>VZTB01014621.1:124064-218392 GCA_013397245.1 Thryothorus ludovicianus | reverse complement strand
AACATCCAGAATGATAAACAGATATGTAAAAAATCAGATAAGCAAGTAAATCAATAAATAAATCAATAAATAAATTCAGGAAATCTTTCTTACTTCTTTCACAATAATTTCTCTGTGAATATATTTTTCAGACTGAGTACCTTTTTATAATAAAAGTCTGTAAGGAATTGACTTTGGCCATCTGCCACACACCCACATCCACACACACAGATTGTCTCTCACTCTGCCCCTCAACAGGTGAGGAAATGGCTATGAAAACATTTATGAGTTAAGACAGACAGGGAACTCATTTACCAAATAGTAACATGGGTAAAACAGGCAGAATTTGAGAAGAATAAATTTAATTTACCATCAGTCAAAACAGACTAGGATGGTGAGAAACAATGCCCCCCTTCTTCTCCCCCTAAAAGATCTTCTTCCCTACCCCATTCCTCTTTTTCCCAGATTGAATGCCATATTGCCATTCCTGACTCTTCTACCTTCCCCACCCAGGAAGCGGAGGGGAGGATTGGAGGATGGGGCTGTCTCCATATCTCCACTCTGCTTCTCCTTCCTTCTCACACTTTTCCCCTGCTTGAGCATCAATTCTCTCCACAGCCTGCAGTCCTCCAGGATAAGCCTGTGCCTCGATGGTTTTCCATAGGCTTCAGTTTCTTCAGACATATTCCCCTGCTTTTATGTCAGAGACTTGAACAAATTTCCCAACTTGTCTAGGAAAACATAATCAATAAGGGTTTAATTCAACCTAGATACATCACATATGTTCTTTCTCATCAGAAAAAAGCCAGGAGGAATAGTGATGTAATCATCATTTCATCCTAGGGAGAGGAAATCTTCCTTTCAAAACTATCTTTACTACCTTAACTCTAAGTTAAAATTCCTTCAAAGTGAAAACTTCACAATTGCTATGAAGTATCAAGATAGTGTGTATGCAGATACTTTTATATGTGTGTATATATATATATGTATACATTTTTTATATATAAACACACAGCTTTTAAATAAACTCCTCTACATTTAAAGAATCTCTAAAAAATATTGTCAAAAAACTATCAGGTATTATATCATATTTGTTTTATGTTATTAATAAAGTTAAATATGCAAATAAATGTCTGTGAAACTGAAACGTAATTCACCATATTCATCAAATGTGGAATTTCTTCTGTATGAATTTTAATCTTGATTTTCTGTCAGCAATGAAACTCAACTTATTCAAACTTGTCTTTTCAACTAATGCAAACTTTGAGGCAGTTTCACAGGTCATTAAACATTGTGCTAATTTAAGGAATGCAAAATGCAAAATATGTTTCATACTTTTCTCTTTTCATATTCTTAATAAGGATCATGAATATTATTGTGGACAGACTGAATAAATTTCTTATGTGTATCCCTATTAAGTGTTTCTTCCAAAAAGAGGATTAATCTCAAGCATGGCTTTGTTATTTAGTTAGTTTTATTCAAAGCAGATTCCCTAGGGCATTTTAATGAGAATAAAATATGCAGGGAGTCACATACACAAGCTGATGCACAAACATTTTGAATTTAGATGCAATTAGGCACTTAAGTTTCTTCTATATAATGCAAAAGAGAAGTCAGAAAACATACTATTTAAGAAATCATGTCTATAGAAAATCTTCATCAGATGACCTTAATTAACTACCAGTCAAATAACTATTAGTTAAATAACTGGAAAAGACATTAAGTCTTGAGGAAATCATCTTTGCAAAATAATTTAAAAAATAAAATTAAATGCTTCTGATCAATATAAATCTTTCTTCAGCTGGGTTTTTATTTTCATCAGGCAAGGGAGGTTTAACTGAACTATAATTCTGATTTCACAAGGCTCTTTTCAAGTAACTTAACTGTTGTCCCTAACTAACGTTTAATAGCTCAAGCCAAGAGGTCACTAAGAGTTTTTGTACCATAAGATATTTAGCAAAGAGGAAAATGGACAGTGAGATGGACTGCAAACGATCAGAACTGCTGGGCTAAGAGGGTTGTGATCAGCAACATTGAGTCCAGATGGACAGCAGTCACTAGCAATGTGTCCCAGCAATCAGCGTTTCAGCATTGTTTAGCCTGAGTGACAGGAGAAAAAGTGCACCCTCAGCAAGACTATAGGCTATGCAAAACCCAGTGTAGGTATGTCAGATGGGAATGTTGTCATTTAGAAGGACCTGAGCAGGCCAGAGAAATGGGTTAACAAGAATGTCATGAAGTCCAACAACAGGAAATGTCATGTACTGGTCTTGGAAAAGAACAACGTATAGGCACACATATTACTCAAAGCTGTAACTCACTCAAATCTGGTCAGGATTGGTTGTTACAAAAAGAGATTATTTATATAATTTATGACCAATCTGTTGAAATCATCTAATGAAACTACAGAGCTGAAGAATGTGAACATGCCATTACAGTCTCAGAATAACACTGTCAGGAGGTTTTGCTTTGGAAGGGACTTTAAAGATCATCTGTTTCAACCCCGTTTGCAGTAACATGTTCCAGAGGATCAGGTTACTCAATGCCACATCCACCCTGACCTAGATCACTAACAGTGATTTGGCATCCACAACTTTTCTGGACAATCTGTCTCAGTGTCTCACCACCTTCAAAAAAAAAAAAAAAAAAATACTCTATCCAATCCAAACATAACCTTTTTCAGTTTAAAACCACTGCTTCATCCTACAGATTTTGATGAAAAGTCTTTATCCATCTTTCTCTAATCCTCTTTTAAGTACTGAAAGGATACCACAAGTTCTCCCTGGAGTCTTTTCTTCTCTAGGCTAAACAAATGGAATGTACTGTACGTACTGCATGCACATATTGTTTCTAGTAATCATAGAAGTTTTTCAAGAGGAAATAATCTGCTTGAATTAAATAAACAAACATGAACTCTAATGCAAAGTAATTAAAAGAATTTTGAAATGCCAGTTACTGTCCCTAGCACTAGGAAATGCATAAATAAAAGATTTAGTTGAAAGCTCTTTTCAGTCCAATTTTTATAATACTTTGAGACTAACACTGTGACAGAATGTGATACACATAGCTTTAAAAATTTCCTGTGCTTTTGACATAGGCAAATTTTGTATCTATGTCAACATTCTTTTTCAGTTGTCATTCAAAAAATAAATAAATATGGCCTGATGACAATGTGAGTGACAATAGAAACAGATTAGGTATTTTAGAATCAGCATTGGGAAAAATCAATTATGGTAATGTGATCATGAAAATGTCAAATCCTATTTTACAACACCAGAAAAAAATCTGAATGCACTGTAACATATGCAGGTGAATTACATACTCATGGGTAGCTAATCAAGTGGTACTAGTGGGTTTTTTTCTTTAATTTAGTGAAACTAATCAATTATATCAGTTGAACCCCACAATTTCTGTTTACAAATTACAATTTGCCTTTGGGTAGGTTAATTTTGAATATAAACCACTCTGCCTTTAAAACACATCTGTATTTCCAGTTTCAGTTGATATGTTTTAATGTAAAACCATCAGGTCTTTCTTTATCACATTAAACAAAACTTGTTTTGTGTTAGTATATTTTCTCAAGAGCACTTTGTAGATACATAAAATCACTGAAATTAAATGTGTTTATTTTTTCAGTTTCTACAATAGAAAAAAAAGAAAAAAGAAAAATTGAAAGAGAAAGAAAAAGTTAATTTACCTCAAGAAGCTAAATTGACTGAAAAGATACATAATTTAAAACAAGATTTTAAAATCTAAATTATTGTAATGAGAGTAAATTTCATTTTGTTGTCTTTTGTTCTACTGTTACCACTACTGTTAGCATCAGCTTGTTTGATTTCAGAACAACTTACTTCAAGACATATCTACCAACATTCTTGTGAACTCAAAAGTCACCCTTTCTAAAGACAGGACAAATTTCAAACAATTTAGAAGAGAATAATGGACCATTACTTCCTCATAAACTTGCTAATTACAAAAGGACTGAGATCTATAGCTACCATACATGATGTACTGTCAAAACGATGGATTTGACTTTGATAACACCTCATAGAAGTCAGAAACTTTATGTCCATATATTTAAATTATTACCCAGGTGGCATATTTCTTTTTCTAAAATGTAGCTATTTCTAGCCTTGGGGAAGGCAATGAGCTGTCCAGCACTTAATTTTTTTTTTTTTTTTACTTCCATCAGCTCAAATGCACAGTATGAACAGGCACATCTGAAACAACACGAGCTCATTATCTCTGATTATTCATATCAAGCAATTTTTTGCATCTATGTTTCTCAGTCTGTTGCTGTATTTGCTTGTCACCTGAAATCTAGATGAGTGAAATATGAAATATATGGAAAGTATAAGTGTCAAGGTTTAGTTTGAATATGAAAATATCTTTGATTCCTTCCCATACTTTCTTTCCCAGGAAAGCCCTCTCTGCTTAATATGAAAAAATGCATTCTCTATACATGTCTGAGAATAGATATAATTAAAGAACAGGTACTAACTTTTTGTTAAAAGCCACATTCTTTCATATAGTTCAAATAAACTTTCTTTTGTGTTCTATGGAATCCAGTTATTTTCACACTTGTATCAGGAATGCACAATGCAGTTCTTTAAAAACAGTCAGTACATGTGTTAAGGAAAATCCACAGAAAGGAAATACGAATGTTGAATATGTCGCTGCAGAGATTTTATGACTCTCTTATGGTTGTCATGGTACACTGCAATATCTTTGTGGTTTGGAACCAGAAAGCTGGTATCCTCTCTCCTTTCACTATGGATGGGATGAAAGGTACTGACTGTCACCCTGGTAAGTCTGCCCCCGAGAGAGAACCTGGGCACTCTTCTGGCTCTGCTCTTTGGCAGTCAATTTCAACAGTGTGGCACACTCCATTCAGACATGTGGAAACTGTTCTAGGAAACAAGGGATTCATACTTCTCAATGAAACTTAAACTTCCTGCATGTTTTCAAATATCATAAACTTCTGAGTTATGGTAATGTTATGGAAAATCTTAGCCTATCTCTGTACTTCATATCTAGCCTTTTTAAAACATATACAATATGAAATGAAAGAAAAAATTGAGAGAAAAGAGACATTAACATCCTCATCCTGGAGGAAGAAATAATACAGAAATTGTACACAGGGTCTATATAGAGAGAATGAAAATACCTCCTCCCACATAAACATTGAGTAGATTGTATGTTTAGCTCCTAACCTCTATCCCTCACTGCAGCATAAAAACATCCTTGTAGCATTAACACTCTTTCCAGCACAGAACTAAAACAGTGCTATGCACAACCTACTCTAAAGAAAATTAACTCTGTTCCAGCCAGACCCACTTCACCCTCAAGTGAAGGACATTTTCAGAGAAATCATTTAGAATATGATTTAGTGGTAAACTCTATACAGTTATGGTGGTAGAATAAATGATCAAGCTCTTTTTTCAGTATATGCAACAAAATAAAAATAATGCTGCAGGGGAAAACAGAGGATTTTTTTTTTTTTAATATTTCTTTTAATTTCAGAAAACATTGATTTCATTAGAAAGACTTTAAGCTGGGATGGCTGGGGACAAGATTAGAGCCAGCAGTGCTGTAAGAAAGTGATGGACAGTCTGCTGAGGAAAGAACATGGGGTGGCATGAAGGAAAGGGATCAAAAACTCAGCACAACTGAGACGGGGTTACATCCAGCACTTGCATGTAGGCAAGGAAGTGCCTATAGGGCACCGTGGTGGACAAATCCCACAAATTATGTCTGGGAACATGTCAAAATGGCAAGGTGCTCTGCTGAGGCCAGGTTTGCTGAGGGGGAGGAGGAGAGGTTTGGGGTGTCAAACCCTTTGGTCTACACAAGAACAGCCTAGGTGCAGAGGGGGGGAGCAGCACTGCTGGAGGATGCCCAGGACAAACTGACCTGCTTTATTTAGCAACAGGCTGGTGTTTGAACCATATGGGGCAGAAGGCTGATAAGAAACAAATCCTGCAGTAAATCAGATAAATGTACAATCATACCGAAAGATAAAATTATCTAAGTTTCCAATAAAGGCACTGAAGTGCAGCACCTTTTCACAGTTGGAAAAATGACATATGAATCATTTATGTTTTAAATGCATCCTGCAGAAGACCTGTGCTACCTTTATTCCAAAAATCAATGAGGTCATGTTGGATTTTTCCAGTCCTCCACATTCAGTCATGAATTTTTAATAATTTTTTAATAAATCCAGTCATGAATTTTTCAGCCATTTTTATTTTAATAAGATCCATAAAAATGTTCATCTAATAATATATATGTTGTTTGTAGTTTCTAAACAAAACTCAAGAGGTAAGATTTTTGAGGGGGTTTATTTTGCAAATATTTATTTAAAATTATTTATATATGATGCTATATATATAGGATGCTTCTAAGTACTGAAAAGATAAACAGGTTGTTTGTTATTCAAAACCATCTATGCTGAAATATTTTTAAACTATACTACAAAAATATGATATGGTAGACACAATATGGGTTATGTTATAGTCACACTCATTGCAAGGTTTTGTCCTGCTGAAGTGAGTCAATGATCTGTTTGATTAGCTTGTACAGCTCTAAATAATCTCTCTACTCTTTTATAGAAGTACAAATAGCTCAACTTTAGGGTATGGATTTGCTTCTTCCTTCCTTTCATTACTAGCTGTGTGTCTTAGTGGAACATAAAATGTCTTTCTTTTAAAGAAGTGCTGATTGGGAAACAAATTTTCAGAAAATATTCATTAAATATATAATGCCCAAAATATATTGTTAAATTTGTTTTGTTAAATGTCTTTTTCTTTCTTCCTGGTGATGCATGAAAGCCATTTGGAAGTGTTCTGCTGAGCTGCAGCTTTCTGTCCAGAAAGATAAAACACTCCAGTAGGATGTACCTTTTAACAGCCCTGGGTTGAAGTTTGTTCAGCCTGAATAATGACTTTAAGGTGTTTTTACAGTACACATTCACAGAAAAGATCAAGATTTAAGAGTTTGTAATAATAAAGTTTGAGGATTCAATCAATTTGCTACATTTAAGTGTCTACCTAGGCCATTTGAGATGACCTAGGTACCTAAGGGGGCCATGTAAGCCTGACAAACCAGGAACTACAGGAGATGCTTGATCTTGTAGAACTGGAAACCAGGCAGGATAAGGCATCAAGATGACACTCCATATTTTTTTCTTATATTAAAAAATTTAGCATTAACCACCCAGTCAGGGCCCCAAGAGGTTCTACACCTGATCAAAACACAGTTCTCCATACACAGGCTTCTAGCGGCTCAGCGTAGCTGGCTAGACAGACTTCTTTTTAAATTGTTGTAGCCAAGAGTTTGGTAGATTTACAGTTCTGTTCTTTGTTTGGTATTTCTTTTGTGGTTTGTTCTTTTTTTTTTGTTCTTTTTTTTTTTTTATTCCTCCTCTTTTCAGGAAAAATACTTTTCAAGTGAAGTTTACTTACTCTGACTTCCCTTTCTGACATTACCAAGAGGCAGATAATCTATAGAAATTATACTGTAAACTGTATTCCCAGACTTGAAATGTAGTTAGCTACCTAAAAAAACAATAAATTAGTTTTTACCTCAACTTGGGCATTTTGAGGAATTTTCTTACATTTTATACTTGCCTTCCCTCTGACTTCTGTGAATATTTTATGGAATTTTGATAATCATATTATTAGGGAGTACGTAGGATAAAATCAGAGCTAAATATTTAGGAAAGGAATTTATGACCTGTAATAGATCATCATTAATGATTAAATGAAATATAAATGAAGATTAATACCCTTCTCTTATGAAATTCTGGAGGTGTAGGCTGAACTTTGTTTAATATATATAATCCTCAAACAGAATATATTAATGGTTGTGGTTTTTTGTTATTTGTTTTTTATTTATTGGAATATTTTAAGACATTGCTTAATGCAAAGCATCCTCTGCTCCTAAAGAATACTAATTGCAGAAAATAAAGCTAAACAAATGCAATTTTTTTTCCCTTGTTCCCAAATGCAAAAAGAACGTTCTGTTTTTCTTAGGTGGAATCTGTTCAAACAAGTACAACTTATTTTGGAAGGATAAAAGGGTTCTTACATTCCTCACTGCAATGAAAAGTAGTTTCAGAAGTACTGTTGTGTCCTATTCACATCTTACAAGTTTATTTCACTGTAATTCAATGACTTTGTGACACTTACTACTAATTTATCAGGAGAGGAATATCCAGACTATTAATTGTCACCTTGAGAATGACACTTTATCACAGCAACAGTGAAAGCCAAAAATGTTCTCAAAGACCTGTTGCAAAGTGAGCTGAAGAGTACTTCTTCAAATCTTGAATCACTAATAAATGGTTGAAGCCTTTCTGAGTGAGTACTGCACAATTGAAAGTAACTCACTTGAAATTACTTCCACTTTCTGATAAGCTAACTCTGACTGCTGCCAGCAGAGGTCCAGTAGTTCTGTTTTCTTTGTAATAGGAAAGTCTCTAATATGAAAATATTCATGGTTTGAACAGTCTCTGAGACATATTATACTTTAAATTTTGTCTTATTTTGAGCAACTGGAACATCGAAAATTAAAATTTTCATGAAAAATGTAATGAACTATGAGTAGTGCTAAATAGTACCCATCTATCTCACTTTGATCAGATGTGAAGGAGCAGAAATCTGGCCATAATTAGAAACATTTCATTGTGCAAAGCCACACAGGAAAAGTCAAACAACTTTATTAAACATCTGAACACCAGAAGAGAAAACTGCATAATGATATATTAAATAATGAGAAATGAAATTGGCTGTACATCTGCTTTTTTTTCTTATAAGATGGAGTGGGCAGATTTTAGATTACTTTCTTTTAAATTTAGTAGAACCAAAACTATTGATGGAAAAAGTCTATAAAGGGCTAGAATATCTAAAGATAATTTTATAAATGTTCCTTATTATTTATTGCAGCCTTTCACAAAACTCCAAGTACTTTTATGTAAAAACTTATTTTATTCTCGAGATATGCACAAATGACCCTTTATACACACACCCACATCCGCACATATCCCACATATATATACATATATACATGTACATATACACATTTGCAAATATAATTTATCCACCTGCCCTGGTGAGTGCAAACCATTTTTTGTTTTTAAAGTTCTATTTATAACTTAGCAAACAATAGAAATTTTTTAATCTGAAGTTCTTCAGTGTACTCAGAAGAATGAAAGTAAGGCTGAAAGTTTTGACTAAGTATCTGTTATAAGCTAAAGGCTTTTTTCTGTTAATAATTAGATTATTAAAACACAATATATTTTGTTATATAGGGTAACAAGCCTTGGAGAGGATTACAAAATTCAGAAATCAACCTTGTTCGACAGGTGTTGTGATCAGAGCCAAGAAGCTGTAGGCTTCTTTCCTACTAGGATAACATTCATGTGTCCTCCCATTGAATGCAGACTCCATTTGGAGGTTAGTGCCACTTTCAGCACAGCAGGAGGTGGTGCAGTCTTGCAGTCAGAGAAGAAATCAAAATGTTTGCCTAAGTGCAAGAAAATTATTTGGGAGGGAAAAAGCCCAAAGTTAAATTTCATTACCTGCCTTCAAGCACAGGGTCTTGTGTAAATCACAAATGGCTAGCATTTCTTCACAGAAACTCACTGCACAGCTGGAGATAGGATTCAAGACTTCAATCAGGGCTCTGTGTTTATTATTTCAATGTGCACATTTGACTTAGAGACCATTCAAAGATATCTAGCTTTTTGCTTGTTATATGAAGACTATAAGCCTGACTGAGGGCTTCAAGTTTCATGGTACACTATCCGAAGTTCCACTACATCTCTCTGTATCCCATAAAGTAACAAATTTTTTCTGTAAGCTATATCAAATTATCACTTTAAAGTGAATTGTTGCAGAAATGGAATCCAGAACTACATATGGTCCCCAAATCTTTCCTATAGTATGTGTAGGGATGTTTTTTTAGAGCAAGGATTCAAAAAGACTTCACTTTCTGAGGAAGAAACTTGAGTAATCAGAAAACTCTAAGCACTAAGATTTTTATATATCCAAGGCTATAGTTCCCATCCACTTGAGACGCAGAGAAAATTTTCTCTTAAGGATGATCAACAGACTCAACAGTGTGATCAAGAACAACTTAACCTGTAAATAAAAGCTAGGAGCATACTCAGTGGTCATACCTGTCCTATTTGGATGTCCTAGAAGCAAAAACACTCTTAAAAAATACAGGTGGGTTCCTAAGATAGTCTACCTTAGATCTAATTCAAATTCTCGTTGACCCGTCTCTCAGTAATTTTTCATTTCTCAAGCTAACCCACAGGAAAAATGGAAGTCTATAAGCAATGTCTGCATTGTATGAGTGGGTGACCTTGGAGTGTGTATGTCCTGAAGATATTCAGTTTGTGGCTGAACACTGACTTTTATGATGACTAGGAGGCTTCTTTCAGCTCAGGGAGTGACAGAATTACAATGGCTCAGACACTCTTCAAGTTAAGCAAAAATATCACTTGATATGAGGTTTCTGAGAAAAATCTTTTTTTCTTTAAGACAGAATTGCAGAATCAGGGCAACATCTCCACTTATTATTTGCTCAAAGTGAACTAGTCGTTGTCAGCTCTAGCCCCATTTTGAATTTATTTTTTTCCCTTTCCTGACAATAGAAATTATTACATATTTAATATTTTGGAAGAGAAAAGTTACACACCTGAATGTTTTTTAGGCAGTCAAATGCAGGTATCCTGATTCTGTCAAACTTTAGTGTATATCAGTCACTTTTGAAATTTTTTGGTGTAGTAACTTTATTTTCCAGCATTTTTCAAAAACTTAGTACTTCATATTTCTTGTTAGACTATAGCTTCACTTATTTAAAAGTAAAAAAAAACCATTACCCAAAGACTTGATTATTAATATTAAATATTTACAACTTCCACAGACCTATAAAAAATAGCCAGATTCCTTTACAACTGTGAAAAAAACACTCAAATTTATAGTTTGTTATTTAGATACCTGACCCTGATCTTCAATACACCTTCATTAGTTTTATATGTGCAACCAGATCTACCCCGGATTTACATAATTTATCAGTGACAATAGAACCAGTTCATAAAAGCTCAATTAGTACAAACTACATTATCTTCATCACTCTTTCTGTAACCTGAAACAACCATTCATATCACAGAGTAACTATTAAGTACATAGGAAGGCACTTCTTCCTCTATAGTCCCCTTCAGCTCTGCTAGATCTAGATAAATTGCCATAATAAAAGCCACTAGTGAGTGAGGAAAGATAACAGTGGGAGAGGGAGAGAAAGAGAAAGAAAGAAGAGCTCATCTGCTCCTCTGTTAGATTAATCAGATCCTCTAAACAGATTTTAAATGCCTGTGACACATTTTTTATTCTCAGTACAAAAAATTCTCATGCAACTGGAAGAAAACATCCTCATACAGCTGACAAAAAGTATGCTTCCACAAAATCATACATGAGATATTTACAGTTAACTAATATCCTTTTTCCTATAATCTAGTCCAATGAATAAATAAAATGAACCTTAATAGAAGAAATGCTATATAAAGCTCATGTCGGAAAAATCAATAAAGCCACCATAACTTAACACCTAAAGTGGCTGTCTATAAAAGAAAAATATCTGTTTCAAATACAGAAGAGAGGGAAAAAGAGGAAAAGATAAACAAAGGAAACTAAAAGAAGTAATCTCTCTGATGGCTCTTTTTATATTTTTTGTGAGCAGATAATGAACACATTTGTTGTGAACTCATTCTAATTGCAGTGTGCCCAGGGAGCAGACATCCCTTTACTTAAAATGTTACTACACTTCTGAAGATGAACTGGCTACACTTTATTCTAGTAAATTTACTTTATTCTGTTTTACTGCAGCTGAATTTGTTCTACTGTTTTTTCAGGGATTTTGCAGGCTTTCCATTAAAACCCCTATTTTTAGTCATTTATATTGGAGATGCTGAAGGGTAAAACTACAACTACAATTGACTGACACTTCAGTTCCTTCACTGCTAAATGAGATTCTTGAAATTACTTTATAAAAGCCAGTATGTGCTGACAAATTAATTCATGGTGAGAAATACTCCACATTTGCAGATCAATTTAATTTTGTGGGTTGTTTGCCGCCTCAAACTTCTCCTCTGCTTTATGGTGAGACTGAGCTACAAAACTTGGAGCCAGGGTCTCAGCTGTGTAAGTAGACTTTGTTCTATTCGGGTCAATAAGAATCTATTGATTGACATCAGCTGGATTTTTTTGGGGGGGGCTGGGGTAGTTTTTTTAACTGTGTATGTACACATAGTGAGTTGCAGTGCAGAATATAAGCAGGAGTGTTTATTCCATCACCATCTGTTGGAACTGGGGTGGGGGATGGAGTAATCTTCTGTCAATATGCCAGCGATTAAGGAAGCAGTGAGAGCAGTTTCCTTCCATCCTCCCTCCAGGGAGAGATCTTCTGCTGATGGGCCAGTGAGTCTCACTGATAAAATTACATCATCCCTTTGGGAAATGCTCCATCCGGGGGAGGAGCCGAGCATTCTTACCTGGATAAAAACCTGAAACTTGGAACAGTAAGTAGCCTTCTCCACTGGATTCTCAGAGGAAGACCAAGACCATCTCTCTCCACTGGATCTTCAGCAGAGGCTGCACCTTTCTCCAGGACCACTGCTTCAACAGAGACACATCTGCCACTCCAGAAGGACTGTAGCCACCATTTAATGGGACTGCTACCAACACTCTGACTCACAGTGTGTCAGGTTGTATTCTGACTCTGTCAGAATTTGGTTTTTTTTGTAATACTGCATTTTTGCTTTATTTTAGTTCTCCTAATAAAGAACTGTTACTCCTATTCCCATATATTTGCCTGAGAGCCCCTTAATTTCAAAATTATAATAATTCGGAGGGAAGGGGTTTACATTTTTCATTCCAAGGGAGGCTCCTGCTTCTCTTAGCAGACAGCTGTCGTTCAAACCAAGACAGTATAAAATATCCTTCAGCAATGTTTTTAGTCGAGAAGATAGTTTATCACACTGTTTCTAATATTTCCAATGCTAAGGACTACTATTTTATTTCAGGCCAACTAAAACACCCTCACTTCAAGAGCTTGGAAGATTTTTTTATATGAGGAAAGAGTTTAGTTTATTTGATCTGGAGAAGGCTCTGAGGACAGAGAGAGTGATGATATTATTTGTTTAAATGTCTGATGAGGAAGAATGCTAGAAAGATGTCATATGTATTCAAAACCAAACTGCATATGTGTTGAACCTGCTCTGAGCAGTGAGGTTATGTCAGATGTTTTACAGAGGTTACCTCTGATCACAGTTATTTAATTAAATAGGGTAAATATAATTTTTCCATTCTTATGTAAAATATTTTTTCCTTATGGTTTTAGCTATTCAAAAGTCTTAAAAATGTTTCCTTTTCTTTGTAACTCTGGAAATTAATTAGATTTTTTAAATCTTCACAAAATAAAAAAAATTGTTTCAATAAGTTTTTTTATAATTATCTTTCTACAACAACCTGATGGAATATATGACATTCTACATGATAAATTTAAATGTAGGTGCAATACAGATTGGGAAAAAAAAATCACCATTATTGTCCTTCCTTCAAAGGAGTTCCTTTCATTCTAAAACCATTAGCTATCTTTCATTTAAAAGACATAATGAAAACTATTATGCACTCCATTTCCCCATAACAACTGGGAACATAAGATGACTATCTTATGTTGCAACAGAACTAATTCTTTTGCTTATTGGTTTGGGGATTTTTAAAGTTAAAATATGTATGTTACAAGAATGCACAAGCTAGTTATCAATTTCAATGAAATTTATTTTAATGACCACAATAATTAAAGAGCTGATTTAAAAAAAAAAAAAAAAGAAACAATTTTAGTGGTATTTCAAAAAATATGTATAAATTCCAGCAGCTACAGTATCATGGATATTAAGGCAATTTAAGATAGCCTGTAGATAGGTATTTTAACCTGCCGTTTAATGCAGTGCAGCCCAATCCAACAGGCAAATTTGCTCTTCCAAGGTAATTGTATTAAAACTCTAGAAATAATTTATCTCTGAAAGAGATGGTTTCACATTCTGCATGAACCTGCAATTTACATCAGAAGATGGAAAATCACTCCAAGCTTCCGTTTAATTTTGTGATGGAATTTTAACAAGAGCTTCCCAGGTCTCCCCTTGGGCACATCATTGCTGCATTTTTTTTTATTTTGAAGGACATTGGGAAGATGCCTGCTGCTGAAGTATGGTGCAGTATACTACAAGAGGACATTTCATTTGTAGCACAGCAAGACAGAATTTCCCAGAGGTCCTTCAGGGATGTGTCATATAGAAGAAATACATGCCCACATGCAAGCACTGCAGCAAACTGTTTGTTCTCCTTTTGTACCTAGATGATTAAAGCTGTCAATTTAATGTTTAATTTCTGCATTTAATTTATTATCCTAATAGCTAGATATTTTAAGCAAAAATAAATGAGTTTTGCAATATCTTCTGGGCTTGAAATATTACAGGTGCATGAGAGACCCCACGATATACATGTTGAAAAATATCAGAGAGATTTAAAATGGAAAACAATTTCAAAACCCCTGTTCATGGAGATCATTAACATTTATTTTAAACATCAATGTTGAAACAAGCACTTTTTTTAAATAGACCTACATCATGTCCTTCTTTTAAATATTGGTGTTGTAATTACTCTCTTTAGTGAATAGTATAAAGCTAAATACTCTGTAAATAAACAAAGATAGCAAATTAGTGTACTTCCTCCTTCCCAGGCAAGTTCAAGAGAGTGCCAACAGTTTGGAAATTATGACCATAAAAAATTATAGCTATGAAAAGATGACATTTGCTGTCTTTTGATGCTCTTCAGATCCTGTTGTGTTTGATTTGCAAAGGCCATCTTTTCCTAAGGAATAGGTTAATTAAAGAAAAAAAATCAATTTCTCCTTGAAATTCCTTTAATTGAAGATTTAATTTCAATTCTCCTTATTGCAATGTCAAACAGGCAATTACAATTAAACAAATACACACAAAAATTGCATTGACTAGAAAAATGATCAGTATGGTGGTGTAAAGACCTGGTTTAATTCCCTTCCCCCGTCCCCCCCCCTCCACCCTGTGCAAATCATTTGCAATTTTTTAATCATGGCTTCTCAAAGGAGTTTTCAAACCCCTAAACATGCACAAGCCTAGTCATTCATGTTAATGAAAAACTGAAGTCAGTCTTGAAGCAATGCAGATGATTTCTACTAAATGAACCAGGAGAAATCAAAGCCTGCTGAATGCAAGGAGATGGGGAAGTGCACATATCCTCGAACCCTGTGCATGCTACTCAGGGCAGAGCTGCCAATCAGTCAGGGAGAGACATCACCTGTCAGCTGCACTAACAAGTTTCACATGCACAAGAAGAATGAAGTTGTGGGAAGGTGATCTTGATTCTGCCTGCATCTACTCATGTAGAGACATGCTCTAAGACAGTCAGACTTGTTTAGGACCAAGAAATTAAGACAAAGCTGATGAAGGATCACGTCCTGTTGGCCTTGCCTATTTTCCCATGCTTTCTCTTCAAAGTGAAAAAACCCCTAAAAAATCTTCTCAGTCTTATGGTGAGAAGAAGAAGAAAAGACAAAATAGTACAAGAAACATTTTTTTTTAGAATAAGATTTTTAGGGAAGAAAAATGAAGGAATGCCTAGTTTTCCCTTTTAATATTCCACTGAGTTTCTGGATTCCAGGCGTTATTTGTCTTTGCAAGAAGTAAAGAAAATGCTTTGAAAGACCCTGGAAAACTCAGAGAAGGAACACGAAAAGATTTTTTTGAAAATCAAACAATATCTCAACTGAAAGCAATGCAATGTCAACTGATCCTGTAAGGAAATATTAAAGCCTTCCACCTTTTTTAAGATACTTAATTTCAATCACAAAAAAGGCTAAACTTAGAAAACAAAATTTGTGTAGCTAGCAACTAACTGTGTACAGAAAAAACAACCATTTTCTATGCTTACAGGAAGAATTTTCAGAAAGACATAGTCTAAGTTCTCATTTTGTGGCATTACTTTTCAAAGTCAAACATGATGCTCACATGGGATCAGAGAAGCTCTTACCACACTCAATTTTGTGATGACTAAAAAAAATAATTTTTGGTGAGTTTTTTGCAGTTTTGTTGCTAGAGACTGAATCTGCAGTACATTTACTCTAAGGTGGGATCTGAAACAATTTATAATGCATTGGCTGAAACAGAAGCTGCAGCAAGGCAATTCCTCATGTGCTGCTTAAAAAAATATTGGTGTTTGTTATCTATAAGCACAGTGTGAGCTTCTGTCATTTTTTGTGGAAGTGAAAATATATTTTCTTATCTGAAGCTCTTAGGCAGCCAGAAGAAAAATTTCAATGGATAAAAAACTGCATACTATTTGTCTGATTGTTCAACTGTCAAGAACAAACAGTTGAAACAACAAATTAGCCATTTGCAAATATTACTACAGGCATGAGCACGGTAACAGCCTCTACAGTGTTGCAGGAGTTAAAAGAGAATGAAATCCCTGTGTCTTGTTTAAGATTCTAGCTTTCAACTCCATTTCAGCCATTAATTTCCAGTCATACACACAAGACATATAATAACAGGAAAAAATATGGAAGACAAGATCAAATTCAGACACCTGGATTCTTGTGGCCACAGGTACATGCCATCATCTTTGTAAACTATTTAAGGCAATTTATCCTACAGATTAGATAGGCATTTTAAATCAGAGGGTTCAAATTATTTGTCTTTGTGTCTTATAATTCTTCTTCCTACTTGGGAATCGAAGAGAGACTAAAAATATTTACAAGGCTGTCACTTTTTCCCTCAAAAAAGGAGGAAAAAAGACAGCAAAATTAAAACCCAACAGCTTAATTAAAAAAAAAAATAGATTAATCAATAATGAAGCTGTTTACAGCTCATTCACATATGTCATAGAAAAATGCTATTATTATTAACATCACTGTATTGGTTTTATGTGCAAGTTTTCAGTAGTGGGGGACTACAGGGGTGCCTCCTGTAAGAAACTGTTAGA
The DNA here is from genome assembly GCA_013397245.1 of Thryothorus ludovicianus. NCBI lineage: Eukaryota > Metazoa > Chordata > Aves > Passeriformes > Certhiidae > Thryothorus > Thryothorus ludovicianus. Next base: position 201,329 of record VZTB01014621.1, on the reverse strand, counting down.
AAGCTTTCCTCGTGTCCCACAGAGCCAATGCCAATCAGCATCAAGACGTACTCACAGCTAGCAGAGGACAAGCTCATCAGCAGTGCTGGTAGTGCCCCTGGCATTAGAGATTTAAAAATGGGAGAGAAGTCACTGTGCGGGGGCAATTTCAGTCAGAGAAAAGAGGAGAGACAATATGAGAGAGAAACAACTCTGCAGTCACAAAGGTCCATGCATAATGAAAAGCAGGAGATTCTCCCAAAACCTAGCTGAGACTCTTCTGCAGCCCATGGTAAAGATCACAGTGAGAAAAACTGTCCCATGCAACCCATGGAAGTCCATGGGGAAAGAGATAACCACCTGAAGTCCATGCAGGACCACAAACAAGAAGAGATGGATGCCCAAAGTGGGCTGTGATCCATGGGAAGACTATGCTGAAGCAGGCTCCTGGCAGAACCTGTGGCCTTCTGAGGAGAGGAGCCCATGCTGTAGAGGGATTTCTGTCAGGACTTGTGAGACTGTGGGGACCATTCTGAAAGAGTGTGCTCCTGAAAGACTGCATCCCATGCAAGGGACCCATGCTGGACTAATTCATGAAGAGCTGTAGCCTGTGGGAAGAACTCAGAGTCCATGGATGACTATCTCCTGCGGGAGGGACCCCAGAATTGATGCAGGGGAAGAGTGTGAGGAGGCCTCTTCCTGTGGAAGAAGGAGCAGCAGAGACAATGTGGGGTGAACTTACTGCAATCCACACTCCCCATCCCCCTGCACCATTGAAGGCAGGAGGGAGAGAAAATCAGGAGTAAAGTTGAATCCAAGAAGAAGGGAGAGTTGGAGAAAAGGTGGATTTTTTTGTGATTTGTTTTCTATTTTTCATTTTCCTACTTTGATTTGATTATAAATAAATTGAACTATTTTCTCTGAGTTAAGTCTTTAAATTTATTTGTGATGGTGATTCGTGAGTGATCTCTCTCTTCCCTTGTCTTAAACCATGAGCCTTTACTTATATTTTCTCCCCTGTCCAGCCGAGGAGGGCTTTGGTGGGCAGCTGGCATGCAAACAGGGTAAAATCACCACAGACTTGAAGTCTTTTCAGTGGACATTGCATTCAGTCCAAATCACAATCTACACTTAACCATTATCAGAGATCTTGAGTTAGTTAACAAACAACTTTCTTGTTTACAAGTCCTCTATCCTCTGTAGTGAACTATTTCCACTTTTCAATTCCCGTTTCCAGGATCTGTATTTGCTGCAGGATTATATTACTATTTTTAATTTAATTTTTAATTTAGAACATATTTAATATGTTCTAGCTAAAGAGGTTCTGTTCCAATATAATATATATTGGATATATATATATTATACATAAAGATAAAATTTCTCACACACCCAATATTTACAATTTCCTGGGACAGGGTAAGTCTAAAAGAAAGGAGTTAAGGACCTTTTCTTGTTTGGAAATGGTTTTTGCTCACTTATTGCTGCTCCCTTTTAGTTCATCAGACTACATTCAGAAGTCTTCATAAATAAATTAAGATACCTGTATTCCATGATTATTACTCTGAAGTTTAGAGATACAGCTACCTCTAGACATTTCTGAAAAGTTTTAAAGGCAGTAGAAGACAAATGAAACTCTAGGGTTCACAGTCTCAGATATGGCTTTGAAATATCGTTCAATATTTTAAGCAAACTCAAGAAATATATATTGAATTGTTGTCAGTTTGATCAGTTGATACCTACATCTAGGATCAAAGTACTCAACCCAATCAGGTTTCCTACCCCTAGTGCCAAAGTCACTTCAGATATGTATTAGACACTTCAAAAGAAATTAGACGTGAAAAATGTGAAGATAGGAATGTATAAATCTGTCTGCTGTAGGTTAAATCCAGTCAGCTGGGTTTCTATTATCTCTCTCAGATGAATCCCCCTCTCCCAGCTCCTAGCTGTATAGTCAACTCCATTAATGCAGAAAATACAGCGTGGATTTAATTGGAAACTCCTCATACAGACAGTGCAATTAATGACTTGGCTTCATAAACACAAGCAGTAGACAGACTGTGGACTTACTTAAGCCCTAACAGCCATGGCTGAACTTCAAAGATTTTGGTACTTGAATTACCATATAGTTCTAAAACTTCAATGCTTATATAAACATTTTATGAATTATCCAGATTTCCTGGTTACACAAGAAAACAGCCGCAGTGTAAAGAAAGCAAGCTCTGTGACAGTTATGACATAGTTTTTTTTCTGCTCAGGTTGCTACTGCCAGGAGAAAATTTGGGCATTGTCACTTCTAGAGATAACCGGGGTTAGGAAATGCAGAGGCAGTTAAACTGTATGTCAGGCCTCTGTGACCTGAACAGATATTATTTATTCCTGCTATTACAGTGACTCAGAAGCAGAAATTGGAATCCTGTCTATAGTTCTTTAGGCACTTAGAGAGTTTCTTACTAAGTCAAAATGTTAATTTCTAACAATTCATATGAGGCTATAGTGACCACTAATAAAGGTCTTGAATAAGATTATAGATTTCTTTGTGGTAGATGCTATGGCAAAGGCCTCAAACAAAATGCAGAAAAAGCAAGAGAAAAATGAATGCCCACGTACTGAAAACACTTATTTGTAACAGTTTGAATTAGTTTCAATCACAATGAGGCAGAAATTCCTGGGTACTATCTGCTTATGCTTAATGCTACAAAAAAACAGAACTGAATTTTGTTCCATTGTTAGAGTGGAAATATATGCAATTGAAGTACAAAAAATTAACTTATTTTGGAAATAGATCCAGGTTTAGACAAATGAAAAGAGATGAAGTCAGAATCTTCAAAATAAGTTTTACCTCTGTCCCAATTCCAAGACAGCATTGAACCTGTAAGCAGTCTGCAATTGGGAATGACATTAGCTGCTCTTCAGCACAGCTGCATCCATTTTGGGGAAATGATATGGTTTGCACTAAACTACATTTAGTCATCTAAGTGGATATAAAGAAAAATGCTTACAGTAAAATCCCACATAGTTAATGGAAAGAGGAAGATTTTTGCAAGGGCCTCAGTTTCAGTCATGTAAATAACTTTTTCCTTTCAGTAGCAAGGCAAATAACCAAGCCAAGGAAACTAGGTTTATTTGGTCCAATTACTGGACAATCATCAATTAAGCAAGACTCAGTATTTTTTAGATAAAATGCTCAAGCAGTACAATAATGAAACAGGTTTTAAATTTTAATGATCAGTTTATTAAAAATACATAGACTTTGCACATATAGCATTTTTCTCAGAATCCCAGATTCGGATGCAGCGTTAATTAAATAGCTTCATTCTGAGGTATCGTTTTCGAAAAGACATCATTCACAAACATTGAAGTCAGTCATCCTAGGGTCTCTCAATATTGATTGTTTCTCTAATGCCATTGTTTTGGGAGGGGAGGAGTTGTGTGAGTGGAAGCCTCTAAAAATGCTGAGCATGAATTAAGCACAGCATTGATTTAGCAATATCAAAGGTTTATTTTTTGAGCTGCCTTTTACAACACTTTTCAAATTATCAGTAGTCACATGGGATTTGAATATTGAAAATAGTCCTTCTCCTTTGCTCATATACAAATGGTTATTTATATAAAAAATTTAATAGGGAAACTAGAAAATTGTATTGCTGGTATGGAAAATGGAACAACATCTTAGCCTTGCACTACAGAATTTCATAAGAGGTTAAGAGATAACTGGAGCCTTGTTTGGCTCACAAGTAAAGATGGGGTCACATACTCTCCATGTGACATTACAGGTAGGCAAGCTTTTATTTATCTAGTCACAGAAAAACAATATTCTGAAAACTTTTTAGGCTTACACATTTGCATTTCTTACCCTTTTTTAAATTCAGCCTTTTGAACTGAGGATGTGTCATAATGGAGTATGGGATCCTGCTCATCTAAGGGACAGTTCCATGAGACGGTGTTAGGTCATTATGTGATTGTGATATGGAAAGCTGGTATCTTTTCATTGTGGAAACAACTGATATACTCCCTGATTAAGTCAGAATTGAAAATAAGATTAAGGGAGAACATTCTCTGCAGAGATAAACTTCTATTTGACTGTTGCTATAAAAGGTCAGTTTCTTGTTCTCATGTGTTTTAACCCATTTTCTGTCTCTTAAAGTAATGAAATACATGCAGTAAGACCTGTAAGATTATTTCCTTACTAGATTATGAGTTATTTTTTCCTGCCCTTCTAAATTATATATTTATAGGTTAAAAAAAAACTTTAAAAGAAATAAATTATTTCTTTGTTGAGGACTACTTTTTTTTTTAATGGAATGGTGTGATATAAAAAACAAATTCTATTTTTAACTAGACTTTACAAGAACAGAGAAATCATCTTCAGTAATTTGATGAAAATAGTAGCTATGATATCTCATGCAGATAAAATCAGTATGTATGTGAAAACTTTTCAAGAGGAGAAACCCTGACAATATCAAGATTATAGCGTAATCTGTGAGGAAGAAAGTACCCAGATATTATAGCTACTTTTTCAAAATAGGATGACAAGGAGACAAGCTTTTTTAGAAATATGTATGTTGTATAGAAATATGGCAGATAATTTTCATGTGTCAGCCTCTTGTCTGATACCTACAGAGATACCAAGGAAAGCTGATGTCTCCCCTCTCAATGGAGACATTTCTCTGCTACTTTGTTTTCAAAATAAAATATGGGCAAATCATGTGTATAGGGTGTTAGTCTACATGTCTCTAATACAAAGACTATTTCTTTGAATTTAGTCATATTTTGTTTAATCAATTGCTTTTAACTCCTCTTCTTCATAGGTGGACAGGATGTGCCAGTAAGGCAAGCAAAAGATTTTGGCTGGAAGAAAGACAGGTGAATTTTACTCTGAATTGTGTTTGACTCTAAAAGTCATCTCACAGTTATAATTTCACCAATTTCATTAGCAATTTAAAGAGGAAAAACAAGATAATCAAGACTTGTTCAGATAACCATTAAGACTTAGGTAAATATGAACTACATTTTTCAGTATGGGTGTTTCTTAAATCACTGTCCAGCTTGGTGATATCAGCAAAACAATATTGCGATCCACAGAAAACTTTATTTCTAGTTTCTAAAGCAAAGAAGGTTTTTCATTTGCCCCATTTTAAAATTAATTCAATTTTTATTTTAAACTAAGAGGTTATTTTCTTCCTTTTGCAGATATTTACCATTTAAAATATAGGAAAGTACCTTAAGAACCAGAATTATTGAATTATTTCATAATAGATGTAAATATTTGTCATTAATATATTTTTGTTTTTATTAGTAGCTATTTTATACTTTTCCCAAAAGTAAAGGGCAAAAAATGTCCCTATTTAACTTTGTCACAATTTAAGGAAGTCCAAAGACTAATGGGTAGTAACTACACAGTCGAAAGATGTCTAGTTTTTGTGCTTTGAAATAGGAAATTGCTCAGAACTTCTTTGTGAATGATGTTCTTATTGAACTGGGCGCAGTGAAGCAAGAAGTTTGAATGCCTGCATATCAAAGACTGGTTTGGCTATTTGTATTATTAATGTCACACACAAACTGCATTCCTAACAAGCAGTAACATGAGTTAAGATGAATATTGTTTGCAATTAATTTTAAGAAAGCTGTTACTGCTGAAATAAAATTCATGCACTATATTTCCAACTCCTCTATCTGTTAACATACTAATAATTTCATTCACAGGAGATTATATCTTAAAAGATTTTCAGGTTGATTTTAAGACACAAGAATCATTCACTGTTCTTCATGTTTAGGAAATACTCCAGAGGAAAATACCAGAAACACAGACTTTTAGAATATTACCCTGTGAGAGGTTGCCAGAGCATCATTTAGACTGAGTCCAAGGTGTAGTTTCTATTTTCTTCTTTCTATTGTTCTATTGTTCTTCATAACTTCTTCAAGTCAAGGTGCTTACAAAATGAATTATATAACTCAGCTTTTCTTCTATGATATTACATTTTATATGTGAATAAATATGAGAACAAGGAAAATTTGGCTTAGATATTTCACTTCCCTTCGATAAAGGCAATTGATTTGCAAAATATGTCTTCCTATTTAATTGTTATTTTTCTTCTTGAATGACTTGTTTAATCTGAATTCCTTCTCTCAATCAGGCAGCTCCTCTATCTTGTCTTAGTTCAGACAACAGCATATTTCCTGTGCTCTAGTTAATGCACAGACACACATAGTACTTTGAACCTCAAACTGATTTAATAGATGATCAATTTGCCAAAGACTTGCCTATGCAGGGTTTTTATGAATTATTGTGATGTTTTATTTTGTGCTTTGGAATACTAGATGATGACATTAAGTTAGCTCGTGAATAGGCAAAGAAGTAGAATAATAGTAGAAGGGGAAAATAATTCAGGGAGAAGATGACAAGAAGGAATTCCATCAGTGCTGAGAAAGTAAGGTGAGAGGGATTTGTCTCAAGCATCACACATACGGAGACAGACCAGGAAAAAAACAGATCCCACTGCAGGCGTTCATTTCAAAAAGATACAAAGCCAGATTCTTCTCAAAGAAGCAAAGTTAAAGGAGGAGAGACAATGGTCATAGTTGTCACAATTGAAATTGTGGTACATATTGTAAGTAAAATGAAAGAATAAACAAACATTAAGAGAAGTTTACCTAAAGATTTTCAGAACCAAACAAGGCATGGCTTAAAGCAACCTTGTGTAACTCAAACATATCCATGCTCCAAGCAGAATTTTGGTCTAGATGGTTTACAGAGGCTTTTTCCAATATCAGGGTTTTTTGTGAGATGTGTTAGATGGTAAAGAAGTTTTCTCTCTGTGATGTTATTTTGCTTATTTTGCTAAATCTATGGCTTGTGTTAAAACATTAAGCAGTTTACTGTTGCTAGGAGAAGTATGATTTTGCAACAGTTTCTTAAAAAAAAGAAATATATAATCTATAAATATTTTATGTATTATATATGTAAGACTTGCAGTTAGAAGTATATTCAGAAAGGATACACTTTGGCTACACAAATTATATAGTCATAGACATAAAATGTAAAAATTCTACTAATATGAAAAATTCCTTTGATATTGACTGTCAACATCTGTAAAATTATGCACAGCTAGTGGGGGGTTATCAGTATTGACCTCTGACAATTCAGTATTTCACTTTGCTTAAAAAATAATTGCTATGGGATTCCTTAAGTCTTTATCTTTAGATAACCATAAATCTTTTTTCCTAGGTTGATCAGTAACTTTTTGTCCTCAGCTGGCTTTTGTATTTCCATGGGAAAGGGTCAAATGTTTTTAGCCACAACATCTCTCACATTTTATTCCCTCTAATATTTCCTTAATTGCTCCTTAATATAACTCCAGTAAGGATTCAGAGTACAGGTAATAGACATTATGCATTAAGCATGAACTCCCTATATTTAATCATGAAGTCCTGCAAAGACAGATTATACCTCTTATAATTTTTTTTAATTAGCATGCATATTTAGAAAAAAAGAAATATATAAACATAATAAGAAAAAAGAGAGCTCCTTTCTGATGACTGACTGATTTTCCTGCCATAGTTTCTTTTTCAGTAGATAATGCAAAAACAAAAAGTCATTTATTTATTTTACAATATGCAACAGGGTACTCCAATATAGGAATGTGTTATTTGCTATATTTTCCTAAAAATTCTTTATTAATTCCCACAAAAATTATTTTCACAAGTTGGTTTGCAAATGCATATTAAAATTGTATCTTAAAGTCAGTGGCTGTAAGCCCTCTTTCTACAGGCCTTATCTTTTTCTCTTTTGTAGAGAAAAATAAATACAGATTAATTTTAATAGAAAATAGAGCATACCTATACATATGCTAATTTCCCTAAAATCCAATTCTATGTCAGTTCTAAAGTGAAGGCAGCAATTAAAAACATAGAAGGAAATGAGATGCTAAGAGGCAAATTAAATATCAATTAGGAAAGATGGTAAATGGACTTTGTATGAAAAAAAATTATGAAGAGGAAACCAGGGTTGACCTAACTAAATACAAGATGATTTTCTAAAGTCATCTACGAGGAAAAGTATTGTAATGCCACCAAAGAGAAGACCATAAGCAGGTGAACACTAAAATGGGAGGGAGGGAGGAAGGAAGGAAGGGAGGAAGGAAGGAAGGAAGGGAGGGAGGAAGGGAAGGAGGGAGGAAGGTGCAGAAGGAGGGAAGGGGGGAAGGAGGGGAAGGGAAAACTAAGGCAAACATACAAGGCAAGACAAAAGCAGGAAGAAATGATTCTGTAAATATTTTTCTTTGATGCTTGTATATGAGCAATACATATTCATGTCAATTCAACTCATTCTGAAATTGATAATAATTGAGGAATATGTTAGAAAAAATCTCACAAAAATAATGAAACCGTGCATAATAAGAATGTTATTAATTCAGACTGCAGAAATCAGTAGAAAACATCCATTTTAGGAGAGTCACTGGTGATTTTGAAGTGTTGTTATTCTTGCTGATGCAATACACTCAGCCAAATATTTCCAGACAAACAAAAAGTATCAGAGCTTCATTAGTCATATACTACAAACAACAACAACAAAATTACTAAAAGAAATACTGGTATCTCCTTTCTACTGCTTTCAAAAGAGAAAATAATATTTTTAGCAGTAAAGCCCCTCTATCAAAATTTTCCTTTACATAGATGAAGCTAGCAATAAAGTATTCCCCCAGGAGATAATTACATGATGTAGTAAAAAGGTCTTTGAAACTAGAAAATTATTAATCTTTTACACACATGACACCAGACAGACCTAATGTCAGCAGATTTATAAATCACCAAATCAGGTATCAACTGTGGTATAATACTGCAGAATACTAAATAGAAGCTCTTTACTGATGCAGTATTTTGTAGCTTGCTCTCTCAGCTACTGCTATTTTACTTTTGCATTGTATAAAAATCTAATATAAATTCCCTTTGTGTCAGGTTTTCAATGGCCTTTTATACTTTTGTACTTATAGATTAGATTATTGCAATGGAAGGTGAATGTACCAGACAGATGCTAGGTTGGCAGGTCAGCAAGGAACATTAACACACAAATTGATTAAGCTGGGAAGAGAAAACATCACACTTTGATAAGCACACAGGCTGTTCCTGCTAGTTCATTAAGAACTCAGAGCATGCTACAAGTTCAATTTTTGCCTCATGTCCCCACTGAGCTTTACAATGAGTCACAGCAGCCTATACAGGATCACTTTCCAGAAGTCAGGTAGAAAGCATATGCTCTGAGTGGAGAGGAATGAAGAAATGCTTCTCTTAATGTCTGCTGAAAATTGTGCAGAGCATTCCATAGATGAAAGACACATGATCTGTGACCACTGTGAAGTTCTTATGAATTTTAATAGCTGCCATGTGTTCTCTGAAGTATATGACACTTTAACTGCTAATTTGTCAGCTATTTTTCAGATGAGAAAGTTATAGCTGATACTTGCAGAAAGTGTAGAGTTTAAATTAAAGTTGTTCATATAAAAAAAAAGGAAAGCATTATGGAGAAAACACATTCGCATCCAGAACTACCTATCTTTTATGAGTTTCAACTTTTAGAGTTATAATTGGTCTGTCATTTGGGGGTAAATATCTTGTTTTGCAAGTTAAGTTGTATCACCTGTCAAAGAGTAGATAGTAGCATAAAAGGCAGCCTGAGATTGGAAGTGCAGAGAGAAGGACAAAGTAGGCACAAATTCATAGAGAATTGGTTCCTTAATCATCTAGAAATACTGCATAAAGGTGTCTGGATGTATCTGTATAGAAAAGCCCTTATGAGGTGTCTCAATAAACTCTTAATGTCAAAAGAAGCAATGACAGATGGAGCTTTAGTTTAGCCCTTAAAAAGATGCTTACTGTGTTGAAACAAACATTTCATAAATTTCACAAGAAACACCTAAGGCAGAGAAAAAAAAAGAAATATGCATCTTATCTTATTCTATGATATTCAGAGAATATTAACAAAATTGCATAGTCTATAGGACAATCTAAGGATTTACAGTCCTCTCAGGTTGAAGCAAACCAAACTAAGTTGAGAATTCAGAATTACATTGGAAAAGTATTGCTGTTGAAAGCAACATCAGGTCTTTGGTCCAGTGAATAAATCACTTGTGTATGTGATTACTTTGGTTTTCTTCAGAAGGAATAAGCTGATTACTTGATATATTTGAAGCAGTGCAAACTGAAAATTTTATTTCCCAAGTCACTGCAGTTCTGTCAGCTAGGATTTCTGAAATGTCCATCACTTTATTATTTGTACACCAAGGGATCCAAAAACTGAGATTCAAGAAGCAGACATAATTTTCAGTGATGAATTTAGGATTCTACCTTCATCTAGTTCCTCATGTGAGGTAACATTTGATAAGAATGGAGAGATGAATGAAGTCAACTTTGAATCCATAAGAAATATTTAGAACCGCCATATAAGAGTGAAATCCACATACTATACAGAATTATAGGATCATAGAATTGTTTAGTTTGGAAAAGACTTCCAAGATCCAGTCCAACCATTAACCCTGCACTGTCTTGTTGACCACTAAACCATATCCAAACATATTTTGAACACCTCCAGGGATAGTGATACCACCACTCCTGGAATGCCTGACTGTGTTCCTTTTCCAATTTTTGGAATTCCCCTTTCCATGAAGAAACTTTTCCTACTATGCAATCTAAACCTCCCCTTGTGCAAAGTAAGGCCATTTCCTCTGATCCTGACACTGGTTATGTGGGAGACCAATATCCACATGGTTACAACCTCCTGTCAGGTAGTTGAGAGAGCAAGAAGATCCTCCCTGAGTGTCCTTTTCTCTAGGATAAGCACCTCCAGCTCCCTCAGCTGCTCCTCACAGGACTTGTTCTCCAGATCCTATACCTCAGTGTCCTTGCAGTGAGGGGCCCAGAACTGAACCCAGAATTCAGGTGTGGCCTCACCAGTGCTGACTACAGGGCGTTGATCTCTGCATTGGCTCTAATGGTCACACTATTCTTGACACAGGCAAGGTTGCCTTTGGCTTTTTTGACCATGTTGACACTGTGCTGCTTCATGTCTAGTGACTGTCAACTAGGACCCTCAGATCTTTTTCTGGACATCTAGCCTGCTTTTCATCCAATGAAAAATCTGACCACCCTAGCCATGAGCAGGTAGTTTTTCTAGAAAAAAACGTGGCAAAGGGAGACAAAAGCTTTACTAAAGTCCAGGCAGACAATATCCACAACCTTTCCCTCAGCCACTAAGTAGGTAAACCTCTCATAGAAGAAGATCAGTTTGATTAAGCAGGATGAGCCTTTCATAAACTCATGATGGCTGGGCCTGATCCCCTGATTGCTGTATATATACCATGTGGTGGCACTCAAGATGATCTGCTCCATGATCTTCCCTGGAACTGAGGTCAGGCCAATAGGTCAGATCAATTCTCCTTCTAACCTTTGTAGACAGGTCTAACATTTGCTAACTACCAGTCAACTGGGACCTTTCCAGTTAACCAGGAGTGCTGCTAAACGATGGAGGGTGGCTTGGTGATCACTTTTGTAGCTCCCCCCAGTACTCCTGGGTGGATCCCATCTGACCCCATTGACTTCTGTGTGTATAAGTGGTGTGGCATGTCCCCTTGCATTATAGGAGTTTCATTCTGTTCCCTATTTGTTTTCTTCCAGTTCATGAGGCTGGGTACCCTGAGGACAACTTATCTTGCTCTTTAAGACTGAGGCAAAGAAGGCATTAAGTTTCTTAGCTTTTTCCTCATCCTTTATCACTATGTTTCCCCAAGAAGACAGTAAATTATGAAGATACTCCTTAGCCGTGCTTTTGCTGCTGATGTATTTTTAAAAACATTTTTCATTGTCTTTTATGATCATGAACAGAGCAAATTCTAGCTGGGCTTTGTATCTTCTAAGTTTATCCCTGCATAAACTCATGACATCCTTATAGTCCTCCCAAGTTGCCTGTCCTTTGTCCAAAGGTGATACACACTTTTTTCTCCTGAGTTCAAGCCAAAGCTCTTTGTTTAGTCAGACTGGCCTTCTTCCCCTGCAAAACCCATACTGGAACTGGGGAAAAGTAGGAAATATAATGACTGCCAGATATGAACCATTATGTACTGACTGCAACTCCCAGGTCCCCATCTCCTTTGTTTCTCTTAGCTCGGAGGAAGGAAAAGGCAAAGTGGTGAAGAACAAAGTTCTAACTGATCCTGAATAAAGTGTGTGGGGAGGAAAGACACTATTTTAATTTTTGCCCTTGTTTCTCACTATCCAATCTATTTTAATTGGCAACAAACTAAGTAAATTTTTATCAAGTCAATTTATTTTTTTCCCCAAGTAATAATAAGTGATGCCCTTGTCTTTATCTCACCTCTGTATCTTTTTAATCTTATTTTCTTCCTTTTTTTTCTGATGAGAAAGGGAAGTGAGAGAGTAGCCAGGTGGCTGTCTGCAGAGAGCTGAGGTCAACACATCACAGCATTCATTCAGGATTTTGTGCTCCTGGCCCCTTTTCCTGATGAACTGGCTATAATAGGCTCGTAAAAAGTATGCCAACACATACTAACTTGGAGTTCAGTATGATACAAAGCAGTCATAAACGTATTTTCTCATGGACAGTTCAAGAATTTTTACACAAAGCTTATAGCTAGCAAACATTGATTGCAGAAAGCATGAATTTCAGGTTGAAAAGATTTATCAAACAGAAAAAAACTAGAATACAGCTTACAAAGACAATACCCTACTGCAAGGGACTTAAAGGGATAAGAATACAGAAAAAAAAGAGAAAAGGAAGGGAAAGTAAAGTGATATAGTTCTGTAATAGGAAATGCTAGGTTTCTTCTTCCTGATTTTTTTATGTGTTTTATCTAAATGTTCCTGAAAGAAAATACATAAGGAATGTGTAAAATCCCTAATGCCTTAATAGAAGAGTCAGCTGGCATTCATATTTGTCTTTTCTACAGTACTTTTTCTTCTGTTGCATATGTTGAATGCTGCCCCTGAGACCCTTAAGAGCTTGAGAGACAAATTAAGATCTAGTTGATTACAAGGGTATATACTCCAGACTTGTATATGGTTTATTTTGGAATGCATTTCTTTTTCTATTGTCATAATACAATATTTATTATCTAATGGTATCAGCATATCTTGCATCAAAAGGGAAACCTTTTCCCCTCAATATAAGCTGCTGCTTCAAATTTTTCTTGCAGTTTATATTCACAATCCAAAATACCCTTATTATATTGTTCAGTTAGACACTAAGTCTGAAGTCTCATCTCCCACCTTTTCGTTAGAAGCATTTGCTCTGACAGCAACAACAGGCTATAGGGTGTTTTATGGAAAGACATTATTATCTTGCCTTAGAGATTTTTCAAACTAATATGGACAAAGGCAGGCTTGATCTCACTGGAAAGCCGTGCAATTTTACCTCCTGGCTCAGACATTCACACTGCCTTGACTAATAGTAAAAGTTGAAAGAACTAACCAAGACCTCTAAGGCACTTACATCTAAAATAAGATTCAAAGTATAAAAGAGGAAGGATGAGAATCAGCTGCCTGAGTATATTTATCTGGAGTTGCTTTAGGCACCATGGGGAACTCTTTTAGATTTCAAGTTGCTGCTCAGAAAGATATGAGTCTCTTCTAAGTCCTCTCTCATACCTGTGAGCTCTTGGTGAATATTTTGCATACATAAAGGATCTCAGATGACATTGGGTGCCTATTTTAGGCAAAAAATAATGTCCAAAAACATGACTGATGGCAATAAAACAGTAGAGAACAAGAAAGCTGAGTACATACCATTCCAATGTACTGCAATTCTAACTTCTTTTTTTTTTTTTTTAAATCTTTATCCTTATGGGAGATTTCAACTTCACAGGTATCAACAGTATATGCTTATGGAATTATGTGCATACTAGTTGTTATTGAACCTGGCACATCAAACACCAGGATATTTGTGTACACATGGTATTTCTTTATGTAAGACAGACACGCCCTCAGAATATTTGTAGTAATTATAGATGCCAAGAGCAACTCAGTGAAAGAGTTTTAAGAATGCATTTTAGTAATATGTAAAAATGTTATCTTCACAAGCAACTCATTAAAAGAATCATAAAATAAAAACAAAGTATCCTATTCCCCACTGAGTCACACAGTACATAAATATGTTGTTTCAATACAGCAGAGATTGGTTTCTGCTCAAAGAAACAGTTAGCATTTACTTTTGATAATGTTTCATTGTCCTGGTATTTCTAAAACCCCGTCTGAAGACTTCTCACCATCTTCACTTGAATCCCTCTTTCTCAGAGAAGAAATATCTCTTTTTTTACCTACCATCCCAAGTTTTCACATGCAGAACCAGCAAATGCAATTTCCCTCTTTAAAACTCAAAATGTACCTCTGAAAGACTTCTAGTTTAAACCCCTTAGAGAAAGAGTTATAACCTCATATAGGTGAAGAACAATGTTTAGGACCTTTCCTAGTCAAATTTTGAATGTCTCCAAAGGATGGATATTCCACTGTATCTGCAGGAAATGCAGCATGGTTTTTGATTGCTGTTATAGTGACCTCTCTGATCTTTTATTTTACTGAGAATTTTCCATGTTCTAACCTGCATCTGTTGCCTCCCATTCTTCTGCTGTGAGAGTTTAAGAAAAGTTTAACTCTCTCTTCTTCACACTCTTTCCTTAGAAGTGTGAAAACAATAAGATCTCCTGGCCATCTTTCCCTTTGGAAGGTTCAACAAGCCAAATATCTTCATCTTCCTCTGCTTCATGTGCTCCAGCTCCTGATATTGGTGTACTCCTCCTGTACTCCTTCCAGTATGCTAATGTCATTCCTGGAATGGGTAGCCCAAAGGCAGACTCCTCAGTCCAGTGCAATCTCAGAAGTGCTAGAGGGGAATAATGACCTGCTTTGACCTACTAGGCTCATTCTTGCTGGTTCTTCCCATGGTGCATTTGGTCTTCTTTACAAGAAGGGCACATTCCTGACTCTTTCAATTTATTTTTGAGCCTGAGTCTGTTCCAGAAATGTGGCTTTCCAGCCAACCAGTCCCCATCCTGCACTGTTGCAGGGTTTCCTTTCTTGCCTGGTGCAGGGCTTTGCATTTACATTTGATGATCTTCAGAACCTTTCTATTGGCTCACTTCTTCAGGCTGTTCAGGTCACCCTGGGTATCAACCCTATGCTCCAGAGCGTCAACAGCTTCCCCCAGCTTGGTATCTTCAACAAGCTCATTGAGGGAGCAGACTAGCTCTTGTAAAAGTTGCTGAATGCTATTGTTATTGAATCCTATGAGGCATCACTAGGAATTGTGAACCCTTTGCTCAGATGACTTTCTGAATTCACTTTGCTGCCTGCTTTACTATCCACTTCTGTCCTACACTCAGCCCATACTGTCTTTCATCAGAGAACAGCACTTAAAACTGAATTGTTTTTGCAAGCAGGCAGCCTAGATATTCTGGTATCCACAAGAAAAAATAATTAATCACAATATACTGTATCTTGTTCCTGTAAGTCTTGTTACCATCTAACAAGTCACAACAGTTTCAATACATTATTGCAATGAATTTTTCTATCTAAAGAGAAGACAGTATATTTCACAAATGATGGATGAATACACTGGCAGACAGGTGGAGAGAGGTATTTTGTACTGCTAAGCTACCTGCTTTAACAAGGGCATTCAACACAAAGAACTGTGTATATAAAGGACTGACAATTGGATCACATGAAGTTATCACAGGTTGTTATTGCAGTGAGTGCCTTTGTGTTTAATAAAAAGGTTTTATAATTTTCTCTGAAGGACTAATAAAGTTTCAAATACTTCCTCTTTGATGAAATAATTATATAATTCCATACCATTGATACCTGAACCTTCATTAAAAAAATCAGTTTTCTTTATAATGATTTGATTTTTTTTACTATTTTAATATAAAAAAAGAACACTGAGATTAATTCCTTAATTTAGAATGCTACAGGAAAATCAATTCTCTATAACATTTTTCTACTTGCTGTTCTCTTTTTTCTTCTGTATTATCTTCATTGCTAAAGACTCAAGGTGGATTGTCAGACTGGAGTTACCTGTCTTTTACATTTTAACTTTTTAAAAGTATTGATATTACTTAACTGTAGGTCATCATTTATATTGTTCTTTTCAGATACTATTAACCTGCTGCATCATTTTGTCACTAGTTGCAAAGTTCTGATACTAAAGAGAACTAAATTAACATAAACACCTCTTTCCTGAGCAAGATATTACGTATTATAACATTTCCATATAAAACCTACAATGGGGTAGAAGATGACTCGAAGTATACTAACAAGTTACTAACAGAACTCACATCAGCCTTCTGAATTTGGGGTTAGCAGAGAAACTGTTAAGCTCATATTTATCTGATTACATTCTGAATAAATAAGGGGGAATAAATTTTGATCTGTGTGATTATTTTTATTCATATAAACTTAATGAAGTGGACTCTGATGTGCAGACATTCTTCACAATTCCAACCTATTTCAAGCGGTGATTATAAATTGAGAAGAGGTATTAGTTAGATTTGGACATTTTCTTAGAGAGATTCAGACTCCAGACATTCTGATGGTGTAAAACAAATTTAAAAAACAAACAGTCAAACAAAAAAATCCTAAATAATAAAAAAATCTCCAACATTTTCCTATAAATTTTAACATTATGTTGGCATTTCTTGCCTGTTTTTCAGCCTGGCACCAACAGTTTTGTCAAAAAATACTGTACATATTTATCATTCTTGTCTTCTGTTTGAAATGTTGTCTATGGCAACCTTCATGCTGGTCGAGATTTTACTGTATTACTGAATTTTACTGTATTAATCAAGAAAATTGATAGAGCTTTCTACAGCCTACCAATAGCTTGGAAAAGGAAAACAAAACAAAACAAGCAAACAAAGAAAAACACCCCAAAACAAAACCACAAAACCCAATAAAAACTCGAAAATAAACAAAACAAAGTATTATATTACAGGTTGCTCAATATTGCTTATACTTGCAATTAATAAATCATAGTTTTTAGTGAAAGTCTATTGTGTATTTTTTGGCACTTTGTCAGCAAGATTTTTTTGCTTTTTGCTGATTTTTTTTTTTTTTAAGGAATGCTTTGTTTAAAGAGAAAGTGACAAATAAAAGAATAAAGAAAAAGCAAACAATGCATAAATGTTAGAATTCAAAAGTTGTCAGTAAAATGCATTTATTTTTCAAAGAGTTAAAGCAAATGATTTTTCTACAGCCAAGGCATGCACAGAACACTGTGACTTACGTGAATGTCCTTGGCAAAAGGACAACATTATCTGCCTTTGTAGGAGATGTATTTTAAGCTGATGATATCAGAAGTAACCAGATCCCAGTGAAACAATACTCAGACGAACAATCCATATATATTTGTGTTCACCCCAGAGTAAAAAGCAATCGCAGTTTGATCAACTGATTGCAGTCCTCACCTGGGAAATCTGAAATCACCACCTGTTGTTTTCCTTCTATGCCAGTATGACACACTTCAGCTGATTTCAGCAGAATATAAAACAGCGTTGTAGCCCAGGGAGAGGTTGGGGGAAGATGCTTATTCACTTGTACATCTGCATTTGAACTGTGGCAGCTGAGTTTTTAAAGCAAGCATCGAACAGCAAAGGCAGGTACTCAGAAGCCCTGTAGAAATTCCTAATACTGAAAAACTACTAGAATTCTTATCCTGTCACCATCTCTAATTACATTTATATATATATATGTGTGTATTTGTGTGTGTGTGTTTCAGGACACCTTCTCTCCAATGGGATTCTTTATAATCTTGTACCCCACACCAACCTCTGTAGTTATAATTGAATATAATAAACAATTTTTATTCTATTTGATATGTTAATAATTTTTTTAACATTACAGAATGTTATTTAGGTGTTATTATGTGGAAATACAATGCACCACCACATGCTGCAAGATATTTTGGGATTATACCTTTTTTATTTGCATTACTGAATGAGAAGCGGAAAACTGAGATATTTCTTTCGTGAGGAAAGGGCTGTTAAACAATCAAACATCATGGAACTGCTACAGAAAAGAAATATAGCATGGATTTCAATTCTATATAAACTAAGCACTTCAAATCTGCAAGATTGCACAAATCTAAATATACATTTCTAAATAAGTTTTTTCATTCACAGAATGAAATTCAAACAAAATAAGCATCATTATTCAGTTTTTTCCTATTTATTTGACTTAAATGTATACAGTTCCTGTTGTCAAGTATACGTTAGGAGAATGTTTGCATTGTTAACTTTCCAAAGTAAACATCCTTGATACATTCTGATTTTTTGAAAGAGAAAATGAGACCAGAGAATAAAACTGTACAAAATGGATTCTGCAGTGCAATACAACATCTATTTCACAATTGTAGTGTTATTTCAGCTTATAACAGACACACAGTAGTAAAAGTCTTGGAACAGAGATAAGTGACCTAAGACAGTTCTTCAACTACTGTCTATTAGCTGCATACATCCTTTTGTAAATAATAGAATGACACTTCAAACATTTACTGAGCCAAACATTAAAAATTACAACTTTGCAGTCAAGGTGACAGATGGACTGTCTGGTCACATAGCAGAGATAAGAATAAACCATTTTTTTCCAAAGCTCTGTTTAAAATAAGAAAAAAAAAAAAAAAAAAAAAAAGCAAAACTAAAATACAATAGCAAAAATTTAAGCCGATTACATGTATAGTTTTTATAAGCTTTATCCTGGATCTAAGGCAATCAAGTATATCTAACCACTGTAATCTAGTGGTGAATAAAGATTGATTGTAGCAAAGCAAGGTCTTTGTCAGCTTGTACTGTGTGGAATTTGCTGTATGTATGATTAATGTGCTGAAGGTCCGAGCCGAGCCTACAATCTTCTAGCTAGCTCTTACTGCCATCTACTGACCAAAGCCATCTTCTTCCCTGCTTTATTTATTTATTTTTTGTGATTTTTCTATCTGATTGTTTTTCTAACCTACTCGAAATATGTAAGGCTCAACAGTATCAATCAAAGTCAAGTTAGAGGCAATGAGCACTGTTACAAATTAGCTGCCATTCTCCTAAAGCCAAGACTAGATGGGAATGTACTTCTTGAAACTGAGAAAACCACGTCTTGTGATTTTGTTCAGATAGTTTGTTCTGAAACATAAATCAGGTTAAATGGGATATTATTAAAATTTATATTACATGTTTAAAAGCAGTCTGCACACTAGGAAAATTAATATTTTAATAAATTAATCTTTCTTATAAGAGGAATAGATACTTAAATCTCAGCTCTATGTACTATGATTAGAAATTAGTGTTTCTAAATGCACAGAAGCAGTGTTGAATTGAAACCCTAAACCTGGATGATTATTTCAGAAACAAGAAATATGGTTAGAGATTTTCAAAGGCTGTGGAGGATATAATTCGAGATATAATTACAGTGGGACAGAATGCAGTATCAAAAAGTAAAACAAACAGCGGCTATTTTTGAAGGCTTAATAGAGTATCATGGGAGAAAAAGAAATCCGCAAAAGTTTTATTTTCTTCAAGGCATATCTGCCCCTTTAGCTCCTCAGGTGTTTCACTTGCAATATGTGCAAGAACTTGGCCCTACAAGCCTCACAGGGTCTGCAAAACTTTTCTGAGGATATCTAATAAGCTCTTCATCAAGTCTAGAAATTAAAATCTCTTATCCGATCATGCTAATTTCAATAGACTGGAATAAATGGAATGTTTAGATACAATAGCACTTCAAGTGACATGGTCATACCAAGTGGACAAAACTAACTGTGCTTTAAGACAAAATAAAAGGTGTTTCAAAAAATAGGATTTCACAGTGTCTCCTTGGGAGAGAGGGGAAAGCTCCAAACCAACCATACAAAAACACACCTGATATTCCCTGAACTAAAACCTCTTATAAGAAATGTAGAATAGTGTAGAAATCACTCAGATTTTGCGAAGGCCAGATATGCCCACTATGGGTCTTTTCTTTTTGTCCTAGTATTTACCTCATGCAAAACTTACTTGAAGTGTTTGTTTCTCTTTTAGAACACTGTATGCACAAATTTTGTATAATCATTGACATTGCAGGGACCAAAAACAATAAAGAAAAAAAAGTCAAAATAAAACTAAGAAACTGTGATGTAGTCAATGCATTTTTTAAATAACACAGGTAGCACTTGACCAACTATAATTCGTCCACTGCAAAGCACTCCTGCTTTGTTTCTCAACAGTTATGATCAAGTTCTCATATTAATTTTAATTCCATTAATCTGGCTGCAGAACCTTGATGAAAGAAAGAGAGAATTTTAAAAACAATGGGCTTCAGAATCAAATACAGATTTGATTTTCATATCACTGAACTTTAGATAGCTCCAACAGAACCTTTACTGTTTAAGAAGGTCTCTACTCTGGTTAAAGTATTTCTAATTCCTAGCTCATTTTGTTAAGAAATAGACCAGGGTGAACTCTGCTTGCCAGACAACCTCTCATTCTTCAATCTCTCTTGAGTTTTTTTTTCCATTTTGGCTTCAGACTTTAAGCAAGATGGATGAAAATGCTGAAAACATCTCACTCTCAGCAATAATCCAGGAATTCTTTAAATGTCTGCTTCAGCCCAGTGCATAGTTTAGAAGAAATCAGTAAGACTCTTTACTAGTACACAAATAAATTAACAATTAAGTGTTTTGGGTATTTCTTTTAGTCTTGGAACTGTATCATATGTTTTCTTCTTCCTAATGCACGCCTGTGATTCCTGGATAATGTGGTAACAAGAAATATCCTCTCCTTCGTGTGACTTCTCTCTTATCCTCTGAGTAACATTACTCTTATCACTCATTGTTTCACAAATAGTGGTAGTCATTGCAGCGTATGTTCTAGAAATACATCCCAAAATCATCCTATCCTGGCATATAACTGCATCATATTTAAACAAACTTTACATTTAAAGTAGCATTTAGAAACCTTTTTAAATTGTCTGGTTAAAGCTGAATGTCTAGATTCTTTATTGAGTCCCCTAGAGGAAAATGTCAAATTTTATCATGTGCTCCTTTCAGCCTGGAAGAGTCACTAAGCCTAATAATTTCTTTAAAATGCAGTAAGACTACTGATTTTTCTCTTATTGAGTTAAAATTCCTTAAATTATTTATGATGGAAATGGTAACACCATCTCATATACAGTGGCTTGTACGTGCTGCTCTAAAAATTATTATCCTGCTAATTTATTAAACTCAACATATTTGCAAAAGTTGTAAACTATTTTAGTTTTTAAGCTTAGGTATTTAAGCACATGGGCAACAACATTAATGAGGTATTATTATTCTTACAAAATAACATCAAATTATTTTCATTTTGTATGCACAAATATTAAGATAAAACAGTCCAAATCAGATGTGTATCTCTGACAGACCAATGCAGAATACATTTTATATTTATTACTTCAACTGCATCAGAACTGGAACTTAGGAAATATTCCTTTAGCTACTATTGATGGTGGGATTATTCACTATGATGTATATACTTGCTGAAAACTAAAAGTGGGACACAAAAGGGAGAGGGAAAAAATTAGTAGAAGTTCCTTTAAAATTTCTAAATGTAGACAAAATCTTCTGAGGGAAAATTACCCAGACTATCTCCATTATATACCAAATGCCCACCCAGCTGCTTGCTCATACCTTCCCCCAGCATGACAACAGGAGAAAAAAAGACAAACGAGAAGGAAAAGGTCACAAATTGAAAGACGGAGAGATTACCAATTTGATGCTGCAGGCAAAATAGACTCTATTATAATATATTAGCAATTGAAAGAAAAATACAATTACTAATTTGAGTCATGGAAAACAGAAAAATGACAAAATTATTTCCTTCATTCTTTTCTAATCTCAGCTTCATTTCTTTGCTCCAGATTCTTCTAGCCTCATCTTGATCAGTGGAGGGAATAATAAGAAATGGGGGTTGTAGTCAGCCCATAACAGCTCCTGTTTCTCCTTTCTCCTCACACTTTTCCCCTCCTGCAGTGCAGGTTCTCTATGAGCTGCAGTCCTTCAAGAAAAATATATCTGCTCCATGGTGGGTTCTCACACATGCTACAGATCCTGTCAGGAAAAATCTGCTCTAGCTCAGGCTCTCCATTGGCTGCAGTATCTCCTGTGTCATGGAGCACCTTCTCTTTCTTGGCCTCTAATTTTTGTGTTCCCTCTGCCCCTCCTGCTGGCTAAAGTCTTCCATTTACTCCAACACAAATAGTGAGGAATTATTTACTATTACTGTCTAGTTTATTAAAAATGGCAATGACACCATATCTCACTCAAATCCATGCTCTGCTCATGCCAAAAACTTTCATTCCAGCACATAAACTAATGTTTTACCTCACAGAAACCTAGAAAAAAAAGATTAATTAAAGAATTTTATGTTACAAATCTTGTCTTTGTTGTCTCATATTCAGGTTTCTATCTGTTGATTTGGTTATTTTTTTTAAATTATCCAGAAGATAAGCTTTGTGGATTATTGAGAGGATGATTAAGTAAAGTATTGTCCCTGACTGCCAGGCCTAATCAGTTTCCTCAATCTACTATTTACAGTGAAAGGATAATTAAAAAATCATATCAGACTGCACCTCGGTCCCATAAGATCATGCTTCAGATTTGTATCTGTAGCTGACAGAGTAAATTCTATAAAAAAACACTAAAGTGAAATATATGATGGAGGGATTATGATTCCCTTTGTGTTATCCCTGATGTGTGGGTAATAGAACTAAGATTCGGTCATATTTGTATAGGTCATATTACAGTGACAACCTTGAAATAATGATCTAAAAACTGACATCTAAATATTTTGTACAAATAAGACATCAATTCCCTGCAGCTTTTCAGAAATACCACTATGAAATTGGTTAAAGCTGACAGAGTAAATTCTATAAAAAAGTAGATTCTCATTTGCCACAACATTCTTCAATAGTTGTCTTATTAGTACCTGGTCAACACCTAAATACTCATATAATTTTTATCACAAAACTCCTAGATTGTTCTGTTTTCCACTGGAATAGAGTGGAATTTCTTCTTAGTAACTGGTACAGTATACAGTGCTATATTTTGGATTTAATATGAGAATGATGAACAAGCATAAAGTGTGCATTTATCACTTAGATAAAAAGTACTGTATACAGTCTATTAGCATAACTTGCAGGTTATATATATATATATAATTTCTCAAAATAAGGTTTGAGAATATGTTCAGAAATTCTGCAGTCTAAACCTAAACAGACTTTCAGAAACTTCCTAAGACAACTTTATCCCTCTTTGAAGAACTGGTCTCTCTGTGTGGACTATGACAAGAGACTGTGATCACAAGCATAAGGAGTGTGTAAAGCTGGCTAAGATGAATCTGTGACTACATGACTTTGCTCAAATCTCTCAGAAAGCCTGTGACTGAACTTGGAATTTTTTAGTATCTAATATGCTAATTAACTAAATTAAATAATATTTCTACAGAGTAGGTGACATCAGAGCATCACCAAAAACTGTTTTTGTGTCAACAAACTTTGTCTCCCCCTTGCATATGAAAGGAAAACACCTAAAAAGGAGCTATGAGTTCAATCAAACATAATGAAGTATAAACAGAAATATACTGATTTGTGCTAGCTCTGCGTCCTAAAATCAGAGGAAAAAAAAGACAAAAAGAAAAAAAAAGGAAAAAAAAGAGACAATATTGCTAAAAAGTTAGACTTTTTTCCTAAATGTTTGGGGTTTAACCTGAAAATGTCAGACAAAGCTATAGTGAAACCATCTGCTCGGTAGATTAGAAGAATGTTGAAGTACAGAGGCAGTGATTCAGTTAACTTTGCCACTAACAAGAAACAACCAGGAAAACTATCAAGAAAAAAGTGGGTCATGACAGTATTAAGGTATGTGGTTGTTGTTGGGGAATAAAGTAATGAAAGGGGACAAATATAAAATATCAAAGTCAGAAAATTACAATACTAGAAAGGACTGTGCACTAAACTTTTGCAATTATATTGACTGAAAGCCCTGTTGGCATCTGTCATTCTGTCACAACAGGTTTCCTTTGTCAATCATTATATTTAAAGGGTTTTAATTATAGGACTTAATCAGACTAGCAACAGCAATGTTGTGAAGAGCTTCTTACTTATAAATTATATAATATAACAGCATAAAAAAATTCACCATCCTCAAGAATAAATGATATCAAGAGGTATTTCATAGAGCAGTTGTAAACAATGTATATGTGATGTGGTATTTCAAAAATTGAGCAATGGTAGAGATCATTTTTAAATAAGAAGGAATTCGTATTATATTAAAATTAATTAGAATTATTAATTACATTCATTTCAATGCATGTTAGAGAAAAGGGTTGTATCTAGAGAATGCATTTATTATATTGGTAAAAATAGAAACCATTATACAGTCAAAATAGTTCACAAATGGTACTAAAAATTAGAAAAAGAAGTAATTTAAAATGTCTGACTAGAAAGATTTGTCCTTGTAAAGTAATTGTTGGATTAAAACACTGTTTTGCAAGAACATATCTATTTTGTCAAATGTGTCTGTAATAAATTACGCAACTAATTTTCTTCATAAAAATAAACTTTCTCACTATTTCTTTCCCTTTTTTTTCCCTTTTATTTTAATATCAAGCTCTCAAAACAAAGCATTTCAACAACTTTTTCCAAAAGACTCTGGTGGGCTCTGAGCAAAATATAAAATGTAACTCTCTGAGCAAAATCCTAGTCTTCCTTCCTTCCTTCCTTCCTTCCTTCCTTCCTTCCTTCCTTCCTTCCTTCCTTCCGCACCTTCCGCACCTTCCAAATTTCCTTTCCCTTTCCTGAATTTCCCTTCCCTGAACCTCCCTCCCCTCCCTTTTTGTTTCTACGAGAAACAGAACATGAATAGAAAGAAAATCTCGCAAAACTCATGAGTTTTGTATTACCCTCCATGATAAAGCTTTATCCAAAAAGAGAACAGATGCTTTATTAGAAAATCAAACAAATACACCACAAAATACCAAACAAACTTTATGCAAAAAACTTCTGTTTGAAGTACTAATACTCTGAAATATTTGTCTACTTCACAGGCAAATGACAATTACATTAGCAGATGTATCAGGCCGGGTTCATGAATTATTCCAAGAGTTCTACTGATTTTTACATAACAATGTTCTTAACAAAAGTTAATTTTCTGTGTTTTTGCATTGAAAAATGGAAATTCACACCTTTAGTGAGTCTACAGCAATACGAATGGATGGTAGGTTTAACTTATATTTACATCTGTGAATTATTTCTCAGTGAAATTTCAAGCTATTGTACATCAAATAAGGATTTTGCGAAATTAGTGTGCTTGTTTTTCAAAAATGGACTAGTAAAACCAAGAAGTGATGCATTTTTTCTCAAGCATATGAATTTTTAGAAAGTGAGGTAGAGATTAACTTCCCGTAGCAGAATTTCCAGGTGGTTGAGTTCCAGACCATTCACAATGAAATGACTACAGAAGCAAAATTGCTCAGATGACTAAGTCATTGGAAGAGGACTATGGTCTGTACCAAAATTTAAATATATATTGATGCATCAATTGATCTAGAGCAGAGGAACGAGATTAAGATCCTCTAAATCAAATAACAAAAACAAATTATAAGAAAATATGCATGCTTTGGCTTTGTATTTTGCTGTACATATGTGCTGATTTTGACTAGTGTAGACCTAATTTTCTTCATGGGTTTATACTTTGTACTTCTGCTCAAAATCAAAGATTTTGATGAAGGTCAGAGACAGTAACAGTGTGTTCTAGAACTAATTTTCCATATTTCTTTTCTCTTAAGTTTTGTTTGTGTCTATGTGTATTCATTAAAAATGAGAAAAAAAGTGACTACAGAGCTAATTATTTTATTCCTAATATGTATAATTATATATTTATTCTCTGTATTTTCTGACACATAGGCTTTCTCTATCAAAGAACTCTGATATTGAAAGCATTCTATTTAACATTTAATACAACAGATATCACAACATAATGACTAATAACTGAGTGTAAGCATAGGGACAACTTCTAGAGCACACAAAAAGGGAAATTTTTAAAATGTCCCAAAATACAGAGATTAGTTGGTTATTGCTGAGCAGTGCTTAACACATAGAGTCAAGATCTTTCCTCCTTTTCATATCACCCTGTCAAGCAAAGAGGCTGGGAGTGTACAAGAAGTTGGGAGGGGTCACAGTTGGGACAGCTGACTCCAGATGACCAAAAGGATATTCCATACCTTCCATACAGCATCACGGTCATCATATAAAGCTGAGAGAAGTAGGAAGGAGGGATGTTTGGAATTATGGCATTTGTTTCCACAAGTCACAATTACACATGATGGGGCTCTGTTCTCCTGGAGATGGATGAACACTTGACTGCCCAAGGAAACTAGTAAATTAATTCCTTGCTTTATTTTGCTTATGTGTATACGCCTTTTGCTTTACCTGTTAAACTGTCTTTTTCTCACCCTACAGCTTTTCTCACTTTTATCCTGGTTCTCTCTGCCATCCTGCTCAGGGTGGGGAAGGTGAACAAGCGGCTGGGTGGTGCTTGGTTGCCAGCTGGGGTTAAATCACAATGTGAGAGAGAGAGCAGAATTAGCTGTATCAGAGGTCTCTCACGTCCATCTGCTTTACCAGATTGAATGCAGTGTATTCTAAATTTAAATGTTCATGGTTAGAGAGGAAATACGTGAAACAGTGGCTCATACAGAAAATACCAAGGGAAATTTTTCAATAAGAGTGTTAGCTGATACCACAATAATAAATCAACAGAACAGTTCACTCAGCACTTCATTTGTTGAGATAGAGAATCAAGCACAAACTTTTCCTTTCCTGTCAAGGAGAATAAATATCCCATTCATTTCTTGGGCGTTTCAAGAAATGCCAGACACCTGTACAGTTTAGATGCAACATTAATCATTTTACCACCTGTGTATCTTCTCATTTACAGCATCTTCCTCCTTCCAATTCCAATACTATCATTTCCTACAACAATAGGGAGCAAGCAGTTGCTGACAGTATTCTGTTTCTCATTTAATTAGCATAATATTTAGATTTTTAAGTTATTTTTAATTTACACCTTGGTCCATTCTTCTCATATCTCTGCCAGTTTACTGTTTTAAACAGAAGCTTTTTTTGCTACTATATTAATAATTTAAAAATATCTTTACAGATAAATAGAATGGAAAAAAATATCTTCAATCTTTTTTTGCATACAAAGTAATAGTAACCGTTCTGCCAGTACTTGATTGCAGCAGCAAGCAGGACAATATTCATGTAATTTGGGTAGCTGATAAAGCACTGGTTCAGGACTCCACCCAAGGACATCAGAGAATTAAACTACACATTGTGAAGATTGGTTTTTCATCTACTGCAAACAGAAGTCAGTTATTTAAGCAATGTTCCATGAAGGAGAGAAAGAAAATATTTAAAGGTAGACAGACAAGATAACAGAACATATTTAATTTCTAAGACCTGATTTATTATTAACAGCCTGCTCCGTTTGGTGAGGCAATTCTGAGGCCAGCTGGTTGTGTGCTTTCTCCTCCTTGACTTGAGTATGGTTATTGTGAAGTTTTGCTACAATACCATTAATTTCTTGTGCTGCTCTCCCTTTGCTACCATTCCCACACTACAGCCCTGCCAGCAGCTGCTGCCTCTTGCCCTTAGGCAGATGCAAGTAGCAGAGAGAGTTGGCAATCCCACAGAACAGGAATCCTTAATCACCTTCTAACATTACTGTATCCTCACAGTATATGAATGACTTTTTTTCATGTCTTCTGACTTTCTTCAGATTATAACTTTTACACTATAGCTCTAGAAGCTATTGTCCAGGATTGAGAGACAGCTCACCCAAGGCATGGATAGAAACAGTCTCTTAAAACACACTGTTACTGTCTCTGACCTTCATCAAAATATTTTTATGAGATATATGTTTCTCAAATATAATTGAATTGTGAACCTATCAATTCCCACATCTCAATGATCTTGCATTTCTCTAACAGCTGTCTAAAGTGGGATTATCATCTGTCTTTTCACGCTTCCTGTTTTTCTTGTAAAAGAAGTACCATGTGACTTTTTCTTCAATCCTCCCATAATGGGCTTGCATAAGGTTGCAACTGAATCTCAAACTCTAAGCATAACACAGAAATGGCAGTCCTGATCAGTATACTCCATGATGAGCTCTAGAAGAGTCCAAAACTTGCCAGGACCATGGGGTCAGTAGTAAAAATTTATTCTATTCTGTACAAAATTAGGTAACAGCTGAAAGCAACAAAGTATTTGAAATGGTGGAGTGTTTTTGTTCTTCTGAATATTACTGATTCATCATTTTGGGCTTTCTGTCACTACAGGCTTCCTCAAACATCATGGATAGCTGGAATTCTTACACAGTAGAAGTTTACCTTGCTAATTCCTGTAACCTATTGTCTAAGAACTGAGAAAATCTAGGGGGAAGTCTAAGGTTAGAAATCATTCAAAACTAGATAAATAATGAATTAGATTCTGGTTTCTGTGCGGAGGGACGGAACATGAAACTTTGTTAATGCCTTGCTTTCACAGAGCGATAAAGGATATACATCATTTTGTTGTAATTATGAAGACTCAGTCTACATCAGAGGACTATGCACAAAAAAAGGGCAATTTTTTAAATGTCCCAAATAAATATAATGATATGGGTTGATGAGAAAGCTGCAAAAAAGACAACACAGGCAGCAGAATTGGGAATGCACGTCAGTGTCTCAGAATAGAGGCAGATCGAGAAGCAACCAGGAATATTCATTCAAAATCATAGTATCTATTTGTTCTATCTCTATAGATAGAATAATATAGCTTCTTTATATAGATTGCCCTTAACAAAGAATATAACTCTGAAATTTAACAGATGAGAAGTTAGATCTACATTGCATAAAATAATAAGTGCTTCTCTTTCTCATGAATTTGAGAATCCTCAGAAAAGGAAAAATGGAAAATGGGAAAATTTTGGAAGAACTGAAAAGTGGATGTCTTGGCTTACTTGGGACCCTCTTTGTGCACCACTAGGCTTACTGCTATACCTTGACCTTGCCTGGTGAGTAGAAACAGCTTGAAACTACTCAACTAATCATAATAATAAGCCTAAGAAACATTGAGTTCTACTGTTGTCTTCTCTTATAGAGTAAATGTCATATAAAAGGGCCATTTTTTTTCTCTCTCTTTTTCACTGGCTTGTCATACTTTACTGAAAAAATAAAAAAAAAGAAAAAAAAAAGAGAGAATAAAAGACCCAACAGGGGTTTTACTCAGACCCAGAAAGTTCAGCCATATCATAACACAGACTGGAAAAATGAGCCAGAGACCATCTGATGAACTACCTGTCAGACCAAGGGCTCTCAGCTGCAATTGCACTAGATCAGTGATATTCTCCTCATTCATATCACCTTATCACCCATATTTCTATTCTTTTAAGTTTTGTTTGTGTCTATGTGTATTCATTAAAAATGAGAAAAAAGTGACTACAGAGCTAATTATTTTATTCCTAATATGTATAATTATATATATATATTCTCTGTATTTTCTGACACATAGGCTTTATCAAAGAACTCTGATATTGAAAGCATTCTATTTAACATTTAATACAGCAGATATCACAACATAATGACTAATAACTGAGTGCAAGCATAAGGACAACTATTCTCACATGGAGGAAATCAGTGCAACACTGATGGCAGTGTAAATTTAAGCAAAGAAAGAGGTTCAGATTTCTTGTTCATTTGTTGGTTGGTTTTAGTTTGGTTGTTTTTTGTTTTCTCTTGGTTTTTGTTGTTTTTTTTTTACTCAACTGAAAAATACAAAAGGAAATTTAAGCAACCTTTGAGTCTGAAGACCTCAAAGGTTGCTTTATAAAACACCTTCATTATCCATATAAAATCACTCAGACAATACCAGTGAAGTCATGGGATGGTCTTGTAAAGCACTGAAGTAGTTTTGGCTGGGGCAAAGTTAGTTTTCTTCACAGTGGCTATAATATGGATAATAAGGGTTTTTAGTTTGGATTTGTGATGAATGCAGTGATGATTATAGAGGTGTTTTTGTTACATTGTGTTTACACAGGGCCTAGGCCTTTTCACTGCAGTGAAATCCTCCAAAATCTTTAACTCAGCTTGCTATTGTCCCAGACAAATTATTTACATGACTCTCTAAATGGTTGTTTCTGTTGTATTGGGCTTGTATGGCAAGGTTTTGGTAGCAGCAGGGTTTCAAGGGTGCCTTCTGTGAGAAGCACATGTGAGACTGTGAGAAAGTGAGCCGCTTTCAGAATCTTCATAATGAGCAGGCAAGGATAAATTTTCCTCGGCACAAAAATAAATTATTCATACATTTCATCCTCTTCCTTCCATTTCTAGCAGTGCAGTTTATATGGGAAACCTGAAAAACGCAATGTCATCTGTAAAGAATTAGGGGTAAAAATCAAATTCAGATCAATGCCTATTTAAGACAAAAAAAATCCTCCTGCATTGAAAAATCCCTTTCTTGAAGTCGGTGGCAGAATAAATGCACAAATTAACTTTGTCTTTTAGAAGCCGTTATATAGAATTTGTTCAAAATAAATATTTCAGATGAAATTTATATCTACTACATTATGATTTCAAATTTTATTATTGTGAATCTTCATCCAGAAATTAATATAACGAGGTAAAACCCTCCAGCTTACTTCCTCCTGCTTGAGGCTGACACGTACATTTGCTCTTTCTTCTCCTTTAAACTTAACCATAAATGGTTGAACTTTCTCATAGTTCAGAAATAATAGCATAAAGCCAAATAATTTAGCTTTTTTATCTTTCCTATAATTAGTCTTGGCTCAGTACTATAAAAGAAATGCAGGGTTCCCTTCCAAAAGCCATGTATCTCCCATGAAAACGAATCTTAAAACTACAGAAGCCTGATGGTAAATTCCAAACTCTAAAGAATCAGGTGTCCAACCCTTTGGGCTACTAGTAAGATGACCATTCTAATTGGTTAAAATTTTGTTAAAAAAAAAAATCAAATGGAATGATAAAGGGAAAAGTTGTTACTCTAGACCAAACAGGACTTGACTTCAGAGCATAGCTCTAAAATAAAATAGGTATAAATTTGTTCCTTCTTGCTTTCAAAACAAATATATAGAACAACAAGCACCATCAAAAACTGGATATATGAAAAGTATCCTCTATTCAAAGCTTATCGAGTTTTCAAACTTAATATAAAGTAGGAACCAGTTTTGCAGCTATCCCAGGAAAAGCAGTTTGGCATTTAACTTGATAAAACTATGACTGACACATGATTAAAGCACCAGCCTGGCACTTTTGGCCCACCAAAACTCTCATCTATACTGCACACAAGATTTTTATAAGCATTGATGGAGCTCATACTGAGTTACTTGATCAGACCTTGTTCTTCCTAATAACCTGGGGGGAAGAGATGTAAGTTTATTGGATTTTGTTGGATTTTTTGTGGCTTTTTTATTATATGGTTTCATTTCTTTCTCAAATAAATAGTAAACAAGATCTTTTTGGTTATCATTTAAAAGGATGAAAATCCCTGACTAAAACCGATGGTTTTCATGTTTTATGTATGAAAATTTGTCTTGAGATGAAATATTAGATTATTTTCCAATGAATAGATTTTAATCTAAAATATATATTTATCAAATTGAAAGATTTTTCAATACTAGCAAGTATTAGACACTTCTTTATATAAAATATGGGCAATATTTATATTCAAAAAGAAAGGAAAGGGTGTCCTTAACACTTTAAATAGATTGTATGGGATCAGAAAAATCAACTTCAAATACATGCCTGCTTGGCTGAGACTGACAGGCATGAGCAAAATTTTCTCCCAGGCAAGTGCCTTGACTTGTCTGATGGTTTCTTTTTTCCAAATAAAATTTTGAAAACTCTGGCATCCATCTTGGTGTACGGTAGGGAATTGCTGTAGGTTGGAAATAATAACCCAAACTTTTTGTTGCTCAATTCTATTTGTACCTTTTTGAACAAAACCAGGTTTATTTCAGGCTATAGGAACACAGAATTTCTTTTAACTCAGATTCTTTTACATTATTCTGGTCTGATAATCCCAAAGCAGTAGCCAAGATCAGACAAAATACAGGTTTGAAAACACAAAAATGTTATGACATTTCCAAACATCAACAGGACTTTAATTCAAGGAATGCTAGGTTAGCTCTTTATTTATCCAAGTGGATACATTAATTTTAGTTAAAATACCTATATATATGAAAATGCTATCTTGCCACTTAGAAATAAAGAAAAATAAAAGAACTTTTAGTATTTTTTAAATTTTTTGAGTCCTTGTTCTGAATGTAACATAAAATCAATATGGAAAAATGTTTAATGTTTGATAGAATCATAGAAAAACAGGTAGAAAGGGATCATCTGATCCAGCCTTCCCTGTCAAAAGCATGGTCTAGACAGTATGTCCCAACACCCTGGCTAGCTGATCTTACAAGTGTCTAACATTGCCACTGCTGGTGATATCATAATGGTTAATTGTTCTTGTGAAAAATTTTACTCTTGTGTCCAGTTATAATTTCCCCCGGAGTAATTTGCACCCTTATCCATTACCTTTTCCAAGTGGCTCCTTTCTTAAAAGGAGTCTTCTTTCTACTCACCCTTTTAAAATTGGGACTACCAAGCACTGAGCAGCAAAGTGAGATAATGGCTTATCTTTGCTGGTGATGTCCTTGTTAATGCAATTAAGCTTCCTGTTGGCTTTCTCTGCCAAGGCAGCACACTGTTCATCCCCCAGGATCCCCAGGGTCCCTTTCCACAGAGCTGCTCCCCAGGCAGGTAGTGCACCAGTTTCTGTACGAGACAGCTGTGGGAAATCATATGGAAAGCCTTGGACAAATTCAAGCAAACAGTGTCTCCCACTCACCCTACAATAAAGCAGGATACTTTGTGATAGGAGATGGTACAAGTTTGTCAAGCACAATTTACCTCTGTTGAATCCGTGCTGACTTGTCCCAACCATTTCATGCCTTATTAGACTTCTAACAGCCCACATAAGCATGCACTCCAGATCTTTCCCAGGAACTGAAGTAAGACTGACTGATGGGGCTATGATTTCGAGGATCCTCCTTTATGCCCTTCTTGTAGATGAGGACAACACTCTTTTAGTCTTCTAGGACCTTGCCTGACCTCCAGACTTCTCAGGAGTTTTCTGTGTAGAACTATTGGATTTAATTCCAAGGTGAGAGCCCACCATTATGGCAGGGAGCCCTCCCCTGCAGGGCTCTGGACCTGCAAGCAGTGTGCACGGCCCTCCTCACACAGCCTTCCCTCCGTGTGTACTGCTGCACAAGCTGCACGGGCTTCTCAGCCCCTGTTTGCCCACCCTGCCTGCCATGCTCCTGGCTGCTGGTGCTCCACAGGGCCATTTAAATCTCCCACAGGTGCTTCTGGCAGCACCCAAGTCACATCAGCCTCTCTCGCGCTTTCCCTTTGTTCAAGACAATAAAATAATGAGTGCACCTTTGTTTATGTACAAGGTTGGTAATAACACCTCATAGCATACAGTAAATAATACCCGTAATATCTTTCTACCTCATTATTATCTCTTCCTTGAAGATTTACAGTTCCCTGGTGCAAATCATGTGATGTTAACACTGGATCTAGCTATTAATCTTTAAGAGTATACTTCTCAGTATCTATAGCCCTTAAAAAATAGTCTAAGTAATAAACGTATACAGATAAAATGTAGCATATCTGTATCTCTATTAAGGAAATTTGAGTTACATGGCACTCCTTAAGGTGCTACTAAGGAACCTTTAAATCAATGCTATTATTATTGTTTTCATTATTAAACCAGAGCTCACATCATTGATGCTCTTGTGTGCTGGGTACTGTGCCATGAATCAATGGAGGCAGCAAAGGTGCAGTAATAATGAAATGTGAGGTTTTCAAATATCACTTTTTCCTTACTAGTCTGTATACATAGAACGTAATATGTACTAAAAGGAGCTTTTTTCACTTGTTACCTGCTGAATGGGAGATTTTCCAGGGAAGCTGTTACAGTGGGCAACAAAAGGAGACCAAAAAAATGGACACTTTCACGACATGCCATCTGAACTGGGAAACCTTGAAGTAGCAGGTCAAACTGTGTTTCCTAGCTGAAGTTTCAAGTAGAAAGCTAAAGAGAATGTTTCCCAGCTTTCCTTTTCTCTTCCACTATGCATAGAATTATTTTCAGCATAAGAAAATCATGCCATTAGACTCTATGGGGATCATGATGCCATCTAAAAATTTCCACAAATGGATACTGTTTAATTCCATGTAAAACATTCGTTGGGATCCAGACCAGGGAGGGTTAAGTACTTTTAAAAATCTGATAAGCATGGAATAGAGATGTAGGTGTAATTAAATTATAATAATCCAATAATCCAACAGACAAAAGTCTAACATTATTTCATGCCCCCATGAAGGATATTTTTGTAAGATTACATGTAAGAATATATTCCTTACAGTAATTTTTTTTTTTTTAATTGGTGGGTTTTATTTTCTTTATTTTGTGTTTGGAAATGGATTAAACACAGAAAAAAAAACCCAAATGAGCACTTCTAGTGTTCACTCTTTAAATATAATTTTTTTATCCCGCCATATATTGCTGAAATCCAAAATTTGAAAACCAAGATTATGAACATAAATTTTACAATAAAGAAATATTAAATTTTGTGAGGATCAACAGATACAGACACTGTCTTATTTTGGAATTAGGAGCATTAATATGCTAGGTGTCAGTTGAACTAGGGTGTCAGTTCAAGTCAGGCTGGATTTCACTTAGTATTCATCTCTACATAATAATTTTTGCTGTGAGAGTATAATAACAAGACAACTAATATTTATTTCATGTATGTTTGAAAAAATTAACTGCTAACTTTATCTTACAAACCACAGCATGCAGTATCATTTGGGTTCTTTTTTTAAGAGAGTTTTCAACATCAAAGTCAATAAATTTGACCTATTAAAAAACTCCAGAAAAATAATGATGTAAGAAAGAAGTAACTTGCTTTAAAGTCAGAGCAATAAATATATTAAATGCAAATTTTAACCTAGTATTGGAACTATCTTTTAATTCATATGATGAATAAAGCAAGAAAATATTACCCAAAAGTCCAACTGATATTTTTTTAAAAATTCATGTCTATTCTGTGATCTTAAACTCCAGTGTTTTGTGGTTGCTACTGACAAGACATTCACTGACCAGTTCTTCCTTTTGACTGAATAACAGATCCTGTGTTGCAAGGTTCTCACTGATAACTTTTTATCATGAGAAAATGGAATATCCATCCTTGGGGATATTCAAAAGCATAGTCCCAGGCAACCTGCCTTAGTGCAGTGATACAGAAACTTCAAATTGCTTAAGAAAATTTCCTTCACTTATTTGTCCTGATCAGGCCATCTGAAAAAAAAATTCGATCAAAATTTAATTCCTACGAGTTTCTTCTCTATTTCTGACTCCTGCAAGAGCAGTAAGAATTCTCTTTTCCTTTCCTTGCTGTTAAGTATGAATGTTATTTCCAGAATTACTGTTTCTAAAAGATATGTCACTGAAACAACTTCACCCACTGCTGTACATAGGAGGCACACATAGTATTTATGGCACTTGTTCTGTGATGGAGGAAGATCATAAATGGACATTTTCACATCCATTAGATGCACACAATTTATATACCAGCTCCTTGCACTTCTTGAACAACACCCACCTCCTGTCTTCCTCACAAATAAATAGCTTAAAAGCTATCCATCTAAAGCTCTAAAAAATCTTGCAAGTGGATCAACAAGACAGAGACGTGAGTTCATATTATGAAATGGGCCACTGAGAAAATATGTAGGTGGGAGAATAAGCTGTTCTCAAATGTCAGACAACTGTCTGAGGTAGGTCACCATTTGTTCTGCTTTTTTTCCCCCTAAAATACATTAAAGCAACAATTATTATTTGGAGTTAATATATGATTAAATTGTCCAAGACAATTTAAGGGTTTGTGTGTGCTGCTAGTAAATTCCATCCTTCCAAACCCTTTTTCTGGAAACTCATCAGCATTACTTTATTCACAAAGAAATGATATTATTCAATAAGTGCTTAGAGGAAACAAACAAATTAATAAACCCACAAATTGGTGTATTCATTAAGTCCAGTTCCTTTTAATATTCCCAGTTAGGTTTTCAAGTGCTTTAACAATGGTTACCAGCTGCTGCCTTCATGAATTGCACAAATGTTTGTAGAATAAACAACAGATTCATGAAAATTTTGCATAGCAATTAACACTATTTATATTGTCAAACTTGGGAAGCTGGGTGCTATTTCTGCCAGTATTCTTGCAGTTTTCATCTGCTAAGTTGGCTTCATTTCAGTTAATCCCTTTGTTTTAGCCAGGTTCTACAGAGATGCATTTTGGAAACAAGAAGGTAAACAGAGATGAACATGCTTTTCTGGCTAAAAAAGTCTTTCAGATGATCCAATTTAGGAAACTGAGTGTGAAATTATATACAACTTCAAAAAGCAGTAGAACAGATAATGGAGACCACAACTGAGCTGTTTATAGCAATAAAAGTATTACTGTGAGTCAAGGAAACGCTATTCTACATCTCAAATCAAACACGTGATACACAGTATTTTTCTGAGTTAAGTTCGTGTAGTTTCCATTTCTTTCTAATAATTAGCATGATTTTCTGAATATGGTAAGGCAAATTTAGATAGTATACTAATGTATATACTTATTTAAGTTCCTTATAAAACCTTGATTTTTGTCATGTTTGGATTACAGTCTGCTTATCTAACTGTTACCAGCATGAATAATACAATTTTCTGTATTGCTCTACATCTGCAAGTTATTTTTGATCTCTGGGACAATTTCAATTACATTTTGGAAAGAGCTAGAAGTCTTAAATGTAATTAAATTCCTAAAACTTCTGTGACAAATGCCACCATAGTATACAGAGTAATCCAAATCTGTGGCTTCACAGAAGGAAAAAGAAGCAGAAATTTTGTACAAACTTTTTAGAAATAGGCTGGCCTATCTGCACGTACATAGCATTTACTGCATGGTGGCTAGTCTAAGCATCTTTCTTGCCCAGAAGTGTCAAGGGAAGCATGTTTAAAGAAGTATTATTTCAGTAGAACCTGTGGGGACCAAAGGTAAGTGTGTAGAGGTTGACAGACTTCATTGCTATGCTATTTGTGTAGCAATATTTTTTACATTAAAATTCTCTAATCTCTTGATATCTTGTAATTAGGTTCATGCCTAAGGCTTACCAGCATGTGAAAACAAGTTATACTTCACGTTATTTAAATATATAAGGGTCCTGAGGGAATTGATTGATAAAGTCATTAAGTCACTGCCATCATATTTGAAAAGGCATGACAGTCAGAAAAGGTTCCTGTTCTCTGCAGTGAAGGGAATATTGTAGATATTTTTAAAAAAGAGGACTCTAGGAACTACTGACCAGTCATCTTCAATTCTGTGAGAGCATGGAACATATCCTCCTGAAGGACATACTAAAACAGACAGAAGATTGGTCATGGGAGGCTGCCAACACAGCTTTAGCAAGGGCAAGCCCCACCTGACCAACCCAGCGGCCTTCTAGAACTGAAGCACTTCTTCAGTGGAAAGGGGAAGAGTTACTGATTGCATCTACCTGGACTTTTGTAAGGCCTTTGCTACTGTTCCAATACTGCACAATATTCTTTCTGCTAAACTGGAAAAATATGAATTTGATGTATGAACTGCTCAATGGCTAGGAAATTGGCTGGATGGCTGCTTCCAAGAGTTACAGTTACCTTCTCAATGTCCAAGTGGAAACTAAGGATGAGTGGTGTTGCACCAGGGGCTATACTGAGACCAATAATTCATCAATAATACACACAGTGGGATCAAATGCACCCTCAACAAGTGCATTTCTAATGTAGGAAGAATAGCATTCCCCATCCTGAAATTGTTTCCCTTTAATAAAGAAGAAAAACAAAAAATAAGTTTGATTAGAGAGAGTGAGCAGCTTTACCAGAGGAAGCAAAGTTTTTCTTTTGCTTGATTTTCCTTTGTTGTTTTATTTTTTTTCTGTTTCTAGGTAATGATTATGTAACATAGAGAAGAGAGCTCAGGGTTCAGAGACTACATTCAGGCCTGTGTGTACCACTTCCCTCTGCCTTTAGGACTTTCATAATCTTACATGCACAGTAATCCAGGAACAATAGAATTGGTGAAGAAACATCTTTCATTGTATTACATGTTTGGTCTGGAGCTTAGGACACTTCCATGAGACATGTGGATCTAAATCTACCAAAATGAAATAGAAAATCCAAATATCCCACATTCTTATTCTGTATTTTAATCATCGAGACATTTGTCAAATTCTTGATTATCTACAATGCAATAACAGATTGGGTATTCTTCAAGATTGTTTTTCTCTTCACAGATTAGAAACTAATAGTCGATATTTCTTTTGCAATGATAATTCAATCATCTAATCCTTCATGATTTGCCAGACAAAAATCTCCTACACAACTGTTCACTAGCTTCTTAGAATTCTCAATGTTTTTCTCAGAGTGCCCCAAAGCCAAGATAAAAAGATTTTACTGATTGCTGTTTCATGCCACATATCCTTAAACCTGACTTTCTCATAGTACAAGAAGGGATAAATAGCAAATTCTGGTGAAATACCACCAACTACATATTTACATATGCACTTAATTTGAAAAATATGATCATATAAAAGAATGACAATATATCTGAAACATTGCATATGATCATGGACATACATATTTTAAAATATGGTATTTGAATAAATCTAAAGTAAAACATTCTGCATGGTGTTCTAAGCCATATTTCCCCTTCTGAAAAGTTGCCAAACCTTTAAATGAATATTCAAAGTACTTTCAAAAATATTATTTTTAGCAGTGATTTAAGACATAGCTCAGATACAGTATTGGTGATTCAAATTTTGTATCTGGATTCTTAGAACATTCCAAGTCCTATATGTGCTTTTATAATTACTCATTCTCACCCAAAAAGACAAGATGTATATGATGACTTTTTCTGTTTAGCAATACAGCTGTCAAAAAAAACCAACAAAACCAACCAAAACAAAACCAAATAAATCTCTAATACTTTAGCTGTAATAATACTGACAGAATATAGCCAGCAGTTCATTCACTCAGAAAATCATCAAGGAAGTTTTTTATTTTCTCTAAAACTCTGAAAATCTCTGATTTTTTATTTAAATAAGAAAGATCCTGAGGCTTCCATTGATATTTTTAAGGCTTATTTCTTCCACGAATTACAAAATTAGTATTTTGAGCCAGATAGTTGGATAAACATAGAAAAATTAAATGTATTTTCCTCCAAAGGAATTTAAAGACAGACTATGCCTTTTTTTTACATGATATTTAGAGGAAAGACTGCTCATTTT
Source organism: Thryothorus ludovicianus (assembly GCA_013397245.1). Taxonomy (NCBI): domain Eukaryota; kingdom Metazoa; phylum Chordata; class Aves; order Passeriformes; family Certhiidae; genus Thryothorus; species Thryothorus ludovicianus. Next base: position 161,868 of record VZTB01014621.1, on the reverse strand, counting down.
TAGCCTTCAGATAAAATCTGGAAGACCGAAGATTTTGGACAGACAATTTTTCAAATAACTTTGGTTCCTTGATGTGTTTAGGGGTTACAACCACTAACATTCCATTCAACACAGCCAAAGAGTAACTTGATTAACTGTAGTTGTGTGGAATACATTCGTCTAAATCTATTCCATAGAATAGATTCCACAGTTTACTGTCAACCTGTCTGCCATCTCCATAAATTATGTATGCAATTGTGCAAATAGCATTTATGTTGATTTTCCAGGATGAGTTCCATAATTTCATTAGGTTATTATAAAAAGGCATTTTCCATTACTAACAACTTGCATAAAATTGCCAGAGCTGCCCATATCAGAACATTTAGTTATGTAATTATGTTATTTAGACATTTATGTCTGCTCAGTTACACAATCAATAACTGAAGGACACACTTCTTTTGCACCTTAAGCACTTTACTATTTCTCAATAAACAACCTTATCCTCAATATGATGTTGTTAAAATTCTGAAGCATATTATATGGATTTATTTATAAGACAATGTGTTATGCTACAACAGGCTTCAGATGACATGCACTGGTATCACACATATCCTCCATACAGGAATAAAAAACATTATGTGAAGAATTTCAAGGTAAGATATTGATGTATGATTGCTGCTCTGTTATAAATGTAGGTGTTTCTAAGTAAAATGTATCTCCTTCATCTGCTATTATTATTTGGAATCACTCCGAGAATTCCAGAAACAGCTAAAGGATATAAGACTAACTCTTCTATCTAAGTTAAGTTGGCGTCTGTTGCAATTATTTTAATAATAACTATTGTTATCCAAATGCTTTCCAGGTCTTTAGAACATACTAAAGGATCTAGTAGTGGCTGAAGTTGGAGAAAATGAGGAAAAAAAATCATATTATCTTTATGTACATAAACAATTTATGTATGTGAATGTAGGGAGGGGTCTACTTTCCCATTTTTAATGCCTTCTACTGGTGGCTTAGGCTTCAGTATCAGATAATGCATCTCTCTCAAAGTGTCTAGCCTTAGAGGGATGCAGGTGTTACTGCACGTGGTGCCATATTCACATCACAGTTCTGGAAAGGTGCACCACCTTCTATAGTTGCAGATCTGACACTGCAGTCTCAGCCTCTCACCCCTGCTTTTTCTTTTTACTTCTGGCAGTGCCAACAATGAATTATAGCTTTGTTCCTAAAATTACTATTTTCTTTCCTACAAGAAGGGCATAGGACTAACATTTTATATTTTATATCCCAAAAATTACTTTTCAAAATTTATTATATTTAAGATGTAGTCTTGAAAATTCCATCAATCCTGGAGGAGGGGAATAAGACAAGTAGTATTTCTGCAATTCAGGGAAGAATTTCAAATTGGAGATTTTATGAGTTTTAATTGTATCTATCTTTCTTTCTTTCTTTCTTTCTTTCTTTCTTTCAAGTGTAGGCTCACATTAGGCAGCTGCTGCAATCTGCTACCACATCTTTGTGCTCTGACTGATTATTTCTCTTTTCCACAGAAGTTTAGAGATAATTGTTCTTGTCTAAGAGGTTAAGGCAGAGGTAGTTACACATCTGTTGCACTCAGTCCTCTGAACATCTTTATAATAGTCCTGTCTGTGAGAGGCACTTCTGCCAGGTAAAAATTAAACTAGATGGAAGTAACTTTTTCTCTTGCTAAATTGAAAAGAAACACTCTAAACAAAATGTTTCTACACCGAGGAGTTTGTGAGCTGGGGAAAGCAAGATGATTCGTGAATTTTTAAAACATCTTTTAAAAGTATGTTTGTAAAACCTGTTTGTAAAAATAATATTTTATGTCCTAACTCATTAGGCTTACAATTCTGTTTTCAGAAATGCCATCTTCACTGATACTGCTTCCTTTTTTTATTGAACATTACATCAATATTGATATTTACCTCTTCAATGTGCCATGTTTCTTATAACTAAATCTTGTATTGAATCTAACTGGGAAACCAGTATACATTCCATCAAAATGACCAATGATGTTTGTATAGATTATGGTTTTAGTTAATACCAGGTCATCCTCTGTTTCCATTTCTGGCAAATCCACATCAGTCTTTCTGTGAAAAAGCAATATACTACTTTTATAATTTTACTCATACCGCATTTCTTTACAGAAGAAAAAAATAATTGTGAATTTATTAGATGTCTCTCAGATCTCTTTCTCTTTTATTTACATTATTATTTTACTAATACCTTAGAATACCTAACAGAGTAAATCAAGATATAACATATACAAAAAAATCAGATCTAGCCTATCAACATTTTGTAAAGGACAGCAATAACACTTTTTAGAACATAGAGAGATTTAAACTAAAAGAAAAGAGAAAAATACACTTAAAATATTGTTCTATCAAAAGACCTTAGACAAGCAGGTTAGTCAAAAAGCATCACATATCTCCACACTCTATCAATCGTATGGCCATGGAACACAAGAAGATGACTGCAGTTTTGTTTTTCAACATAGTTCTCTAAGATCTTTTGTTACCAGTCCTTTGAAAGGGCACCCAACTTTTTCACATAAAATTATAAAATATATTACTTGGAGTTTTTCCAGACTAAGAAATATTTTTTTTCTTAACTTAAAACAAGACTAAAAGACAGCCCAGGGCCAGAATTCTAAGGAGAACCAAAATTTTCTGTGAACAACCTCAGTAATAGTACAGTTTCCTGAGGTTTTACAAATCTTTCACTGAATTAAGTCTATTTGAAATAATAATTATGTAAGCAAAATTAAAAGCAAAACTTTGGATGCACATTCAAAGCGGATAACTCCCGATAGTTTATTTCTGGGTTGTGCACAAAAAGTATTATACATCATGCTTTTAACAAGTACATCGCTTTCATTACTACATCAGATAGTGTGAATATATGAGAATGACACATAAAACTATTACCTCGTTCTCAGTACTACTCAAAATCTAATTTCTAAAATAAAATTCAACAATGAAAAAAAAAGTAGAAAAACCCGTTAGAATTTGTTTAGTTGTTTTAGAGTAATGCAGATCGCAACAGAGTAAGATTTTATTTTTAATAGACTCTGCAGATATTTTGAAGCAGACCATACACAGCTGTCTTTAAAACAATTTTTATATACAATTAGATAAAGATTATAAAAAGCCTTAAGCATGAACAAAAAATAATTTTCAGTCTTTTGATGACACATTGAGAAAACTACCTCCTTACAAAAATCCCAACAACAAAACATCCTAATTATAATGTTTTATCATGAACAATCATTGAATATGATGTTGCTGCTTTGCACAAATATGAAACTACAATTGTTTGTGATTGCACAAAGTGTGCTCTTACATGTTCCTTCTGAAGAGAAAATTAGCATCCTATGCTCTATTTTTTAGCATATTTCAATCAAATAGTTAACCTCTTCAATCTGTAAATCAAAGTCTCTGAAACTTTTGGATGTTTTGCGTTTTTAAAACCATATTCAAGTCTTTTTAGCAGCACAGTTTTAATTTCAAAAGTTATGAAACCTCTAAATAATTCTGCTTGTTTATCTTGCTGTGTCCTTGAGTGATACACATCTAACAATGTCTTTAAATATGTGAGCAGTAAAAACTCCTAGTCTGATAAGAATCATAGGCAGAAGCCACAACTAAACAAAAAGATCAACAGTTGAGATCAGAGGGAAAAGTTAAGACTAATAGTCTCAGAAAATTTGAAAAGAAGCTATTACTCGTCTCTGTTCACAATGCTCATGCCACTTTTTATGAATGTTTTGCTGGGGCCAAGAAACTGAGGTTATCGATAAAGGCAATTTCTTAATGAGTGCTCTACACAGAGAAATGACAAATGTGTTTATCCACAGATACTGTTCCCATGGAAACCATAATTCAGCCAGTTTGTGCACATATATTAAGGAGTATGCTTATGCAAGGAAGATGAGATATGGTTTCTTTGGGGAGCATAACATTGACTTACTGACTTTTGTGTGTGCTAAATGTCAACCATTATTTTGCGTCAATATATCTTGTACTTTATTTATTGTATTATATTTGCTGAACAGCACACTGCATGCTTCTCTAATGAAAGGAAGTTTTTTGGTGTTTTCATGAAGAAGACAAGATAGACATAAAGTAGTGACGAGAGCTGAAATTATAAGTTTTCACTCTCAGGTTATTCTTTCAGTTGTCAAGCTTAGAGCTAAAAGATCATTTCTACTTACAGACCTGCAGAGAGTGCCCTAATCTCTTTGACTGAATTACACTAGTAAAAAGAATTTACCTTGGAGACTTACGCTGTAAGCTTTCATCTTTAATAAAAACAGAAGTTATAGATGCAGAAATCTAGAAAGGAACTTGTCAATATGCCTAAGCTAGTGAGAGTTTAGCTTTCTTGTTAGACAATGAAAAATTTCAAATTTACATAACACTCAACAATAGCTAAAGACAATCTGCAAGGCCTGAATATTTAGCAAGTTTTACCTATAAAGGTAGTCTACAAATATATCGGACACTTATCTAGCAGGCACAGTTGCATTGTAAATGAAGTCGAAACCTGACAAAACAATAAAAAAAACCCACCAACAGAATTATTGGTTTTCAAATTCAGATTACTAAAGTGCACTTCATTACAGGATTTCAGAATAAGAACCTAAGAAGAACTATCAGTTTAAATCCCATTCCAAGAATTTATGAGTGCAGATAGAATGACTAGAATTCAACACTCTTTTCTTTGCCTTATATTTCACATTCATGCTCTACTGGGAGCAAGCATAAACTAGGAAAAGACTAGAAAATTCCTAGTTGTGGTGATATGGCCTTGGCTAGCAGCAAAGTTCCCTCACAAACACTTCATCACTCACTTCCCCTCTCCCTAGAAGGAACTGGGAGAAGATGGAAAGAATATGAATGACAGAACTTGTAGGTTTAAAGAAAAATAAGAAAATTACACACCCATTACTACTGAGGGCAAAACAGACTTGGGGAACCCAATGTATTGACAAGTAGCGTAATCTAAATATATTATTACTGATTCCAGTATTGGGAAACAATTTTTTTTCCATTTTTTGTTGGGATAATTTTCCTAATAATAACCTGCATGCACTGTCTTTTAGATTTGTGACCAAGCAATGTTAATAACAGAGCAGTTTTAGCTGTTGCTAAACAGTGCTTAAAAAGTGCCAAGACCTCCTTTGTTTCTTATGCTGCTTTGGTAACAAGTAGGCTGGAAATTGTCAAGAGATTGTGAGGGGACACAGCTGGGACAGTTGACCCCATGTCATATTTTAACCCCAGGCTGCAACTAAGTTCAGTGCTGTGTTAATGTATTTCATGCATTTGCTTATCTTCCTACATTGTATCAAGCAGGCATTACCTTGGACTAAGCTTTAGTGGAGATTCCTATTTTGGAAACAGGTTTACAAAAAAAAGCTGAAGAACATAATACAGACTGTTATTTGACTAAATTTGCAGTGGATGCTTACAAAAATGAAGTCACTCTTCTATCAAACATTATCACAAACAGTCCTGTTAAAGTCAGTGAGATTTTTCACAGAGAAAGATGCTACTCATTTTAGTCAGAGTTATCAGGATCTATCCCATAATTACTACAGTGAACCATTAAAGTCTTGACATTTATCACACTCTGGTATTTGCTGTTAGTGAGGCATTTGCAGTCCCCCTAAGCTTGAATGGGGAGTACTGCAAATACCATGTGAAGTTTAACTACCATCAGCAGTAAATGTCAAGATTTTAATGGTTCTTTCTCTAAATGTAATATGAATTTAGAACTGAAAATGTTCAAAAAGGTCTGAGTTCTGAACTGAGTTTGTTTTTTTTGTATCCTATATTGCACCCTGTAATTTTACTAACCTAAGTTATACTTGAGATGTATTTAAGGTTTATGGAAATTCTTCTGTCAATAATTGAATAGAAGCAACACTACCCAAGTGTTGCCAGTAAGTGCAAACATTACAGAACCATTTACATAAAGTTGAGTAGTCTGTTTTATAATAATGCAGTATAATTAGTTTTGTAAATCATTCTTCATTGGCTAGGAGGTATAATCCAAACTATTAAGCAACATTATTGTAAGATGCTACATAGAATAGACGTGAATAGTATTAGAAATTTTGGAATTATTCTTTGAGAGTCAAGAGGAGATACGTGAATGTACGAATGGCATGCATGAAATGAGACCATTTTCATTACCCCATTTTGTAAGGCAGCAAGCTCTACTTTGAATATGAGTCTTGTCGACACATTTTACTCCTTGCACACTACAGGGGAAACTGTAAACTAGCTAAAATTTGGTAACTGATAACATTTCATTAAACACGGACAATTTTAAACCTCAGCAAACCTAGATTTGGAGAATTACTTCAGAACAAAGAGGGAAAGAAAGAGTTAATAAAAATTGAAGCAAACTAACAGAATTAAAGAAGCAATGCAACCTCTTCCTACACTTCCCTGCTGGCTTATGGTGCATCAGGGAGCTGCTCACTCTGTAATTCACATCAGGTACCCATGAAAAGTAGTGCAATTTCCAGTGATATGTCGAAGGCCTGAGGGGTGACTTCAGCTATATCAGCTATATACTTAAAATTGAATCCATGTATTGCATTAATTATTCACCATCATGCACTGCAAAAGACTTTGGTTTTGAAAAAAAACAGTGTCTTTTACATTATTCAAAGGGTAAAAGGGGTGTTCTGGTTATTTTTTCAGTTTCTGGCTTATCTATAGCTTTGTATGAGGTGAAAACCAATTCCAATTAATTATCTAGTTCTCCAGTAATGCCTTTAATACATCTCCTGTCATATTAGGAGATCAGATGACCTGTTTGCCACCCATTGATTATTATTGTGGAGAAAAGTTATACAGCATACAGACTATATACAGTGCCTGATATCTTACTTAGAGAAAACAAAAATGTGGGCAATACTGATGAATAGGTATATTCATTTTCCATCAATGATGTTTTTCAAATGGAATTGGACAGTTTGGCTGGATTTCATTCCACCCATGAAAGAAGCAAATCTCAAATAATGAAATAATTTTATTTCATAATTCATACAGCATATACCCTAGTCTGTGGATATGCATTGAATAAATGATGAGAATATTTAAGGTATAAAGACAGAAAATTTAGAAATAATTTTTACTCTGTAATGTTTACAGTCTGCTATCTGTATCTATTTGTGTTTCACAAATTTGGGTATTTTAATGAGTACAAGCCTAACATGTCTAATATTTTTAATTACTAGCCTGGTAATAATTAAGCATACACATATACTCTTACTTAAAGAAAAGCTATCTTTCTCAGGATTTACAAGAAAAAAAGCCTACAGATAGAACTATTTATTTTTTTCTTTCAATATGAAAAACAAACTGTATCAGTCACATCCTGTCTTGGAATTTTTATATGCTTGGTACAGGCAAGAAGAAACAATCTATTAGACCGTTTTCTCCCTAATCTCATTTTATTAAATAGAATAGTTCAGTAGACATTTTCAATCAAATTTATCACTGCAAAGAAGGAAAAAGTATTAAAGGACCAATTATTTACCTCATGATATTCCTGCAGTGAAAGGCAAAGCATTGATTATTGATTATCATTCATGCAATTTTCTGACTTCAATACAAAATGCTTTGAAAAACACAGAAACAACTTAAAATACTCCAATAAAAATCAATCTTCTTCTATCATCTATTTTGAAAAAATGTGCTCAAGGCATGTTTAAGGTTTAATTAATGAAAAAATAACCACTGGGAATTGTTGCTGTATGTTATCTTACATAGTCAGTTGACACTCTTTTCTTAATTGCGCTATATAATTTTGAAGAGATTCTCCCTAGTTCCTTCTTTATTTGTCCTGGTTTCAAAATTGATATGAAGAAAAAAAAAAATCCTCTAGATCCACTAGAAACACATTCAGCCTAACAGTCTGCATAGAATTTTCTTAAGAAACATCCAGCATCCTTATATGGTTTAAAAAATATTTTCTACTTCTGTAATTTAATCCTAATAAAGCCGTATTTGTTTTAATTTGTCATTTTATAAGACAACACTTTACTATGTGCATGTATAATAAAATGTAAACTTGGAAAACTGTTACATGTAATCAGATGAGGTAGAATTATGAAATCAGAAAACAATAAATGAGAACTTTTCTTCATGCTGCTGAGATAGACTTCAGCTTAAGATTCCTAAAATGCAGTATATAACTGTAAGTCTTCAAGACTCAGAAGATTTTATTTACTTAGCTGACTCTGATTTATTCTTGTATTTGGACATCTGTAGAGCTTTCAGTTCTATAAATTAACTACCTAAACACAGGCACATGCAACCAACTTGGAAAATTTAAATAATTTTATTAGTCCCAGGCTCCAGCTGCTCATACAAGAGAGTCACCGCACCTCACTCCCAGTTTTGTGTGAATTTTTATCTGTCAGACCTGCTTGAATATTTCAGATATATTTAGCACACCAGAAAGTACTGTTACAGTTAAGAGCCAACTCGCATTTCCAAGTTTCCCTGACTGACTGGATCATCTCACCACTGATGATGGTGGGAACATAGAAACACAGCTCAGACATAGTTCTCTAAATTTTGGCATTTGAGTAAAGTTTTGAGGGTTTAAAATCTATAGCAATGGTGCACATCACACTTCTGGGAATTTGCTGGCCTGGGCTCAGCTGGAAAAGAGCACAGATCGTGGCCTTGGGGAAAATTGTTCTGAAGGAGGTAGACTTGGTAGAGTTTGCCTCTCTTTCCTCCCAAATGGAGCTGTACTGACGTGGTGCTGGAGAATCCCCAGCTAGCCTGTTCCTGGATTGTGCTGAGTGTCTGTCCCCGACCAGAATTGGTCTGGGTGGCGGCAGAGCAGCGCTGCCGCAGCAGCCAGGCTGCTCTCAACAACACTGGGTGTAGCAGGGCCAAGATCAGAGCAAAGAACAGGGAGGGATCGCTCCCATGGCTCCCCAAGGAAGTTTCCTTCCAAGAGAAGTTCAAGCACAAAATACCAACGAGGGTGTGCAACAACTTATAAAGAGAGCTCTCAGGGGCGGACACAAATCTTCAACCAATAGTTGAAGGAATAGGAAGGAGTACAAGGCAGGGTATACAGTGTTACAACCAATGAGGGAACACATGGGAGGGGTACAATTTAGAGGATTTCCAAAGGGGAGGTACAAGAAAGGGATTGGCACAGGGAAGGACTGATATCTAGGAAAGGAACATTCTGGAATAAAGGGCAGGATTAACAACTTTAGCAGGTGGGGTAAAGGGCAGGATCAGAAAATGATGGACAGCTGGGAAAAGGAGGGGAAAACTTTAACCAAACCAACCAATATGGAGGTGACCAGAAATGATCCATTAAGGAGATGACAAATACTAACCCATATTAAAGAAACACACATCACCACACTGTACTGCTGGGACTGGCTGAGTTCCAGCCTCTGCCGTGTCATAGCCGGGCCCTTACCTACAGGGTGATGCCCTCAGCCTTGCCCTATCCCCAGAGAAATTTCCGATGTCCATGTCAGGGCCTCTCCCAGTTTTCCCCAGCTGCCCTTTTCCCTAGCTGGGTCAGTGAAACAGGTCCTGGCTGCCAGTCCCTGCCCTGATCTCCTCTAGGAAACCTCTAATGCCCTCAGGCAGCCACATGTTGCACCTGCACTGATCTATGTGCAGTCAGCAACACCCATCATCCATCTGGCTGCTGGAAAATGGGTAAAAGCAAGACTACTAAATTTCTTACTTCTTGCTTCTTGTTTTGTTAGAGGTGTTCCAAAATTATTCTAGAAAAAACTTCATTCTGGCGGGGATCACCTAGGCAAAAGGTATTTAAAAGTTAGGAGTAAAAAAAAAAAAAATCCATTGAAGATTTTTGGAAAGAGCAACTGTAGGAATTGAGACTTAAGAAGGAAAAGTGCAGAGTTGGGAAAATATCAATAGAACAAAATAGTCTCCATGGAGCTATTAACCTTTCATTTCCACTGATTAGGAGTAGGTAATAAAAACCTAGGCCTTTACCTACATACCAGTAGGAATTTGTGAGATCCGTGATATACCACCCACTGCAAATAAGCAAAACAAAACAAAGCTGGTGTGGGAGTTGCCTTCCTGAGGAATTTCTGGTAAAGATAAAGGTACGTAGAGCTTCTGACTGTTTGCAATATCCAAAGTCATGATAAATTGACAGATTGTAAATAGAAACTTCTGCAGAGGAGAAGAGCAGTTTTCTTGAGAGGATTGTTGAAGTTTAGGATGTGTGAATGGAATATTCTGCAGATGGAGCAGGCTGGTGGGCACTTCTTATAACTGAAAAACTCTTCTTGATCAACCATCTTAATACAATGAGAAAAAGAAATATATCTTCTCAGGTATGAGGGAAGAACATTACCCAACATCTGAGCTATTCAAACTGATTTACAAAAGACAATCATAAGAATGTATAAGGCTAAGTGCCTAAAGTTAATTTTTAAGAAAATTAGCATCCTTATCTGTCAGAATGACATACTTTCAGAAATGTGCTTCCTGTCTCCTATATTCAGACTCCTGAATGTTAATACTATGGAACTGATGAGAATTTCCTGGTTTTCAGACTGGAATGAAATGACAGCTGCATAATACAAAGAGATAAAATTTTAATATTCTATAAATCCTCACATGTAAGAGTAAAAGGATGAATTACTTATGCTGGAGACAAGAGTTCACTTATGGATGAACTCTCAAAGATTCTATATGTTGTGCAGACATTTAGGTTTTAGGCTTTTAATCATCTTTGGACTTGTAAATACATAGGCAAACATTATAAAAGACAAGTGCATTGTAACAATTAAAGAAAAATAAGTAGGGTTCAAATTCATGGAGAGCATAAGGTATTATAGCCAGTAAGAAACAATAATCTACACAAAACCAAACAAATTTGATAGGGAAAGTAGAAGGAAGCTTATGCTTGCTGGGCTTAGTGAAAGTAAATGATTTTTTAGGAGGAAGGGGAGTTTTGGCTTGCTCTGTTTTTAGCTTATGTCTCAGGTTCAGTCTTGGAAATTTGAAATCTCTATGTTAAACTCAAAAAAATATTAAGGAGACAAGCCCATAAGGTAAAGACAGGAAAAACTAAGAAACACAACTGTTCTAGGTTCCATAATCCATGCAAGAGAAATCTGAAAGGCAAATACTCAAATACTTGAGACAGCTGCTAAGTGGAAGTGAAGGTTGCTGAAAATACTTGAATTGGACAAGAATTAATGAGCTTAAGGGAGAGTGATCATTTCTGTACAGTGTTTTCAGAAGTTTAAACATGTTATAGTTAAACACTGGAACAGATCATATGAACTTCTCTGTGTAGAAAACACATCTATAGTCTGCATCCCCTTTTGGCAATATTTGTCTAGGATTCTTTCTGAATAGTATAATTCACTGTAGGTTTGCAGGTGAACTTTCTAACTTCTTCAGATCTTTGACAGACTTGAGAGATTTTTTTGAAATCTCAGAGGTAATCTCTGAAAAAGGCTACTATTCTCTTTTTATTTTTGTATTATTTAATAATGTATAATTTGAAAACATATTTTTCCTTTATTTAATCATCTGCTCTCTGTCTCACTGAGACAAATTCATATGTTTACCTTTAGTTTTTATAAACTGCCATACATAAAATATTAATCTCAAAGCAACAATATCATTACTGCTTCAGCAGGGTGACTGGTTATGTAATTAGAGCTTAATTTTTCAACATTAAAAATATTACTGTTCTATTATTCTTGTCTAAGATCAAAGTACAAAACTATTCTTGTGAACAAAGAATCCTATATTTGTAATTTCATCCATTTTCATTCTTTGAGATGGATTAATGGACGTTTTTCTCCAGGTGATAGGATGAGTGTTGAAGTAATTTCTTAAGATAATAGACTTATGTTGAAATGGATTTAATCACATTGATTTATCAGAAGTTCTGACTTATTCCCTTCTCCTTTTTTCTTTTTCTTTTTTTTTTCCCAAATATTTTGTGACACTATTACCAGAGTGTCCAAATTCTGTGAAATGAAACTGTTACCAGGGGAAAAGAAATACAGGAAAGGAATATCCTAGTGAAGAGGTAGAGATGGATCAAGTATTTCTGCTGCTGTTTTCAATTTGAAAAATCCTTTTGTCTCTAATACCTCTCAGTTCAGTCTGAACTTCAAGTACAAGCTCCACCCCAAATTTTTTTCAGGCAAAATAGAATTAAGTCCAAGTTTCCATGCAGGAAAAATGAAAAGGAAAAATCATTGAGGGATGCCAAATGGCAACACAGATAAAAAATATTCTTTAAATGAAAGAAAAAATCCATTAAAGAAAAAAATATGCTGTCAAAGTGGACAAAAAATTGACAGTTTTCCTTTATGAAGGTTGAAGGTAAAGGTAAATTTCAGTTGGCTTCATATGGATGCTCTTAAAAAAAACTAACAAAATGAAAACTCTAGAACCCCTTTTCCTGGACTTGGTGGATACACCACTAGGAGTGAACATATGTTTTAAGAGCAAGTCTTCTCATCATCAGTCTGTGCATAGTTGTATTAAATAATAAATAAGTAACAACACAAGGGTATTAACACTACAGTAGAAATAGAATGGAAATAAATTGGTCTCTTGATAATAAAGAAATGAAGGAAATACAAATGTATTTCAAGACTACAGATTTCCTGGCATTTATATCTACTAAGGAAAATATTATACAATTAAATTAATATCCCATATCAAAGCCTATTTTCTTCTCATTACAGAGAATATTTCAAAACAAAACTATATGTGAACTTCTTTATACATGAAAAAGTCAACAGTGGACAACACAGAGAATCTCCTAAGTTAACTTTTAGAGATTAAATTTTAACAGCTATTTTAATATGTATGATGTTGAGGTGCATTGACCCTGACTTCCTCGATTAGACAGAAGAGACAAAATATAGCAACATGCTCATGGATCAAGATAAGGGCAGGCAGTGGCTCTGATTTGGAGCTAGCTGGCCTTTACATCATCAGATGCAGAAGATGCTTATAGCAGCTTCTCACAGAAGTGACCCTCTGTAGCTCCACTGCTACTATTCAGAACAAGCCCAAAATATTTGCACACACTGAGAAGATTTTCTCTTACTGTGAAGAGACACAGTTCTTTCCAATGCATTGACAAAATCCTTTGGAAATCTTTGCTCCAGTTTATAAGCTGTAGTATGTTAGTATCAACAAAGTTATTGCTCTCTTTAAACAAACCAAATATACAGAAGCTTTTTTAGCAGTTTCCCATCAATTTGTTTTCATTCGTTCTAAGATGAGTTGAAATGTGCTGGTTTATTCCTTGTCAGGATAACTATCCTGTAACTAGTATCTCATATGATAGGAAGTAGATTGTCTTCAGTAGTAAATCCACAATTTCTCCTTGTGGATTGGATCAAAAATCATTAAAAGAATCCCACAGAGAAACCACTAAGTTTGGACTTGAAAAACAAAAAATAATAATAATGTGTGCTAAATACTAAAATTAAGTATGCTGTGTAGTTTAGAAATAGCCAACATATTATCTTTACACATCCAAACAAAGAAATGGATTACACCTGTAATCAAAATTGAATGTGATCAACAGCCTATCCAGGCAAGTTGACTTGTTTTCCTGTATGCCTGAATTTCTGTTAACTTTGGTCCTTCATCCCACAGAAGGAATTTCCTGCATAGGTATTTTTCTGTTGGATTGTGAGAGACTGGAAGGACTGCTAGTTTGAAACATTTCACGAGCATGTGTGTAGAAGAAAGGGGCAAATCTTACTCTGGTGAGACAAAAAGGCACATCCTACCCCCTTGGGCCTGTATTCCAGCCCCACAGTAGCCACAAATCCCTGGCACAGTGGAGGCAATGTTCCACAACTTCCCCTGGAGCTGCTGTCCCAGGTCCTAAGTGGCCACCAGAGCAGAAATCCCACCTGAGGGAAGGGCCCAGGAAAACCAAACTATAATTATGTTAGAGCACAAGGTAAGCATGTGTCTTGACCCTATTTCTTGGATTTTATGAGCTAGAACATCAATGGAGAAGTAGTAGCTCTATTTGTTCTTTTGTCTCTTCTCTCTTTCTCTTTCTTCATCTAACTCCTTCTTCTCAAAGTTTGAGCATCTTAGGATCAGATAAGTTGGAGTTTGCTAAGCTGAGTAGGCTTAGAATTTGCCAGGTTAATGCTTTGTGAAATGCTTTATGTTGACTGAATGTTGCTTTAAACTTTTCCATAGTTCCCTGATTTTCTGAAGTTTGCCAGTAAAATTTTTCTTATTTTGACCTCTTGAGAAATATCTTGTTGATATTCTTATAGAATATATTCAATGCTTTTGACTTAGGGTGCTTAAAAGAATCTTAAGCCCTTTTAAGAGACTCATTGAGTGCAATTTGGGGCATTGCACTTTACTTTTCCATAGTGTCTGTTCTAGGAACCATTAAAAGACCAATTGCATACTTAGAGCCTTTCTTTTTAGTTAGTATTTTAATTCAAGTAAGATGATACATGGAAAACGTTATGGACTTTATAACTCTTTCACAAATTCTCTTTCCTAAGAAACATTGGTCCTGAGCGAATTAAAAAAAAAAACCCAACCAACCAATCAAGCAAAAAAATAAAAACAGAAACAAAACTAGCAAACCCCAATAAAATAGAACACCACATTATGTGACAAGAAGATTTGTGATTACCATCAATCTTAATGCATTCTTTCCAACCCTTATAGGTCCTTTGAATTTTCAGATAAATTACTTGACTCTCAACCATATCAATATACTTATGAAGACACTTGTTCATAATATCTTAAACATTATCAAGTTTTAAATTAATTCTTTTCCTTGACCATGACAATTTCCTTTAACTGCAAAATTTCTACACTTTTCCAAACATTTCTTGCCTGAATTAATTATGAATTTTGCCTGTCTATGAATTTCCTTTCTGGTTCACAGGTTAGGCAAATTCTGGAATTTCTACACAAAATGTACTGAGAAATAGGTAAGCTGTTTAGTCATTTTGTACTAATTTCTTCAACAAATCATTAAATATATAACTTTAAAAAACTTGAAAGTCACATTATTAGGGTAAGGCTGTTTACAAACACATACTATATTTTTAAATCTTCCTAGATACTTGACTGTTATTCCTTTCAATTTGTTTGATTTCATCATAATCAACTTGCAGGAGGAATCCATATGGTCTGAAACATAGTGTAGAGTGCCTTGCCTGATAGGTAATTCTAATTATTTGTTTAAAAGAAATAATTTATGTAATTTAGTAATGGTTTCATCTGACATAACACTAAAAAATAAGTAAAATTAAGAAGAATGAAAATATTTATGTGGGAGGTACAATTCCATCATTTAGATTTCATGTGCAAATCTGTGATACAACACTGATTATTCTGCATCTCTACACAAACAAAATCTCTTGATTATATGATACTGAAAACTGTTGTGTTGTCCTAAATCCAGTTCTTTCATTCCTGTGTTTTCTTCAGTCATATGCATTATTTGCTCCTGTGTTAACTATTCATTTTACATTGAATTCTTTCTGGGCATCATGGAATAAAATTGCAAATTTAGCCACTTTATTAAAAAGATATTTAAAAAAAGACAGGTTTCTCACCCAAAAGGATCAAAACCTGATGGCGTTTTATGGAAGGGTACTGTAAAGTTCTGAAGCAATTTCAAAGGAAATAAAATTTTTTTAAAGGGATAATAAAACTTTTTAAGCACTGTTTGTATACTTCATGATTTATTATATCCTGTCAGCTAGAACATTCAAACTAATTAAATCTCCTGTGTCCATAGCCATCAGTGTTTGGTATTACTGAAATACCACATTGAATGTAATAGACTCTGCAAATCAATCTAATATCTTTGTGCATAATGCACGCAGCTCTTCCTTGCATGCATATTGTGCAGTCATGTAGGCTTGCATATTATAATCAGGATTAATTTATTTTATCCTTTTACACTGTCATGACTAAATCAAAGAAAGGAATCTGGTCCCAGATGCATATTTAAAAATCTCTATCTGAAAGGAATCTAATTCTACTTGTGTATAGACACCCAAATTTCCAAGAGTATTTCTAAATGAGACTGGAAATTGAAAGCTAAGCAATTGAGTACTGAGAATTAAAATGAGATTGGAACTTTCATCTATTTATCTTGCAATTTTATGCACCAGAAAAATTTAAAGGTATTAGATGAGAAATGTTGCTCTCAAGCTAAAACATATTTCCTCTATAAAAGATTTAACTTAAGCAACATGGGTTTGATTTGCATTACTTTTTTGGATTTATATATTTTTTTAAAGATCCCATAGGACAGTAAATGTTACTAGAACATTGTTTGGGATAGGAAAAAGAGATTGATCTGAAAAAAAAAATCAATGTCTAGTGTGATGTAGCTCCTTAGGGCATGTCTACATTATTTTAATCATGCTTCCTTCTACCCTCCCCACTATTCCACCCAAAAAATTAAAAAAGAGCAAATGATGCATGCATGAATTAAAAAATGCCTCATTCTGAATGAGACTGAGCAACTTTTTCACTCACAATGTTTAAAAATGTCAGTCTTGAGTTTTAGTTTTTATAGGATCTTGCTTGTTTTAAATCACCCTAACTGCCTCTTTGTCAGATGAAGTCCATTAATGTTTCTAGCAATAAGTATCTTCCAGGATTGTTTTGTAAAAGCAGCATGGATAATTTTGTTTCTCAATGATGAATGACCCTTCATCTTTATCAAGGAAGGTCAGCTACTAAGGCAGTCTGTTAGACACATAGTATTTCCATAACCTTATACCCTTTGTCTTGCTGGACTCAGTGACTGGAAGTTAGAAAAGGTGGTGTCTGTCTACAAGAAGATAGGAAGAAGGATCTGGGGAGATACAGGCCTGTCAGCCTCACCTTAGAATCAGGAAAGTTCATAGAGTAAGTCATCTTGAGTTCCATCAGACACAGGACAACCTTGTGATCAGGGCCAGCTAACATGTTTAGGAAAGGCAGGTATTTATATCCAGAAAATCACTCTCCATGCTGTCAAATGATGGCACTCCCTGTCATGTTTTGGGCTTATTTCAACTGTCATTTTCCTATAAAACATATGGGCAGTAAGGAAAATTATGTATTTCCTCATCAGAAAAAATAAATGAAGATATAGAGGTACAATATTGTCTCTGCAAGCCAACNATCAGAAAAAATAAATGAAGATATTTTGCCTTTGATATAGAGGTCCAATATTGTCTCTGCAAGCCAATCTATCCAAGTCTTATCCTGTCAAAAGCCAAGAAACATGCAGTGGGGGAGTCACAATTTTCATAGACCATCTCTCTGGATTGTGGTGGCTTCAGGGGGCAAAGCAGAAGCACCATTGAGTATATCTGAATAGTAATGAAGTATCTCAGTGAGCAGTATGCCTCCTTCAGATCATATGTGGGACAGAAGCAGTAAACATGAAAACAATTATCTTTGGCACAGAATTGATACTGTACACAGCTATGCATGCATAAGACCTGACCAGATTTCTCCTCATCAAGAAGGGAGTTTTCTTAAAAGTGCCATAGTTCAGCAAAGAGTGACAAAGACAGCTTACATGAGGAACATATTGATCCTTTTTTACTTTTTCCAGTTTGGCTCTTCTACCTGTTGGGTAAGGTGCAAGATGCCAGCTGGTAAAATTTTATGACAAAATCAGAGAAATTCACTCTAGATATATGATGTTCTTATAAGCTTGTGTTCTGACTGTGCATGGGCTGGAGGGATGAAACCTTGTGAATCTGAATCATGACAGCTGGAGTGACTTAACAGAGAGTCTGTTCAAGGGGTGGACTTCGGTGATGATCCACCTGGATACTGATACAATAACTCAGCCTTGTACTTTCAGGTTTGCCACCTCACAGTAAATTGCCTGAGGGCACAGTCACAGGAGGCAGCTGGAAGCCAGATGACTAAGGAATGTGTCTTTGGTGTTATGTTAATGAGTTTTGCCTGAGAGCAGGTGGAAGAACTTAAGAGAAACACTACATCCCAAGGCCTGGGGCAAGTAACTGACCATCCTCTTTTAAAAATTTTTTTGTGGACATCACATATGCCATGTACTTTACTCCAGGCTGTAGAATGGTCCACTGACTTGGTAGTTGTCACAGACTTTTCTTGTGCACGTTCTTGGAGAGGTTTTCAACTGAGTCAGGAAAATGAGCTTTCTCATATGTTATTATAGATATACAAATGGATCTCTACTTATGGACTGTCTGGTAATAGCACACAAAAGAAAAGTTTCTGATTTGAATGAAGGCTAGACAAATTTCCAGATGAACCTCAGCTAATTTAGAGTCAGGGAAGTAGCTGCCAAAATAAAACAGTTTGTCTTTCTGAATTGATTACAATATATTTCCACCTGGCCAAAAGACCAGAGAGAGAGCCTCTTAAGTTTTATGAACTTGCTTGAGAATGAGTTCTTGCTGTAGTAATAGAGTGGGAGATACTGGCAGGTAACTATGAATCCTGTTTGCTATGCTGTTGTTTCACAGCTGGAAGTTTTGGCTCAATAAAACATGAGGAGGGGAAAGAGACAGGACTGCAATTCATCGCAGACAGACAATAATAGGAAGTATGTCACATGCATAAATATACACAAAAAGGAAGGCAGTTTCATCCTAAGCTTGCATTTGCTAGGATTTTTTATTTATTTATTCATCCTTTCATTAATTGTGGTGAAACACTGAAAAGTAGTCTTCATGAATTTGTGTTCTCCCAGAATGGTATTATTTTTTCCTCTCTCCTTCTTAGAAATCAAATTACAAGCATAGACCACTGGGTTCATGTCAAATGCAGAAATAAAAGAGATTTAAAAACTAATGTTTCATTAAAACTGTTTCATTGAAAAATTGTGCTTTAAAGATAATTTAGGGAAAAAAAAGAAAAGTAATAAGGCTGTTTTATAATCAGTTATTTTGAGATGCATATGAAGAAAGCAAAAGTGGCACAAAAAAAGGTGCCACTCAGTTACTTTGGTCACCAGATGAGGAATGACAGTCTAAATCTTGAGCCCTTCGGAGGACAGAGAGAAAGAGTAGCAGAAATATATTGATGGATGCCTTGGGACCGATGCTGAACTTATTCAGAGTTTATGGGTTAGGATTATAGAGCAGACCAATGATAGCAGTGTTCTGGTGGGTGTCTACTGTAGATTGCCTGATCAGGAAGAAGTGAATGAGGTCTTCTTCAGGAAACTGGAAGAGTCATCATACTTGCAGATGTTCATGGGAAACTTGAAAGAATAAGACAGATGAATAAGGATAGCAAACACTTAAGTTGGGCATACACAATATTCATGAGACCTGATGGGACAGAAAAAGAGGCAAAGGACATAAATACTATTTAAATGAAAAAAAAAATTTTTACTGTGGTGATGAGGAAATAATGGAAAAGGCTGCTCAAAGACATGGAGAATTCATGGAGATAATCAGAAGCAGATGCCAAACAACCTGTACTAGTTAATCTTGGTCTGAGCAGGCATACAGGACTAGGAGATCTCCAATGATTCTGAAAAAGTTAGCATTCTTAGTAGTTGAGAAACTAAGCAAAAGTTCTGTGGAAAAAAAATAAAAACAGCCTTATCTTTCAGCTCAGAATACTTTCAAGGATTTAAATAATTCTACACAGAAGAAAGCTAAGAATATTGATGCATAAATAATTCAGTTAGAGAAAGTTGATTACTTACAAATTAATTTACTGAATCATATCATGTTTATTCAAATTGTTCTTCTTCAATTTAAAATAAAGTACTATTTTGCATAGGAGAAAAGGAATCCATCCTTTTCCCTGTGGCTTTTAGAAAGTATACTTATTAGAATAGTAGAGAGGACAGAGTTTTAAGACTGTAAAATACCAGTGCCAGCTGTGATTCAGTCTGCTGAACTTAAAATCTGTTATGCCAAATTTTGATGTGAGAGAACAAGCTTCTTAAAATTCCCAGTGGAATATATAGAGTCAGATGCCCTTGAAGGTCTGTAAAGCACGTGTCACTTGTATAATGAAAGTTTTTCTGTATTTGGAAAAGGCATGAGACAGCTTTTTCCTGATGAAATAAAACTGTGAGTCATGGAATACACTGTTTTGAATGTTCATTTTTAAGTCTAAACTCCACTTTAACTGTGGGTAGATAATTTCAGTTTGCCAGAGCTCTCTTCAAATACTCTGATATATGAAGTTGCATCTACCTTCTTTCTTTTATTTTCCCTTACAAAGAAAGTTAAATCTTGTAGATTTTCCCTAAAAATGTCCAATTTTTGAGAGAATCAAGCCCAGCTTTAAAATATATCTAGTTATTTTTCATAATTTTAAAAATTAACTTATTGTAAAATTAACAGAATTTTACAATAGAAATTTCTGCTCTTTGACTTCACAACTATTTCTTAAAAGAAATAGACGGAAAGGTGTACAGTATACCAGAAATGACTTCATGTGTTCATAATTTTTCTGTCTTTGAAGAATAGGATGAGGACCTTATAAAATTAATTTTCTTTTAAATTGTATAACTCTCTTTTTTTTTCTCGTTATCAAAATGGTATTAAAATCAATAACTAAAATCAATTTGACATCACAGATACTTTAAAAATATTAAAGCTCTCAGTATAGCTGTACAATCTGACAAAGTGTAATTTCTACATACAGTGTGTATATATATTATGCAAGTCATAATATTAGACTATACATATTCAGGACGAAGAACAGAGTTTAAGAAACAACAGCAGAAAATTCTAACCAAGAAAACAGTAATAATGAAATACAGAAGCATATAGAGGATGTTTGGAGGAAAGATATGAATTGCCATGATCAAAGTGAAAAGCAATTCCAGAGGAGCAGAAAGCCCTTGGTTTAAGAAAAAGACCTGTTGACCAGTGGAGTTTCAATTTCCTTGGCAATTCAACCAAGGATATCCATTCTGCAATCACTAAGGCAGCATTTGTGCACTTCAAGGTGCAATAAGACTACTTCTTTACTGTTCAATGAACAACAGGATCAGTGGCAAATGGAGAAATCATCTTAGGAAATGGACTCTGTAATAAAATGCTAGGAGATGGTGAACATTTAAGGTCTACTGATCTCATAAAGTCTAAAATACTCTGGAGACTATGGTGCATATAAAAAGATGGCGCTTGCTAAGTATAGTGGACTCCATAAAGCAGTCTAAAGAAAATGCAGCTTTACTCTTAAATGGTTAAATTAGAATCCATTACTATCAATCGAATGTAGACAATTTTATTACCTAAGGAATAGTTGAAAGAGATTGTAGTCAGTGTTTGCAATAAAAATCTATTCTGTCTGGAATGCTGAATGAATACAGATTTCAAGAGACTTGAATAGAAGAGCAGACAGAGATTTTAAAATATATAAATTTTTGTGGTTTAAAGCTTTTTTCCTCATGAGCACATTCAGAGCAAACTATTCCACATATGTTGAAAACAGGATATTTGGTTCTAAACAGTCTTAATATATTTTTTATTACTTCCTTGAAAGAAGAACTTTTTTGAAACTGTTAGATTATTTGCTTAAAGGTTCAGGAAGAATCCACAAAAAACAAGAATCACAGAAGAAAAATAGCAATATTCTAATCAAAGAGGCAAGTCACTGCCCTGGCTCTACTCCCAGGTGTTCCAGGAGAGCCTCAGCCTCATTGTCTGGGAAGAAAACTTATCACCATGAGTCAGCAGGAGTGACTCACCAGATGGTTTGCAGACTGTGGTATTACTGCTAGTGTTACAGGGTTAATATTGGGGTACAAGGGAGCAGCATTTTTGAATTTCAGTAGACTTAGTATGGAATGTTAGGGGAAGAACCAAAGAAGGGAAAGAGAGGGATGATCAAGATGGTTTGGAGAGAAATAGACATAGGAAAATAGAGGAATAATAGAGTAAGTTGGGTCAGTCATGCTGGAAGATGGTGACAAATATTGACCAGTGTGCTTGTAAGGCCGTGCCTTGCACCTGATCCCCACACTGTGCTCTGTTTCCTCATTAGACTATGTGTATTTTCTGACTGCTATGCAGAGCTCGTGAGATCTGGTGGAGTCAGTTGAGAAACCTCTTTGCACACTTGTCTTTGTGTATGAGGTAACTGAAAAGCAGAGTGTCCAAAGGCCAGCTACAGGGTAGGATGTGTCTGGGGCTAGTTCATCTTCACCAGAATCAGCCAGAGAGACAGTGATGATGAGGGCATTGGTGTCATTCCTGAAGGACATTCACATTTGCGCGATGACTTCTGTGTTGATTCTTGTGACCAGATGTGTGAATATGTATATATGAATTTTATATGGTGTGACTCTTGGGGGTATCCTGTGCAGGGCCAGGGATTGGACTTTGATGATCCTTCCAGCTCAGGACAGTCTTTGATTCTATGATTTTATGAATCTCTGTGTGTCTTTGCATATGTGAAGGTGAGCTCAGCTTCACTTCTAGCTGGACCTAGGGAGTGGGACATGTAGCAGTGCCTCCACTCAAGCTACTCAACTCCTGACAAAAACAAAAAGCAAAACCAAAATACAAGTATTGCAAACATTAGGATATTGATGGTAAAATTAAAATATGTGTTCAGTAATACCTGTATATGAATAGCTACCTCGCTTGCAGAAAGAAGTGGGGGCTTTATACCTCTAAACAAGGTATTTCCACTAAATATAAATCATAAATGGCAAAAGATATGATCAAAAGATAAACAATTCTACATCTCTAAAGTATATGCAGTATCAAGTAATTCATATTTCAGCCAGTCTATTTGAGTATCATTCAGAATCTATACAAGCTTAAGGATGATTTCTACAGATTTACTAATTATTTTAAAGACTAGTTACTTTTGTCTAGATCATATAATTCTCACCTTCAAAATCAAATTTCTATAAATGTTGATTTCAATGAAATCTGTATAAAATTACTGAAGTGAGTGGAAATAAAATGAGACCACGGTTTGTCAAACTTTCAAGTACGCATTTCTGAATGTGGCAGTGCCAAGAAAGGAAAAAACATCCTAAGAGCCACAAGTTTTCATTGCATTTGCAAGGCCAGATTTTGTTGTTGTTATTCCAGAATGCAGACTACATTTCATGTTGAAATCCATGTGTTGAGTAGTGGAGTATTTTTTGGAGGTGGACAGGGAGGGCTGTAGTTTGTCGGTTTCTTTTGAGAAGATACTGCTTAAAACAGTCTCATTTAAAGAACATCCGCTGAACAGAGAAGACCTTGTATGTTATATATTTTGTATTTCCCTTGAATTTACTTTTTCCATGAGTGAAATTGAAGTAAAATATGTCGATGTTATATGTAATACCATAATAACAAATAAAAGAAATGGAAAAGTAAAGGTGTGGCTTTTAAGAATGACAGGATTAGTTTATAAGCTACCAGTCTGGGTTGACCTTCGAAGTTATAAAGAACCTTGAAGAAGACATAGCTTTATCTCAAGCTAAGCTGTTTATGAAATATGTTACTTTGGCTTGTAAATTAAATTTTACTTTTTCATGCCTTGTGCATCCTCCTTTCAAGTTCCTTATAGGTCTTTATTTTCGTTTCTTATATCCTTTAGTTATTCTTTTCTTCCTTTTTATTTCTTCTTGGGTTGTTGCACTTTCCTCTATTATGCTCCTTCAGCCTTTCATGATCCTGGTCTTTCAACCTCAAGAATTTGAGTTTGCCTTGCCCTCCTCACTCTATGTTATAATTTATTCAGTTACTTCCCTGCTGTGTTGAGAAATTGTCCCAGTAGGAGTGCACCTGTACAAATGAGGGCTTCCAGTTGTTACAGGCTGTTACCTGTAATACATACTGAACCTGACTGCAGAGTAACAGCTCAGGAATGACCTTAGATATTTTACAGTGATGATATATCTACATGATTTAAGTGCACAGCAATGATGTAACTACATGATTTAAGTGGAAAACTCTTAAAGATAATAATTTTGGTTTCAAAGTTATAAGAAAACAAATTTTTACCTTTAGATGCTTTCTTTGTTGGAAAGCAAATTTTCATCTCAGTTTAAGTAACAGCTTAAAAAACAATTTAGTAGCTCTTAATTTTATATCATAGACTAAAAAGTATTAGGACATAATTTGAGGAGTTCAGAAATGCAGTAATGAAAGTGTTTAATGTATCTCGATTAGAAGGATTTCATGTTTGTTGTTTTTTTAGATGCAATTTTTACTTAATGATAAATTAATGATGTCTAAACTGGCCAGTGTAAGAATTTTATTAAGAAATTTTTGAAATTAATGCAGCATCAGATTGGTATAATTCCTCCCTTACTGAGTGCAGTCACACTTTTCCAGTACTAAACTGGTACAGGTACAATCATTCTGCATCTGTGTATCTGTAGAAATTTCAGCAATAGTGACAGCTCCATGGTTTCTACACCTGATTAATTAATGTCTGGTTATAATATGTGTGTCTATCTTTTTTTCTGCTGCTCTAAGTCTTTAAAATGTAGAGTATTTTATTGTAAAATGATGTTATATAAAGTGTAAAAATTGTCTATTTTGAAGCACAGCATGCCATCTAGTGGACTTACCTTGCAAATATCACAGCAAATAGCAGAACTTAAAAAAGCAGTGATGAGAAAAACCTCACCATCACTTCTCGCAGCTGAGCTGTAGTGTCCCACTAACCATTTGGGTTTTGATAATTGATCATCTGACATATTTGTGAATCTGTGCTTCCAACTAAACTTAGCCAAATATTCAAGATGGGATCTGAGTACTTGATAAAATTTATTCAAATAAATGGAAATTTAGCCCAACTATTTTGAATGCATGAAATATTAGGGGTGCTTTAATAAAAACTAACTTTCAACAGAAGTCCAAGAACTTAATCAACTAGTCACTGAGTCACTGTAGAGTAAATTATTCTTCACAAACCATTCCTGTAACTTCAGGGTTTTTGTTTTCTTCTCACTGTTGCATTCAAGAAAATACATCATGGATGGAGACTCTACCACCAGTTTGGGCAATCTGTGCCAGTAATTGATCACTCTCAGAGTGAAAAGACACCTTCTGTCATTCAGATGAAACTGCTCGCATTTTAGTCTGTGCTCACTGTCTCTTGTCCTGTCACTGGGAACAACTGAGGAAAGCCTCACTCTGCCTTTATATTCTTTCTCCAGGTACTGCTATATATTGAGAAAAGTCCCCCTGAGCCTTTTTATCTGTAGGTTAAATAGTCACACGTCTTTCAGCTTCTCCTCACAGGAAGGCTTTGTCACCTTTGTGGCCCTTCATTGGACTCTTTCCATTTGGGTGATACCTCTCTGTGGAGCCCAGAGCTGGACACAGCAATCCAGATGTGGCCTTACCAGTGCTGAGTAATCCCTGAAAGGGAGGACCAACTCCCTTGACATGCTGGCAGTCCTTTGCCTAATCCAGCCCTGGATACCGCTGGCTTTCTTTGCCATAAGGGTACAATGCTGTTTTGTTTCCAACTTGGTTTCCAATAGAACTCCCTTACCCTTTTCTGCAAAAACCTGCTTTCTAGCTGAGTGCCCCAAATGTATATACTGGTACTTCAGTTTCAAAAAGTAGAAATATATTTGCCTTTCTAGCACATATTCTGGTGCTATCATGTATTCTTATACATGTGAAAAATAATTATTAATTTATCTGTGCTTTTTCTTGCCACAAATCCATACCAGACATAGGTTTCATCACCCTTCGAATGTACACATCATTGTGTACATGATTAATAGATTGAACACAAAATAAATTAAATCCCTAAAGCATATCTCTTAACTAAGTGGGAATTCTCTGATATTTCATGTGACAACTGTCACAACCTTCTCTAGGATCTAACAGTATTTCATCTTCAGAAAGCTTCCTGTTGAAGTGAGTACATCAGCCATCCTCACACTGCTGAGTCAATACGTGAGCCTTAATGAACACAGGTGTGATAGCATGCAGCTTTCTCTCTTACCAATGCCTAATAGGAAGAGAGAAGGAGAGAGGGCTGCATTCAGCATTTCTTGCCCTTGCTCCCAAAAGACACACAGGAGCTGGGCTGAATTCTTTCTTGCTTCGTCAGTGTGATTTAAAGAACTGAAGCTAATTGTGAAATTGCACCTGAGAGGCAAGCTGGCTGAGGAGCAGAACCATTCCTCTAAGACATTCCCACCGCTGGCTCCCATTGCTTTTATGAATCCAGTGGCCTCAAGTTTCCCATGCCTCTTATGTGCTCAGTGAAGAAGGAAAGTCTCTTGAGGTTGCAAAATCTCACCTTGGTTCCCAGCTACTTCTAAGATTCAAGATCATCCAAAAGTTATGCAAAATATTCAAATGAGTTGTGGAGACATTCCCCACCTCCATTTTTAACACTGGTGTTCATACACTAATAACTGGATAACTTCAAACTCCTAAATACAATGAAATTCACCTGGATAAAACAAGCATTTTTCAAAGGAATGTCAACTATTCATTTATAACTTTGAGAACTCTTGAAGGACAATTGAATTTCCAAAGCAAAAGAGGAAGAGCAGACAGAGAGACAGAAAGATAGAGATGCACAGAGACACATAGAGAAAAAGACAGAGATAGACAGAAAGAGGGAAGAAGCTTCTTGATCATGTAGTCCAATCTTAGTTCCCAGAAGTATACTGGAAAAAAAAAATCATCAACTGATCAATCTATAGTCTTTGGAAAAATCAAAGATAGTGTTCAGAACAAATCACTTTGGAGCAATACAATTTGGAAAACCAAAAAGCAAGTTTCAAGGAGTATAAGTCCCTTTCTGACTTTAACATTGGCTGATATGACATTACAATAACACTTAGGACACGTGGCACAAAGCAAAAAAAATGTGATAGAGTTGGAGCCAAGCTTGCTAGAAAAGTGTACACACTGACTAAATCAGAGGTTAACCATCATAGTGACAGACAGTTTTGATCAGGGCTCTTCAGTGTGTCTCCAGTTTCTAATCTGAACATAAATCAGTTGTCAAAGTGCAGCAGAAAAGAGGACAAGTGCTGAGATGTATAAACAGGAGTGTTGCTTGTAAGACTGAGAGGGGAAAGAAAGAAAGAGTTCTGCTTTGCTCATAAACCAGCGAACACGTAACAAAAAGGTGCAGAATTACAGGAAATATGACTGACAAAGAATGACTGGCATTGTTTAGTCTGTAGAAGATTAAGATCATAGTCTTTGTATGAATAAGTGTGGTTGTTGCAAAGAAGGCAATAATTTGTTCTTGGTGTCCACAGGGAAAAAAAACAAAAAATCCAAACACATTTCCATTGCAGGGACAGATTTGTTCCTACCAAATATTTGGTAGGAACAGTTTTGACAAAATAAATTTGAATTTAATTTAAAATTTAAAAATAAAGGAATCAGTTATGTGACTCTTGAGGTTAATTCTCATTATAATTTCTGTGACTATAAATGACAGACACATTGACCAAACCACGAAGAGTATTTCCTGTGCCCAGGACCAAAATTCTCAGAGGTCTCTGGTAAAAATTAAAATTTTTTTCTGTTCCTGTTGGACCTGTTGGAAATTTCAGGCAGAAATCATGACTGTTTCTTTTTGTTTTTTTTTTTTCCAAGAGGACATACTGAGGGAAAAAAAAAAAAAGAAGGAAACTTCTTAATTGTACAATGACTTTATATTTTATTCGAAGTTAAAAACATTTATTTGAAGTTATGGACATATAATATTCTTATAAATATTTCTAATGCTTAGACTCTCAGAGTAAGTTATGAACAAATAATATCTTTAATGTAATTTTGAAATAATTGTTTTACAATAATGTAGCTGTCTCTTTTCGTCCATAACTGGTATTTGGAAAAGACTTTCATAAAATTATTGTTTGCACCCCCAAATGAAGGAATCCCACGAGGATGTATTTTGTTTCTGCCGTCCTATCATCTTACTCTTCTGTAGGACTAGGAGAAAAGTTCTAACTTCATTCAAACAATCAGGATTTAACAAGTCTATGCAAACCTTGTCAAATGCTGAATGACCTCTTGTTTTTTCTAATGTCTGTCACAGGACAAACTTATTAAACAGAGAAGTCTTCTCTGAGGGTCATTAAATTGAAATTAATTTGCACAGGAGTGAGGAACAAATTCTAGAGAGAAACATCCTTATGAGCTCCTACAGTTTCCTTTTTTGCTTGCATCTCTCTGCTGGCCTATTGATTCCCTGGTTCCTATATTGGCTGCTAATGCATATTTTTGTTTTCTAGCTCTCTGTGTTTCCCAGGGAGCCTTTGTAATTGGGAAAAACTTTCATGTGCAAATAGTGGTTTAGCTGATAAAGCTAACAGAAAGCAAACAAAGCAAATTGCCACAAGCAATCACAGTTGAACATGTAAGTAAAAGTCTCATGATGTATATTGCAGGCTCACCACAGTTAAAGCTGTAGCTCCTGGTATTTGAAAGGGGGTCAAATGGAGGAAGATTTTTTTTTTTAATTACTCTAATTAAGTTAAATTCTTTAAATATATTCTTTATTTAAAGATAGCATTAGAAGCTTTCCAATAATTAAATAATTTGGAAAGGTGGTAGGAGATGAAGGAAAGTAGGAGAACTGTAGAACTGGCAATATCATTAACATCATATTACAATTGAAACTCATATACTCACATAATCCTGATGGGCCCTAAACCAGTGGGGTAAGCACAGCTGTAAGTTTCTGAATAAAGTGACTACAACCAGGAGAAAATGTCAACATCCTAAGGTTGTTTTCTTACAAGCAACTTGACATATCTTATTATTCACCATGACTCCATTTGTCAGGACATATTCACAAACACTTTTTATCAAGCATGTCAGTATTTTTTATTCACTGACTGGAATGAGGGTAGAATGAGAAAAGAGAAGATACTGATCAAAGTAAAAAATGTAGCTTTTTTAATTAATTACAAAGTTTGATAATTTTTTCATTTTTATCTCTGTTTCTCATTCAATCTTCATCTCTTTTCCATCCCATATACACATTTCTTATCCTTGTATTAACTTGGACTAGCTATTCACTAGTGGATGAATCTATTTCAATAACTAGACATTCACTCCCCTTTATGCAATCATTTTCTGACACCAATTCACCTTCATACAAATTGCCTGCAGGCTGCACACTTGTACTGCATTTATTACAAAATTTATGATGACTTTTCCAGGCTTCAGCTGTAATGCATCTCATGTTTATGGAGGTCAAAAGATCCAGAAAACTGTGCTTTTGCTTGTTGTCTGCAAGTCCATGTGTTTTTCTTTAGCACAAAATTTCAGCAGGTGTTATCCATTGTAAAAATAAGAGGAAATAAAAAATACAGAAAAATTTAACCTCTTCTGGTGGAACAAACATTGTAACAGTGCAGTCTCATAGCTGGGTAGACAGCTTGTGACATAGCTGAAAAGATATTTGTGAAGTAAAAATGTGCATATATTTCAAAATGCAGATATATTTTCAGGTGAAGGTGAACAGAAGTATGCACATCTGTCTTTCTAACATAGAAGTAATATGATATTTAAACACCAAATTACAGAACTATAAAAGAAAAAAAGAAATCCAGGAAGCAGCTCTCTTAACTTCCACTCAACTATTTCTTTTTTTTATATGGGAAGAAAAGCAGCTTCTTAACAGCTTCTCCTATGTCTTTTTTCTTGCAGTCTCATTCTGAGCCAAGATGTCCAATAGCCTGTGCCTGAATAAACAGGCAAGCAGAACTCTGTTCCTGAGGCGAGGAATGTGCACAGAGAGGGGGACATTGTTATCTCTGCTCTGCGATGGGTGTTTTGTATCACTAGGACTGTGGTGAAAGGCAAGTTTAAAAATTGCATTGTGATTTTCTTCTCAGACAAAGTGGCGTAAAAATAAAAATCTAGAGTCTGAAAACTTGAAAAAAAATTAGCATTCAGCAGAAATGGACTACATGTTTTCACTGATAAGTGAAAGATGAGCTGTTTTTGCTTCTCAACCAATTTTTTCTGCATATTATATCTTGTTTAAAATATGGTATCTATCACCACTTTTAATGTATTAGGCAAAAAATAAGTGCTTCTTAATTTCAATGTATTTGCAACAATAGCAGTTCTAAACTGCCAGACCGACAAAAAGACAATTTCTCTTTGTAGACCAAAAGAATTACTTTCAAGTTTTGTCATAAAGCCTCACCCAATATAAACATAGCTCCTATAGAAAGTGTTTCTTGGGTTTCTGGTTGGTCTGTCCCCGGGCTAGGAATACTTTAAATGTGCTTCTTACCTTAGGTCACACCTTCCACCTAAATCTAGCAATTCCAGACTGATTTAGGGGCAATAAAAATTCCAGGTTTTATATTGCACACTATACAATAAAGAAACTGCAGGATTCTGGGATGCTGAGCAAAAATCTCATTATAAGCCCCACCCAGAGAAAGATAAGATTATTTAAATATACTCTTCATTTTCTACTTTTGAAACAACTACTCAGCTTCACTTTTATCTCATGACTGAAAGGTTTCTTTAAAGTCATGCAGTAAGGGATTTTACCAAAAACATTCTGAATTCAGTTATATCAGTATCTTTCTGAGGAACTTTTAATTTTCTTAAGACACTATCAAGGTGAAGAAAAATCTTGGCAAGAAAGCACAATAATCAAATGCACCAGATGCAGTTCCTACAGTGAAATAGCATAAAAGCCAAAACTGAAAATGTTTTATTTCTGTCCAACAGATACCTAAACTCAGTAGAAGTCTGAGAGGTTTATTCATTTTGGACATGCAACTGCCTCAAATGCAGGCTGCCCTCAACCATGCCTCTATCCCATGCAACTAATGCCTAACCACAGAAACTGAGCAAAGCACTGTGCACTACTCTTCTGGGCCAAGCCTAAGTGTAGGGGCTTGATGCTGGCTGCATCCACAAAAACCCCTCTGTCAGTCCCCTTTGCAGCTGGAGAGAGGAGGGGAAATGGTTTGATGCTGCATCATGTATCTTATATCTTTCAAAAAAGAAAGAATAAAGGATACTTAGTTCTTTAAAGATCATGTGTTATCACCTTTATGGATAAAAAGTAAATGGAAAGTTTGGAACAAATCCTCAAAGTGTATAAAGAGGATTTGAATAGCACAGAACAGAATAGAACAGAAAAATCATTGCAGTTTTAAGGAACTTGTAATGGTTACCTAGGCCAACTGCCTAATTTGGGATTGTCTGAAAGTGAAAGCATATTACTAAGGACATTGTCCAAAGGCATTTCAAACATTAGTAGACATGGGGCATTGACCAAATCTCTGGGAGGTTCTTTCTAGTGGTTGACCACCCTCCCAGTAAAGAAATGTTTCCTAATATCAAGTCAAACCTCCCCTAATGTAGCTTTGAATCATTGCCATGTATCCCATTACTGGATGCCAGGAGATCAGTGCCTCCCATCCACTTTCCCTTCCTTGGAAGCTGTAGAAAGCATTGAGGCTACCCCTAAGTCTTCTTGTCTTCAAACTAGACAAATGTGTTCTCAACTACGGCTTATCAAAGTGCCTTTCAGTTCACCAGCTTTGTTGTGCTCTTCTTGATATATGCAATGCCTTCATAAGTTTTTTTAATTGGGGCTATAAGATATCCTTGCAAGTATATGTGGATTGCTGGCACAGAGCACTGATCTTGAGACCACATTTGCCACATCTCTAGAATTTGGGGCATGTGAGTTTTAAGTTTGTCTATCTTCAAATGCTCTGTCAAAGGATCATGGGGTCTAGATTAAGTAAAAATTCAAAATTCTTGCTGTATCTGAGAGAAATAACTCTTTATTTTCTTCATTTCTCTATCCAGAAGTTGAAAAAATACATTACGCTTTTGAAAACTCTCAATGCTTTGAAATAGAATGTTGCATGCACATCATTTTATTTATTTTATGAAAAAATCCTGCTAATCCCACAGTATCCACAATATGGGCCAAGTGACACCAAACTTCTGACAAACACTGACATATCTAGCTAAGGTACCTGGACATCACATAATGAACTATATCCTCACACAGCATTTACTTTAAATTCCTCATCTTTAATTGTGGCCTGTTTCAGTGATTTCACATATATCCTTCAGGTGCATTTTACTTTCCAGTCATTTTGTTTGATTTAAAAAATTTTCCCTTTCAGTGAAAAGAAAACCTCAGTTAAAATTCATAAAGTCATCCTAGTCTTTCTTTTGTCTGGCATCATGCATTACTTCTGCTCAGTAGCACCTCCACAAGCTTGGTATTTTCTCCTGATTGATTGTGCCCTGAGGTAAATGTTCAAACATATTTTGCATTTCTGTGAAGAATTCTGAATGTTCTACAAACTCAGACATCAAAGATTTTCCCCAAAACATCTCACTCACTCTGCCCTTTCTGGATCTTCATGGGTATTTTTTGATTTTTGTGATTGCAGGTTGCACACTCAGCCTACTCCCAGTTTTCCTAATTGCTTTATCACCCAGGTCATAATTCCTAGTAATTTTCTTCCCAGACTCATCTAAACCCCTGAAAAATGGAAAGGAAGCACAGAAACAAGGATCTCACTGCCTTAGAAAGTTTCTAGCTATTTTGCAGTCAGCTGTCAGCTTTTCCTCTTACCCACTATTTGGTCTCTTTTTCTGCTCAAAGCAGTAGCTTTCTTTTTTTTCTTAATTCCCAGCAAGCATTTCCAACCCTCAGAGATTGCTTCTTCCAGATTCCTTAGCATTAAATAAGCCAAGAGAGTTGTACTGGAGCTATTTCTAAAGAAACAGACCCTGGTATTATGCCTTGAAACGCAAGATTGTAAGTCAAATAATTCTTTGAATTCACTTTATGAATGTCTGATGTACAAAGATTGACAATGCCAAGGTTATTGAATAAACAGATATTAGATATGTAACAGGAGAAGTAAGTGTCAGTAAAATATGGCACAACATAAAGCAGAAAGAAATGAAATACAGCTTGCTGAACATTGCCTAGCACAACTGGATAAGGTGCTAACAGAAAAGAGGATATTTTTCATGTAAAGCAGCAATCAATATAGGAATAAAACAAGAAACTTTCTCCAAAAGTTGCTAAGTTGCTAATGGAAAAATTAGTAAGAAAATAAAAATTCCCAAAGAATATAATAAATCAGGGCTCCCGAGGCCTAAAATACTTCTCATGCACAGAATGTAATGACATTTCATTTCCTACTTTTCTGCCAGGAATGCCAGGCCAAAAGAGTGATATAGAGTTTTATAAATCTTTCTACTTCATTTCTGTACTAGATATTTAGCCATGTTTATTCAAATAGACAAGAACACAGCAGAAAGTGATGTGTTCTTATTTAATATCCCTATTTTCTGTTCTTAAATACTTCAAGAATAGTATTAGTGATGTGCCATTTTCTAAAAAAAATTAGATGAGGGCTATGTGTGTTTTTCTCATGCATGCACATCTTACGTGTACTTATTTCTGAATTGATACATAGAGTGAATTTACATGTCATAATGCACTTAGAGATCTAGACACTAGATATTGCAGATGGCACAATGCAAAATTATAAAGACATCATTTGTATGAAAGCATGTTTTATAGACTGTTAGGCAACCTCTAGTTTAATGCTGGTGTCTGAAGCCTGTGGCCCAAAACTGTTTTTCTAGCATGTTGATTTTTTTGGATCTGTTTCTGAGGTATCTAGTTCCCACTTGACGTTATAAAAGTAGCTTATGCACCTAATTTAAAATACGGATGTGGCTGTGGGACAGGAACCAGAAAGTTAGGTTTTGCAATATTCAGTATTGCTTAACAACTTCCTTTCTTGATTTAGATTTCTGTCTAATGTATAAGGAAAATCTGTCTGAGAACTTGATACCATTTTTGTCCAAAATCGATCTATTTTGAACCATGACTGCAGCAAAGCGATTCCACCTAGCCCAGTTAAGAGCTTTTATATTTCTGTACATGCCTCCATTAATTCTATGACAAGTACTGATTTTTTTTCCAAACCTGTAGTATAAAAATTAATTACAATAACACTAACCCATAAATAAACACTCTAAATGTTAAGTCACAAAATACAGTACTAATTCTTTCACCTGGACCTTTGTTTTATTCAGGATATTTTCAGTAGGTGAGCCAATATTAACAAGTCAAGAAATTCTATTTAAGGGCAGCTATAAAATGAATTTACAATGACAGTCTTATTTTATATGGTATTTGGTATAGAGATGTATATTGTAGATAAATTGGTATATAGAGATATATGAGTTTTACTGAAATTGAAATCAAGTATGAAAAGACATTAAAATAATGTTTCCAGTGAAAAATGTATGTAGCTTTATTTTGTGCTTCAAACAGGGCTAATAATTTATTCAAAATATAAGGGAAAGTACCTCTCCAGCACCTAGGCACCTGAATACTTAAGATATTGCTACTTCACCACTGTCATGCTATGAAAAAATAGGTCAGTGCATTGACTTGTGCTGAACTAAAAGCAAGGGATTTGGATTCATTTATTTTCTTGAACTCCTCTGTAACTAATCGCCATAAAGATTATCCATCATATAGTTCTTTCTTGATTCATTTATTACAGCCTAGGTAAGATAGTTAATATAAAGTGAGCAAAGATTAGATTGTGATCACTCCACTTACCCAATCAAATGCAACTTCATTCAGTAACTAGTATCAAAGAGAGGCAAAGCAAATAAAAAGTGTATGCAATTACTTCTGTGTGTGTGTAAAATTCACCTAGGCTGAGATACATCACCATGGAAAAGACATAGCTTGGGAAAAGGGTGAGTATGGGTGGTATAACATGCTCGTGTGTATAAGAGAGAGAAGGCACAGGAGCTGACAGTTCTTAAGCTCTTCCAGTGAAAGAAAGGACTATTGGCAATAAACAAGGAGGGTACAAATTTGACGCAAAGAATGGCAAGTGGTTTTTATGTAATGAAAAAGCAGAGCTGTGGAACTCCTTGCCAAAGGACATTATAGTTGTAAAGATTTGACAAGGTTCATGAGAAGCTAGGATGGACGCCTGGAAGAGTTGTGCATGGGGGATGCATAAGAAGAGAAGTCAGCTGGGACTGCAGAAACCCCTGAGCTGAGATCAGCTGGAATTTGAGATCATAATATGAAGCCATATGCCTGCTCTGTCCATACTCTTCATTGAGTACCTGCTTATGATCAGTCAGAGCCTCCTGGAGACAGACTTTGGATCTAGATGGATAAATGGACTGAAACAGTATTTCTGTTCTTTGGTCTCAACCCCATAAATTTCAGGAAAGTGTTAGTTGTTCTGTAAAAAGAGATGCTTATACACATCTCCACTCTCATTTTCTTATCCATCATTGCCTCACCAAACTTGATTCTTTCCAGTTGACACCTGGGAATGGACTTCCTGCTGGGCTAATTACTCTAAAAGCTGACAAACCTGTCGACTGCTCTCACCACAGCAGCTGTTCAGACATTCCATTATATATAACCCGTGTAATTCTCCCCTGTTAACTTGCCAAACAGCATGCAGTTGGCTAAGAAAACAAGTCATGGCAATTGTTCCTTTATGACTTGTATGCATCACCTCCTCTGTAACTTAGATCACAAAAATAGTGTGTGTTTCTCAGCTATATTGCCTGTGTGCTCTTGGCCACATCAATAGAGATAATGGTGCAGTCTTCTGGTAATGGAACAGGTAATTACACAGCTCCCACGAATATTCAAATATTACTCACTAATTCATACAGCAAAATACGTTAAAGGCTGTTATTCTGACCCAATTTTGATAATTTCATGTGCTTATATTTCTCTCTGCAAAAAGATTGTGTACATTGTCAAGATAATCACTAAACAATGGCTGCATACAAAGGCTGCACTAAGTTGGAGTCATGGTTAAGATTTAATAACTGCAGTAGCATTGCACATTTTAGAAAAACAGTTAAAAGACATTTATGCACACATACGCATCAAAATAATTGTTTAGGGCATGTAAACAACCCTGCCTCTGCCATAAAACAAGGCCATAAAATACTTATGTTTTTAAAATACTATATATTTGTATATTTTCAAAAATCGAATTACCTCTGAAGAGAATTTTTTTTTAAAAATCCATTTGGGATTCTTCTGGCTAAAATATTTTTTTAAGTGTATATTCACTTCCATACATATTTCCACTGCATGTCTCTTCATATTACATAGGTCATGATGTTTTGCATTCTACTCTAGAAACAATACTCACATGAAATTTCTAAAATTTGTTTGGGGCTGACATCAGCACATGCTTCAATATTCTTATGCAGTTTTCAAAGAATCTCATTCTTCCACACAGTTTAATACAATCAAATTGGAATAATCCCTTTTATCTTAGATTCTTCTTTCAATGAAAAAGCAGCCAACATCTTAAGCATCAAAACAAAATATTTACATTCAGAGTCTTAGAAGGTGGGGTGTTTTTGCATTTACATGCCTTTCTGTAGTCATTTGTCGAGGGGCAATGGGATTCTAACTAATGCTTCTATAACATTAAATAAACTTAGTCCATAGAATGATGTAACAGGGGCAGGAGCAAAGTCTTAGAATACCCCTATTAAGCACAAACTTTAAAGTATAAATATGAATTAATTTACTTCTGTATATCCATTGCTATCATGTAGTTGTTTTTCTCCTGATATTGCATTGATAAAGAGTTCTGTTGCTGTTCTTATATTACCTCAGGCTGTGAAAATGTTACTTTTATTTCTTTGAGAAAAATATCACAACCTATCTATTAAAATTAACCACTAGCATGTGAACTGCAAATTACTTGGTAGCACAATGTTTGAGCTAGTAAAGATCATTCCCCCCCTCCTAAACAGAGAAGCGAGCCATTGTAAGCCTGATTTTCTTACTAGAAATATTTTCCCCATTTACAACTGTCACTGAGGGTCATTCAGAAGTCAACCTGCCTGAACTTTACCTTCACCCAATAACCCTCAAAACTATTCATTATAACACTCATCAACCTTAGATGGAATGAAACAGAAGAGAAAGCTATTAGGCAAGAACAAAAGGTACAGTGAAAGTAGAGTTTATAACAGCATTCTTGGTAGAAGGATATTTTTTCTCTTCTTCAAAAAAGTGAAAGCAAATATGACCAAGATAAAGAATAATTAATCTGAAAACTATCATGGTGGAAACAGTGCTAAATACAGATAGGAAATGAGCTATAAAAGGGCTTTGGGAACAAACAGAAAGGAGGTAATTATTTTATGACTCCATTTCCTCTCTTTTAGTTACTGAGATTAAAACTGCATTTTATTGCACTGGCCGAGCAGTCACAGAAGTCAAAATGTCTGTTTGTGCTTGTGCAAGTATAGCCAGGACAGTGTTTGTCCTGGAAAGCAATTATTTAAACTTTGACTAATGACATCTAGCAAGTCTTATTTCCGAAGGGAAAGATTAATTTCTCATTAATGAGAATTGTAAAGATGATATCACAATTAATTACCCAGCTCTCTACCCAGGAAAAGACTTAAGGAGGCCAGTGTTCTGCCTCAGCATTGATTTTTATTTTCTATTTTCTTTTCTTTTTGTTTAATTGATTAAGTTATATAAACTCAGAATTCTTATACTGTTGAGTTGATGAAAGTAGCTGTATGAAAATCTACTCTTACAACACAACATATGCAAATGACAACTTTTAACTCGAGGACTCCAAATCCCTTTCCTTGTCTCAAAGAGAACTTTGTCCTTGTCAATTGCAATGAGAACCAAAATAAAAGTCCTGCTGCCAGAAGCTCATTCACTTGAATGGAATATATTCCTGCTCTCCACATACACATTACAGCAGGAACTTTGAGAAGAATTTACCTTTACAACTTTTG
>VZTB01014621.1:106166-122837 GCA_013397245.1 Thryothorus ludovicianus | reverse complement strand
GAGGAAGTAACTCCTTAGAATAGGGTGTAGTCGACACAGATGTTTAGCCTGGAGGCCATGGGAGTCACTGGAAAATAAATCAGTTATATCTAGATGGGTCCTAATCCTGTGTTTGCAAGAGTATTGCTTGGAAATAAAGCAAGAAGCTCAAAACACTTTATGAGTTAGCCCTAAAACAAAACTCTTGAATTGCATGACAAACTGAAATATATGGCACCATAAGACAGATTTGCATTAAAAAATCCCCAAACCTAAACCAAAAATTAACTCCAAGCAAGCATATAGTAAGAAGCTTCATGCATATTTTATCAAAAAACAAACAATCCTACTATTTCCATTTTAATCCAAAGCTGAATTTTAATCCAAATACAGTTCCTCTTTTTGTTTTATGAAGAGGGTAAGTGAAAGTTTCTTGAACTAAATTTTCAAATGGAAAAGTACTGTGAACAACTAATCTCATGTTCTGACTCCCCTCAAAGTCCCTCATGTGACTGAAGCCTTTTTTTAGGGAAAGTGAACCCAGCTTGATTAGATGAGATTGTTTGACTAGATTCACCTGCCTCCCACCTTTTATGTATTCACTTTTCTTGTTTTAAGGAGTGGGTAGCCTACCACAAGATGAAAGNTTGCACCAAAGACTTACAAACTATTTAAGAATAAGCAGCTTTCTGACAAAATAAAGCAAGGCTACTCGTCATTTTAGGATTGGAAATACAGACAGTTACCATATGAAACTTTAAAAAAATGAAGCAATATCCAAACTGGAATGTGGCCAAGACACTAGATTTAGCAACTCTATTCCCACAGGCTCAGAGATATTTATTTCTTAATCTCCCAAATCTACCTTAATTGTGTGTAAGGAAATATCTGTTTTAAAAGAAAATAACAGGGGTTACAGTAGTTCTTTTACAGCTCTTTGTCTGCATATATCACTCAAATCAATTTTCCTCACAACTATTAAGCTTTCAAATTACTGATTTTTTTCTAATGTGTTCCTGTTTCCTAACATTTTCTCAGTTACTCTGCTTCTCTGGGCTCTACAGCATTAATTTACTGCTGGCTCTTCCTGTCTGCTCTTCACCATTCTAGCCCTTTAACTGGTACTTTCTGAAGTTAAGGGACCAGAGAACTCTCTTTGCCAGTTGGCTAATAAAAAAGGGGAATAGATAGATGTGACTTAACAGCAGTCTTGTCCTACCACATAATTTTTACAGCATTTATCCTTACAGCTTTTGCAGTTTCACATAGGTCCATAACTTGAGCGTCAAATCAGTTATTTGAGTAATTGGTAGACAGCATGCTTTTTAGGGACCTCTGAAACATAGATTTTTGAGCAAAAAAGGATTCCTTTTTTTGAGACGACATCTTTCAGATGTTATACTTTCCAGCGCTTCCATCAACAATACATTCCATTTTCTGGGAATCATGAGATAATGTATATTTAATATTTGCTTATATCAGTTTTTGTTCTGTTTCCAAAACGTCATTTGAAGATGTAGTCTCTGCCGTTTTATTATTGGTGCTCTACATGAAGAGATTAAAATTTACTTTGCCAAGTACTGTATATACCATTAATTAAATCCACAGATTAAAAGGGTTGTATATACAATCTATACAGTAATAAAAATATTTTAAAAAAACTAGTTTATTTTTTCAAAGTGAAACTTACAAAATGGGCAGGCAGTAAGGGATTGGGAATGGCAACATATTTTTTAGAGGTGCTCGTTATTTAGAATCTCATTTACATTCATATATTCTTAAAAGTCACAACTATTTAGAATAGCGTATCTAAAAAACTGTGCTGTAACCTCCACTTCAATAGCCATGTATCAACATTTTAGAGACATTTATATGAAACACATCGACACAAATTACCCTTCTGCAGAGTCCATATAAACTACATTTGC
This sequence comes from Thryothorus ludovicianus, assembly GCA_013397245.1. NCBI lineage: Eukaryota > Metazoa > Chordata > Aves > Passeriformes > Certhiidae > Thryothorus > Thryothorus ludovicianus. The sequence goes on along the minus strand of VZTB01014621.1, from coordinate 120,930 downwards.
ACAACACTGAAGTGTGGGGTGGAGTTCTGATTTCACTTCTGGCTGTGGTGCCTGCTTCAAAGGCTGTGGAGCATAATGTCAATTCAACAACACATGACTGTTTCTGAAGAGGAAGTAACTCCTTAGAATAGGGTGTAGTCGACACAGATGTTTAGCCTGGAGGCCATGGGAGTCACTGGAAAATAAATCAGTTATATCTAGATGGGTCCTAATCCTGTGTTTGCAAGAGTATTGCTTGGAAATAAAGCAAGAAGCTCAAAACACTTTATGAGTTAGCCCTAAAACAAAACTCTTGAATTGCATGACAAACTGAAATATATGGCACCATAAGACAGATTTGCATTAAAAAATCCCCAAACCTAAACCAAAAATTAACTCCAAGCAAGCATATAGTAAGAAGCTTCATGCATATTTTATCAAAAAACAAACAATCCTACTATTTCCATTTTNAAATAAGATGAGCATACTTCCAATGTCTTATTAAATTTTACCTGGGAGCTTAACTGCTTAACTGCTCATTTGGAACAATTGGTTCCCTGCAGCAGGAGTGATGAATTCTGCAGCAAAACGGAGCAAATGTAGACAACAGAGCATTTTACAAAAGCTGGAAATCTGCAGGTAACAATTTTCTATGTCAATTTCAGTTACTATCTCTTTCTTTAATATTTGTGAGAGGCTGAAAATTGATTTCACATTAGGAGAGATTTCCAAAGGCCTTATCTGCCACAGAGGCACCCAGCTTCTGTATATGAGCTCTCCTAACATGGCTTAGATGATGATTTTAGTATCTCTGACAGCCTGAAGCTTGTTCCTAATGCAGTGTCCTCATCTTTGTAAGAATGCATTAATAAATAAAGGTTTTCAATAAAGAGTTAAATCTTTTTGGCAGCACGTGGGTACTCAACACTTGAAATATTTCATCCTGCTTTATCTTTTTTATATTTTAAAAGGCTTAATTAGAATTTTAATAAATGTTACTTATTAATTTTTTACATAATTCAGAAATGCAGAAAGAAAAATAATTTTAAACTATACCTGTAATTTGATGAGAGTTTTATCACTTCTCATTCTTCATAAAGAGGAAGGAACAAAAATTACTTGCTTAGAAACTTTGCCTTACAAGGTCAAGATTTTGACATATATATGTCAAAAATCCAGCAGTTTTTGACAAGGCAGTCACCTTCCAGTTATTGCAGAGATAGTACAGACACAAAATGATCATACTTCTGGCATAGATTTCTGTGATTTCTGGTAGATATCTGTGTTCCCACTTAAGGAGCTGATCATTGAGGTAATATTTCTTTATGTGGTGTCTAGGCTTAAGCTCTTAAGTCAAAATTTTCAAAAGTTGTACACAGTGTAGCATTAGAAAATTAGTTTACAAAGTGTATGGGCACAAAAAAATCAATGAGTTTAACTGGAGGGTCCCAATTTTGAATTTCTTTCCATGGTGTTTTGTCTTTATGGGTTTAATTACACTGATCTCGATTTCATTAAATAATTGTAAAATAATGAAATAATTGAAAGCATGAGTTACTGGGAATATAGTGACATTTTCCCTGCAAAGTTTTATGGTGCCATTAAATGTTTTTGTAATAGCTCATTAAACAGGCAATAAAATATAATTTCAGAGCCATTTTCTGCTCCTCTCAATGGAAATATCAGCATATGGCAATTGAAATAAACATTGATTTAGTTTAAGTTTCAGAATTTATTAGACAATTTCATTGTTTTGAAGGTTTCTAGTTTATGAATCATCATCATTCTAACATAATATTCATTAAAGCTGGGCTAATTCTAATTGCAGAGCCACCTAAGTCATCTTTATTGTATTGTTGGTTTTTTTACTGAAAGCTGGCATGTGTGGAATGTCAATTCACATAAATACATGAAGAAAACTTACTTGTGAAATGTTTTTAAGATTAAGAATTATTTAAAGAAACTCAAATTTGACAATATGAATGTTCTATTATACCAGGAACCAAAATCTCTCCTTGCCTTTCTCTTTCATCCCTCAATGATTATAAGCTCCTAACTTTAGCATTGTTCTCTGGTGTGATATTGCAGAATATCCTCACCTCATTTAAACCTTAGAATGGAAGATCTCCATTTAGAAAACACCTACTCAACATTACATTTGGCTCTCATTGTTCAGCTCCTGAGCTTAAACACCATTCAATTTTGATTACTTGTACATAAAAGTGAGATCTCTAAAATTGTCCTACAAAACAATTCTTCCATCCAGCCCCAAATATTGTCTTTAATCATAAGTAGTACTTAGTTTTTTTGCCATTTATTCTATTCTTCTAGAGGTAGCTGTGCTACCTCTCCTCCTCTTACTATCAAAATTCTTTTCTCGACTAGGGGAAGTTTCAGGTTTAGTAATACACTTGAAATGCAATAAGTTTCATGGAAAAACTTGGTTTTCCCTGTTTCTTTAACACTGATGAAACTTTTTTTTGTTAATTTCCACATGAGATTTTCTTGTAATAGTAAGTTCTAAATGTGTTACTACAGCTGACAAATTTCTTTTGTAACAGCTATGGAAATTGGAGAGCATGCAGTTATTTTAGTATTGTAAATAACATTAAACACAAGGATCTGATTGAACACTGGGTTTTGGAGTTTAAAATTCTGTTAGATTGCATGTATATACTTACATCCAGGCAAGCAGTTGGCAAAAATATTGCTTAAAGTTACCCACCTGCCTGACTAATCTAAACATGGAATGCTGTTGACAAATACTGCCCAGAAGTTTGCAGTTCTGCATAGCCAGAAAGGCCTCTGACTTTGCTCAGTTAAATGCCCAGGCTCACTGTGAGTGGTGACTCAAGTGGAAATATCAGGGCAGTGCACTTTGTTTCATAGCCTAGTAGATAGACTATCTAGACTAAGGCAAATTTTAGGCCATATTACACCTGAGGTCATTTTTACCTACATCTGTTCTAGTTCAAGGAAGTTCCTTTGTCCCTAGTAAATGTGTGAGCAGCAGCCTTCCCACAATACACCCTGATCTTCTGTGCTGCCAGGAAAACAAGTTCATACACAGAATTCCAGATATAAACCGTCCAAGGGGAAGTAGCGTTTCTACTTAGCTATGATTTTTTTGGGGTAGGGTTTTTTATCTGTTATAAATTTTAAAAGATAGATTTTTTTTAAAGTCCATCCCCCTTTAGCATTTCAAATTCTTGCTTCAAAACCTGGAGGTTGGGGTGAAGTTGAAGTCATGAGAATTATTCTTTTATTATGAGAAAACTAAGTGCTACTTCTTCATTGGTAGAAAAAGTCTAGTGGTATTAGTTTATGCTTCAGTTTTCCTGAAATTTGCTCAGATGAGGAAGAGCATATTGATAGTGCTTTTTAATTAAGCTTATCAAAGTAAGGTCTTCTTAATGAACTTACTGGATTCTTTCATTAGTAGGAAGTGCTACAGTCACAGCTGGGTGACTGATAGTATTATCTATTGGTATTTGAGCTGTTTTACATGTTATAGTTATTTTCAGATCCTATGAATTAGTAATTACAGATTATATTGGCCAAAACACTAAAATCTCTAAAGGTTATTGGGATAAGTGTCATTTTGGTGTCTAGCTATAGCAGAGGAGTCTTCATGTAGTACTTCATAACAAATTAGTGTTTTTAAAAGTGTCCACTACAATATTGTGGATGTCCAGAGCAGGTCATTAACGATGCTCTGGGTGACATTTACATATGTATTCTGGCTTCACAATTCTGTGTTGACAGCCTGGAACACCCTCTGGAGGGTCAGGTTGGCTAGACTCTAATAGGCTCTGAATCTTTAATTATGTATTTTAAAGCAGATCTGTGGCATGCCTCCTCCAGTACAGTAGATTCTGCAATGTGAGGGTGTTCCAACCTACAGTGCCCACAGAGTGCTCTTCCCAGTAGGCTTACTGAGTTCTTCACTGGCTTCCAGTTTAGTTAAGATTTTATTATTTTTCTAAATATACAATTTAGATTTTATCTGCAGGAAAATAGGTATAGAAAAAATATTTCAAATAATTTTACTGCTAAATTTTACTAATAAAATGTTATATTTATCATCTTTAGAAAATCTAATTTATAGCCAAATGATGCTTGATCTTTATAGATGTTTTGATTTAACTCCAGCCAGCAACTCAGCCCCACATAACCACTTGCTCATTCCCCAGAAGTGAGATGGGGAGAGAATTGGAAGGGTTAAAGTAAGGAAACTTGTGGGTTGAAATCAAAGCAGTCTAATAGGTAAAGCAAAAGCAATGCACACAGGCAAAGCAAAACAAGGAATTCACTCAGCACTGCCTATGGACAGGCAGGTGTTCAGCCATCCCCAGGAAAGCAGTCATGCACAATGGTGACTTTGGAAGACAAATGTCATAACTGAACATCCCACCTTCCTTCTCCTTTCCCCAGCTTCTATCATTCAGTGTAATGTCAGATGGTGTGAAATACCCCTTCAGTCAGTTGAGGTCAGATGTCCCTTCCCAATTGCTTGTGAACCCTCAAGTGGTGGGATGGGGTGGGCTGAGGAGTAGAAATGGCCTTTACTCTGTGTAAGCACTGCCCAGCAACAGCAAAGACAGGCCTGTGTTATCAACATTGTTGCAGACCCAAATCCAAAACACAGCACCATGGACATGCTGCTAGGAAGAAAATTAACCTTATGTCATCCAAAATAAATAGAACAGGGAAGAGAATGCTCACTCAGGACTTCGAGACTCTGAATAAGCAATTTGATAGATACGACGCAGTGGTGGTACACACATGATGTACTGTCATGCTAAGAATAAAACCTAGATGTCTTAAGCCTATGTACTCTGTATTTGGAGATTGACAGCATTTTATAGTTTGGCAATAAGTATTTTTTATCAGAAACAATCATATATATTTACTAGTTAAGTAAATATCTTGACGATGACAAAAAATTTTATTAACTATATGGCTAAGAAAAAAATTGAAGAAATTAGAAAATCATAATTGTTTTATTGTTTGAAAACATACAATAAACATATCGAAGTCCCATCAATATATTCCCATTTCTACATGAGTAAAACTGTTGAAGACAACTTTTTACTGTGAAATTCATCTTCTACACAAATGTGTGAAGATTCCTTTTGTTATTCTCATTTACATTGTTTGTTCTATATGTAATTCAACTGTTGGTTTTTTTTAAGAAGCAGAAGTGGAAAAAAATTCTGTCTTTACTAACAGGTAAGGATATCCATCTGTCTATATGAATATACCCTAACAGAGCTCTTCAGCAGCTGTTATCCACTGAATTCAGTGGCGTACATTTATGTATATGTACCTGCCTATATGTGCACACGTAAATTATTCTCATATCATTAAAAATCAAGATTCCATTATAGTTTTATTTATTTTTTTTATTTACAGACAAGTTACTTAAAATTATAGTAATTTTTAGCCTCATCTTTTCTTTATCTTCTTCTTCTTGAAGAAATGAAGCTGATTCTTACAAGGCTGAAAATATTGGAGGGTTGTTTATTTTTCTGTGTTAAGAGGATGGAAGACAAAATCAGTCAATAGTCTCAGGAGTTTGCAGATGTTTCATTTAAAAGCATTATTAAGAAAAGCAGCAGATGTATTCTCTGGCAAGCAGCTTAAGTTGCTGTGTCCCTCTGTTTATACCTCGTAACGCTGAAGTATTAAACAATGAGGTGAATAAGACCTGTTATGTTCCTCTGTGGAAGAAGGTTACTGCAATAAGTACATTGTCCAGCTGCAAGGAGAAACAAAGCAAAATATTTTCCCTGTAAGGCCATATCCTATATGGAACTAAACTGCAATCCCCCAGGCTTTCTTAGCAAAGATAATAGCTGTCTCACTGGGTCAATCATTTGACAGATGAAGGAGAAAATGACTCTGTATTTCAGGCCAGGTGGGCCTGTGGTAGCTAGTATTGGTCCTAGTGGTTATATGGGTGGCATAAATCTTTATCGTGACAAATAAGACGGCAGGGAAAGAGGAAGACACAAGTTCATTTGGGAGCAATTTTATAGTGCTAGATGGCAATATGCCATAAAATGTAAATTTATATATATTCTGACTACTTCTGGCTCCTTATTTAGTGGAGAAAAAACAGGCTTTTCTTTGATGCAGTCATCTTGAAGAGAACATTTACATTTCACCAATGTTTTTTGGAAGTAAAGGTGTCAATTTGTCTTTAATGACTATAGAGGAGGTGGAAAATCTAGCTCAAACATAGACATTGGCAGTCTAGGCAACTGAGGCCTGATTTGATTAGCTAAACGTGGGCATCTATTGCAATCTGAGATGTTACAGGTAGTTTGAGGTATTTGTGTGAGGACGACAAACAATTCTATACATATCATGTTCTCTCAAGGAGATTTCTGCCTTTCTGAAGTGGCAACTTGAGACAAGGCAGATTCACAAAGGAGTTCTAAATGCCTATGACTAGATAAATTATCCAAGTCCCTGAATTTCTGTGGTATTAATAGCACTCTAGTTGCTAAGCATTGATTTAGATTGAAAATACATGCCAATAGCATCTAAAACTTTTCAATATTGCTTGTACTCTGGCACTGCCTGAGCTTGATAGTCTGTTACTGTGAAGTAGCCATTAACTTGCACCTTTAGTAATTAGCTTTGTAATCCATAATGAACATTAACACGGCACTCCACAAGTGATTGTTCAAATGTGCTTGTTCATGCAAAATTAATTATACATTTTGAGAGCTAGAATTTCAGCTGGCTTATATAAATATAAATTCACTGGAGTTAATGGAGTTTTCAAAGTTTACACCAATTGAGACTTGACACAGAATGAGGTTATGCAATACATTTTACCAGTACAGCTTGATACTTTTGCTATGACTACTTAATTTGGTTGAGTACAGGGAAAGTCAGTTTTTCCAATACTAATGAGAGTTTTTATTTTCTTTGGACTGTGGTTACAAAATGACTTATGAGGTTCAGTGTTCTGCACCTGTCTTCCCTTCTTGTTGGGCTAGCAGTGCTAAGATCCCTCAGTCAAGCTTTCCCACAAGAATTTGTTAACTCATGGCTTCTGGCTGGATGCTCAGGCTTTCCTCTAGGTTTTTCAGCTTCCTGGCTGTCCTCCTTCACCACTGGATTGTTCTGGCTGTTGGCCATCTGCAGTTTTGCTCCCTATTTCAAATCTCCTCTTTGCTGTAGTGTGCTTTTTTCTCTAACTGCTCATGGACAGGAGACTTATTTCTAAAACTTCCTCCTGGTTCTAGTTCCCAAATTGATGATTGAGCATAAAAATTTATTTCAGGTTCTTTTCAACTTGTCCCTTGACAGGGAGCAGCCAAAGGGTGGAGTGAATGTAATGAGAGAAGGATACATTATTCTCTGCTGGCCCAACACCAAAATGTGGCAGCAGCAATATTTGCTCTCAGTATTTCTGGACTTTCTGAAGTTTGAGGACAGAATAGGCTAACTGGCAGAAGTCTATTTACCTGAGTTTGTGAATGACATAAAACAATGAGGTAGGTTGTAAAAAAGACTATATAACCAAAACATTTTGAATGTCCTTTTAGAAATATGGGAAGAAAACAGAATGCAGCTTCACCCTTGGAAAATAGAATGGATTAAGTTCTCTTTGGTTTTGCCATGTATTTAAAACAAACAGAAACACAGAAGCTAATTTAGATCCCACAAACCTTGCTGGAACCAGAGATAAGTTTAATAAAGTCAGTAAATACTTCAATAAAAATGAAGTGAAAAGGTAATACAAAATAGTCTAAAAGAATCCCAGAATCACAGAATCAGAATAGCCTGGGTTGTAAGGAACTCATCAGGGTCAAAAAGTCCATCTCCTGCACAGGGCAACCTCAAGAGTCACACCATGTGCCTGAGAGCACTGTCCAAACACTTCTTGAACTCTCTCAGGCTGGTGCTCTGACCAATTCCCTGAGGAGCCTCTTGCAGTGCTCAACTACCCTCAGGATGAAGAACCTTTTTCTAACATCCGAATTAAACCTACTGTAACACAGCTTCAGGCCATTCCCTCAGGTCCTGTTCCTAGGCACAGAGAGGAAATCAGTGTGTGCTCCTCCTCTTCCCCTCATGAGGATGTCGCAGACTCCAGTGAAGTCTCCCCTCTGTCTCCTCCAGGTTGAATAAGTCAAGTGACCCCAGCCACTCCTCATACAGCGTGCCCTAGAGGCCCACAGAAAATTTTTAGTAAAGGTACCTGAGTCTTTAGTGCTGGAGTGTGGTAGTCTCTGACAGCGGTCCATATTGAATGCAAAATGAGGATATATCAGCTGCCAAACCAGAAATCTCCTCTCATTTGTGAGGGCATATTTGTGTTTGATTATTTAAACAGGCCATTGCATAAAGGGTGTTGGTACATCAATATTACCTCTATAGCTGAATATTTATCAGAAAGAAGAAAGACCAGGAAAAAGCAGAAAAGTCTTACTAAAGCCATCAAAGAATGGGAGGAATGAAGGAAACTTTTGATATACTAACATACTAGGGTGAACATACAAAGGTAAGGGTTCACAGAGTACTCACATAGGGAAAATACCAAAATAGTGACTCTTAGATATGATTAATGTAAAATATCTTCAAGAGAACAAAAGTTATCATGCTTCACTAGCTTTTTAATCATTAGAGTTCATGGTGGATCTAATAACTAACATTTTTAAACACGATGACAATTTCTAATAGATAGTAAAATGAAATAGATTTATTGCTGATTCACAACGACAGATAGAATTAATCACCATTTTTTTTTTTAATCTTTATATTTTTACCTTGTCCCAAAACTAAAATATTTTCAAAGTATTTAATCTCTTTATTTACAAAATCTGGCTTGAATGCCACCTTGCACACATTTGATGGATACTGCTTCAGGTAAAACCCATGTTTAATTCTTACTTCATGCACTAGGGGGTTCCCTTTCCCTCCTATTATGTAGACATTCCTAAATAGTTTTAACACATATATTTAAACTAACAAGAAAAAAACATCAAATGTGGTTTTGATTTGCTGCTATTTTAGGTAAGGGTATTTATTTAGCACAATTAATTTTCATTATATGAAGAATTTAAACAGCGATCCTGTCTCTGATAGAAGGATATGTAACAATATCCTGTATTTTTATTTTGCTCATTTACATATAGATATATTTCAAATTTCTTGAGCTGTATGTGATTCAAATTTACTAAAATGAATAAATAATATTTTTATGCATTTACTACTTACTATTTTTTTTTTCTAAATCCCAAACAAAAACACCAAGGCAGAATTATAAAATTTTAATAAATTAAAAAAACAAAATTAATAAATATGGCAGAGCAAATATGACTTCTTTCTTGTTCTACGGATTAAAATCAACTGTCTGTAGACTTTAAAACAGTATGTCATTGTGGTTTCTTTTTTTAAATTTGGAAAAACCTAATCATTCAAACTATATGTGCTATAATATTATATTTATCAATATTATTATTCAATACAGTAGAGATTTTGTCTGGGTAGGCGGTAATGTCATCAGTGTTTGGAGATGTCTTTAAGACACAAATTTCTGTTCCATGGTAGACTTTACCCTGGTAGAAATTTCTTCCTTGTATTCAGAATATGGCAGTAAAGGGAACGTTTTTGAGGACTTTGGGAAAGGATAAAACTCTGAAGGCAAACAACATTGATCCAGTACCTTACAATATTCTAATAACAATAGCACTTCCATTAAAATCTTTTGTTATAACCAAATTTCTGAAATATTCATGCATTATTTATAGCAGAACGATAAGTTCTAGTATAATGATCCATTAATTAAGCACAATTCTGTTTCTTCTTTCTATCTTTTCCCATGCACCCAAGTCTAGGATAATCTAAGTAGGACTCAATGACACACTGAAGACATCAGTTATATATGTTTATATATCAACTCAGTAGACACCTAGCTAATACAGTAGTTTAGAGGCAGGTAGCTTTCCAGCTGAAAAAATCTTGGTGTCTTTGTTAGGGTGAGCCAAATTTCTCCAGCCTCTACTGGCTTCTTTAATTACATTTGTATTTTGATCACAATATGAACTAGACATTCCAGATTACACAAGCAAAGATAGATAGTACTGTATCTACACTTAGAACCTGAATCATCTTCCTAAAGTGTTTAAAGAAAAAATACTGTCTTTTCCTGTCTAATTTCAGATAGGAAAAAATATCATGGGCTTAATTCAGTTACTTTCACATTCAGTGCCACTTAAAAAAGGTGGTTTTGGTTTACAAATGCTGGTTTTGGCTGGGATAGCAAGGATAGTATCCGAGACCTCTGCACAGACCTCGCAGATATGGCAAAGAACGTTAAGAGACCCACACCCCTCAAAGTGGAAGCTGGGCCCCATATGCTAAAATCTCTCAAAAATTAGTAGTTGTCTAAATATAAGCCTCTGAGTAAAGCACTAAGTTTCTTTTAAGTGCTAAAATAAAACTTATTTATTTCAATAAAACAAGGAGTAACTGCATCTAGATTTACCTCTTGGAATGTGATACAGTGTGCTCTACAGTGAGTGTCTTTCATCCATCCTCTTCTGAAATACATGAATCCTGACACTAGAGAACAAGAGAAAGGTCCTTTTGCATACAAAAAATAATGCACTACAAGTTGTTTGCTGTCCTCATTGTCTTCTTTCCTATAAAGGCTCTAATGGTGTTATCACCAGGCCTGGAATTGATAAGCATGCCCAGGTAGTCTAAAGTCATCATAGTCAAAATAATTCTGATGTCATCATAAATATGAAAGATAACTTTTATTTATTGTTTGTATATGGCAAAGGAAATCATACATTGTTTAGTAAAAACAGGTTTTCTTAAAACAAAGATGATGTATATCTATAGAAGAGCACAGTTATTCTTCATATCTGTAATTACGGATTAAAAACTGGCAGTGCAACACGACACAATTTTCCATCACTTCATTGTCTGAATAATTTGCTTTTGCATTTGCAATTGCTCCAGCTACAGTGACATAGTAATTTGCTAAGCTAATGCCAGATGCTTGTGCTTGTCAGTTCTACTTTTAAAAATTAAATCTTTGTTGGTTCAGTTTCTGCCCAGCTTCTTAATCTTAATTCCTATCTCATTACTCAAAATATATGTTCACATGATTGTAATCATTATATTTTTTCGCAAATTAACTCATTACCCTTTGTCAATTGACCAGCTTACTTATGACTTGTAGCCTTAAAAAATGGTTAATGTACTTAGCATCACTTAAAAAAAGTATCTCATTTCATTTGCAGGGCCATGATAGGTTAGAGAAAGGAAGGTACATGTATTTTAATTAACCCTGGCTTAATTCACAAGAGATGATGGGATAAACAGCAGTAACTTGATCAGCTAAAAATATTCTGAAACTGTGTTGACATAGACACAAATATTTCTGTTAATGTGGTTTATGAAATAAAGGTCACCAGCTGTTTGTTTGGTCCCTCTTCTGAAGATGACTACCATGAGAGCAGAGCTAGTTATATGTATGTTTTCTGTTCTTCTCTTTTGCCTCAGTATAAAGTCAAATTACCTTATTTGTACAAATATTTACATTTTTGGATTTTCTCGTGGGTTTTACTTGTTATTTTATTTAAAAAGTGAGAAAATTAGCTTCAGAAAGCCTATGTACTAGTAGTAATGAATAAGTCATATGAAGAAATGTGTTTTCTAAAGCAATGAGAGCCACATGCAAAAAATTTGTTGAAACAAGGATAAAGAAAAGACAACTATGTACTTATCAGGACACCATCTAGAGAGTGTGATTCTCTGCATACCTAATATTGCACTGCTGACAAAGGAGTTTGTTAGAGATTTTAATTTTGTCTGGAAATACTTATCAAAGCCTGAGAAATCATATTTGATAAGACAGACAACTGACTAGGAAAGTAAAAGATATTTTTCATTTGCTGATACAAACAAGATGCTTTCAAATTTCAGGCATTATATAACAAGTCAGAATCTAGGTCATCATTCTACCCATGGCTGGATAGCCCTGCACACACCTGCATGCCAGATTCACAGTGGCAAACATAGATATTATTAATTTGCTTATTTGTGCCTGTATGTGCATAACAATATCAGTGAATCCACTAATATCCATATATATATATATATATTGACTTTTCCATGGATATGAAATTCATTTTATTGATTAATATATTTAATAATTATGCTTGTCTCATTCAACTAGCATACACCTGACATTTACCAAACACAAACATAGCACTTGAAGGAATGTATTTTTATTAAATGTGCATATTTATACAGGAGGCATAAGTTCATTACAAATTTCTTTAAGATTTTTCTTACAGGAAACCCATAAAATAAGAATTTCATGCTCTAAACATAAGAACAAATTCCTCTGAGCAAAACAAAAATTTAAAAAAATAAAAGTGTTATTGAATTCCATTTCCATTTCTGTGATTAAACATATTTTAAAGCAGTAAAAATACTTTTCAGTGTTTTAAATTAGTATGTGGGAAAGTGAAGAAAATTAGGACAACATAATCTTTTGTTGGGCCAAAATTTCTAAAGGTGTACTTAAAAAGCATATTTAGTTTCTCTAACTGTAAAAGACTGTATACTTTCAATAATACTGATGTTCAAATTGAAGTGCCCTAAATTAATCCATTTCAAAGTAATACAATTTCTGAGCACGACAAATTTAACAGTAAAAGTATCTGAGCATTATTAAAGGTCTCACATATTTTAAATGTGTTTCAGCTTAGAATCAATAAAGCTAGCCAACCTCCTCCTCCAACACATTTTTATGTGTCATTTTCTAAAAGGCATCATAATTTTACCCTGCAATGCCTGTCATATGATCATGTGTTTTACTGTTTATGTGGGCTCATCCTTTATTTGACAATCAAATGTAACATTTTTTGCATATATTACAATTATTTCTATTATAATCACAACAATCTAAGTTCTCCATTGGTTTAATTTTTTTTTTTTTCCTACTGGAGCCAGTGTACAAATATTGACTTCAATGGGGCAATTTTGATTTACATTTCCAGAAGTTTTCTCCCACTATGTGGAAATAAATGTTGTTACAATTAATTGTGTTACCACTTCATTTGGCCCCAAGAATCTTCTGTTAACCATAATAAATACTTTCCCTAATTAATATCCCTTCCAAAATTTTAATCGAACAGATTAATTAAACATTTCACTGTACATTACAAATCTATGGTAATTGAAGAGGTGTGCATGAGAATATGTTCCTTTCAATGACCTCATTTAAAATGTTGTCAGTTTCTTAAAAAAGAAGTTGTCAGTCTAAAGAAGCACTTCATGTATAACATCAAGTTTGTTCACTATAATGCACCGCCAGCAATATTGCACCTTAGATGAAAAGGATTTCAGCTAACTAATTATTTTCCAAAATCTAATTAATCACATGAAATTTTCCTTAAGCAAATATGCACTTACACAGTATCATTTGACTTGAGCTCTGTAGCAGATCTCAAATATTTCAAAAAGCTTTGCATTTAACTACTCAGAAAGTTTTGGCCTAGGGAAACAATGTCCTACAAGCTCTCTAAGCTCTACATCAAAGTATCTAAACAATAAAAAGATATTTCAGAGAAGGGTAAAGGCAGATGTAGGAAAGACTTCTTTGCATGCCAAACCCCATGTCAAGAGCAAAATAGTTTATTGGTTTTGACTGATAATCTGTATACCATCCAATCAGGAAAGGAAAAAAAAAAAGAAAAAAAAAAGAACAAAAACGTAGGCGAATATTAAGGGGGGGGCCCCCAAATTTATGACACTCTGTCAATTTTTCAGTCCTCTAGTATGACTTTAAAACTGTGAATGCATGAGGGACTTTTAAGAAGATACAAAATGATCTAAACCACGTTTTGAGAATTTAAGACATTGTCATATATTCAGATGATTTCATTGATTTCCATAAAACAACGGAAGAACATCTGGCAAGAGCGGAAAAGCTTTTAAAGCTTTTTAAGGAGTAATGGTTTAAACTTGGGAAAAACAAATGTCAAATACTAAGGGATTACATTATCTTTTAAGGATATGTACGTTCTGAAGAACAGTAGAAGCTTCAGTCACAGAAACTGGATATTGAGTAATATTGAGATAGTTCCTGGAAAAATGGGTACAAAATCTTATGCGGACTCTTGAGGACACAAAAAATTTTCCAAAACAACCAACAGAAAGCAGCTTTCTTATGATACAAAATCATATCAGAAGTTTTTATTTCTTGAAAAGTTCTAAGTCCATTTTTTATCAACTCCTACAAATATGGTAGCAACTTGTAGAAACTAGTGATTTTCCAACATTAATTGTTAGTGTTAGTTGACTAGATCTCTAAGATGCTGGGTACCAAATTTTAAGGATATTTTAAAAAAATAGAAAAATTGAATACTCAATATATAATCTGAATTTTGAAGAACTCTCAAAGGAATATTCAATATGAATTATATGAATCAGATACATGAGCTGTAATTTCTTGTAGTCTCTACTTAAACTCCACAGTCTTGTGGAATGGCACACATGCCAGCTAAAAAGATTTGCAATGATGAATTGCAAATCTTGGAAAACATGACACAGTTTCCTGTACACTGAAGACAATGAGATTAGAGGCATGAGGTTCAGTGATGGTATTCAATAAAAGTAGGCTTTGGAAGTAAAATTGAAAGCTTATGCCAGTACTAATTTGCATAGAATGTGACACTGATGCTGATGTCAGTGGTATAGCGGTCAGTCAGTCAGAAGGGAGCTGGAATGTCCTCAGAGT
>VZTB01014621.1:61957-102907 GCA_013397245.1 Thryothorus ludovicianus | reverse complement strand
CTAAAAAAGACTGAGATATTTTCCATCAAACATGAATGAATAATATGAACACCTATTTTATGAACACCTACATAATAAGTGGTAAAGGACAAGGAAAAAAATAAGAGAAGATATTTAGGTTGATGTTATTCCTAATTATTAAACATACTAATGAAAAAAATATGATATAACAATAGTTACTTTCTCACAAAGTGCAAATTGTGTCTGCAAACAAGACATCCAGATACCCAGAACTTAAAAAAACTTGAAAAAAGTTGATCAGAGATGCTTGCAAATCAAGAGTACTCAGTAAAATTCATTATTTAAATACATAATAGAGAGTGTATGAATAGATACTATACTTCAGAGTCTAAGCTGATTTCTGATTTTTCTAGAGGAAGTAGACCTTTCTTCCAGCTCTCAAGTGTTTGGAACTGTTCACAATGACAAGGAAAGTAAGTTTGTTTGGGAAGGATTTCTTTAAACCAATCTGGTATTTACTTTGATGCAAGGAAAGTAAGACAAGCATGAACTACTCCACAGGACGTTGTAACTTACCAGAAATGAAATCACAGGAGTCTGGGAACTCTGTTTGCATCATTTCTGTCCTCCACAAGATATGCTCTATGCATTCATCAAGCCTGTTCTGTGATTCTGCAAACTCTCTTTTTCAGCATTCTCACTTCAGAGCTGTTCTGACACCATCCAAGATAACACTTCTCCTTTGAGCAATGTTGTAATATAACAGAAATGGAAAAATACTGTTAGAATATATATATATATATATATATATATATACAGGAAGCCATGTGTAAGTAGCTGAAACTTGTCAGATGATCCCAAGATCCCTTCAGGAGCAACAAACCATGATTAGACAGGAACATTCAGCTGATCCAGAAAAAAGATTCAAAAGAAAGAGGAGATGCTCCACAGGAAGGCTCAAGTACAAGGTACAAGTAGTATCTTTCCCAGTATGGCTATCAATCATCACTACTCAATTTAGATTTCTATTATGCTCTGTTACACTCCTCAAGATTATGGGCAGTGTCCACACACCACTCTCAAAATTTTCAGTATAACCTAAACCCAAACTGTATTTCCTTCATCTTAAATCTCTTGTTCATGGCCCTGAGTTACCACTTTATAAATATAATTTGGTTTAAATTATGATGAGATTTGTATCCTAACCTAGGTAAAAATGATTTTCATAAAAAATGAGATACTGCTAAAATAAAATGTTTGCTTTGAAAATGAGTTGTCTTTACACTGCAAAATGGGTTCCTCCAAATAACAGATAGAAAAGAGGAGACTTTGGATTAGAGATGGAATTGTTATTCTCCTTGGACATATCAATGATAAAGGAATAATAACAAAAAAAGAATGAGTATAAACTGGCAATTACTAACTATTTTCTGAAAATTAGAGCAAAACTTCCAACTGTGTGGAGACAAGGAACATAGCTGTTTTGGAGGGATGAATATATATATTTTCATTTATATTTATTTAGAATTAGAAATTTTTTTATTTTACTTCTGTGTCCCAAAAACTCTATTAGTGTAATAAAAAGTAGGGCAAAATTCAGAGACATCTAGGAAAAGGCAAGGGAAGTTGGAGGATGAAATTTTGAATACATGCATATCCTAGCTTTTATTATGTTTTCAGGTGAGTAAAAAATCAACATAATCAATTTGAAAAGGAAAAATAAGAAAAAGGTGATATTCCTCATTATGTTGTTGGGTTTTTTAAAATATTTTTTAATTGTACTTTTTTTTATTTGTCACACAATACAAGTTCTTTATTTTATATATCATGGGTATTTATTTAATTTATGATGAATGAAAAACATCTGTAAAGGAAAATAAAGGATTTTTAAATTCCATATTTCCTGACCAAAAGTCTTCAAAAAAATTTTTTTCAAGTGTTAAATATCTGATTTATGCATAGCTGGTATAAGTATTTATATTATTTGATGGTAAAAGTGTAGTTACCTTATTTTTAGCTAGTCTTCCATATTTTGGGACAGTGAATACTCTTCTTATTTTTTCTTCTATGACTAAAATCAAGTCAGCTACTTTATAAGTTATCTTCTAATATAAATTAATTTGAAGGTGTGACTCTGAATATGGGGGTAGTCTTACAAAGCAATTTGTAACTTATTTGTGACACTGGTAATGATATTATTTTATATTCCTTATATATTCCTTGTACATGTAAAATTCCTTTCTGTATCTGTTTTATTCTGCCTGAATGAACATTGTTTCCTGAGTTGCACACACTTGAAAAGTTAAAGGCTAGAGTTCAGTCCTACAGCTAGTCTATTGATCTTTTTTAATTTTTTAAATTTAAATTCAAATAAAATTCTAGAGAAGATCAATCATTACAGTACCATTCACAAACATGTGTTTTGTTCCTGTAGCTTCAAAGAAACATATACAATTTGCAAAAATCAATGGACTACAAAAACTAAATCTAATGGAAAGTTCATGTAGTTTCTGCATTCCCCAAGTACATCATATAACACTACTAAGCCGGATGCAAGAACTTTTACAGCTATAAGTAGAACCATTCAGTATGTGAAACGTGAATCCTTGTCTTTTTTGTAATGCAGAGTGTTCATGGCCTCCATTCTCCGCCTGATACCCACAATTACAAAAGAGAAATCAAATCTTGAGGACTGAAAAAGCATTGAACCTCTGGGTTGTTAAGCTACCCATATGACTTTCCATAATTATTGCCAGCATTAATTAATAGAGAGCCCTGATACCCTCAAAGGAGAATTAAACCATCATCTGCCTTTTGGTTCAAAAAGTTTATGAAATTCACTTTCATGTAGCAGACTGACTGCAGCAGATGTATGCAGAGATATCTTAAAACATGATGTTTGGGGTGAAACTCCCAAAGGAGTCCTCAGTGTTAATTGAAAATGCAAGGAACAACCAGTCATTCTCTTTTTTTCCCCATGGTCACAAGTGATAAATTGGATAGCATGTTGCATCAGTTTTATGAAATATCAAGATCTTCCTGGCATGGAAATTCTCTGGTTTTGCCTATGACAGCTTTAGAACCATTTTTCAATGCCTTCATAGGATCTGCATCACAGTAGAGGACTGAAGACTCATGTCTGAAATCTATTCAATACAATCAGATGCAATTGTTAGGAACAGCATGGAACCCTGTCTGTCTGTCTTATCTATGCATGCCAGCTGGAAAAAAAAAACAAACAACAAACACATACTAGGACTGAGAAACCCTGGACACACAAATTAATCCCAGAATTAAACTGGTTTTCTCTCTAACTATGCATTTGTAGAATACATTAATTTTCATTGCAGTCTTCTGCTGAAAAAAACCCAGCCACTAACAAGTGCTGAGGTAAAATACAGCTTAAGAGGATCCTGCAAATACTTAAACTCTAAATGTGCCTTAAGCAGAAACAACCCAATATCCTGCATGTAAAATGAAAATATATTTCTCCTTTGTGAATTGTTAGCTGGAGCCAAGAACACATCTGTTATGAGGATTCTACCTCGTTTTTATGCTCTGCATTCTTGAGAACAAAAGGTTAAAAAAAAATCATTTACAAATGTATATCTGCAAAGAACTTTATATTATTTATTTGCTATTCTATTTAAAGTATTCTGTACATCTGCTGTTTATCATTAAGTTCACTAACATAAAACTGAGTCTGCCCTGAGGTGATAATCTAAAAAAGGGGCATTAGTGAGACAAAATGTTATGGGAATGACAGAAGAATGCAGCTATATATTTTGATGAACAGTGAGTGTTCAGTGACCCAAGACAGAGGAAGCTATAAATGATTCATAACTTTGAGAAATTCTGTAGTTTCATTAATTTAAGACATAGAGTTATGTCTAATTAAAAGTAAGTACAGTATCTATTCTAGTCTTAGCTCTTTTATTGGGTCCTGGCTTCAATAAAATTATTTTCATGTGATGCATATGCTATTTTAAGGGACTCTGTATGGTGTATTCGTTGATTTATTATTATCTGATTTGCACATTGAAAACTATTGCTCTCAGGAGAATTACTATGGGATTTGATACAGATGTAAATAAATAACAGAAGAGCCCTGAGATCTCAGCGCAGTTTGCTTCTTTTTGTTGAGCTTTCCAGATTTCCCAGCTTGCCAGAAAATCTTTTTCAGACCTAAAGGCATAAATTTGAAATTTGTGTCTCACTTTTTTTTGCTGTTGTTGTTTTTAACAGATACATTATTTGTATAATGAACAGCTGCCTTTGAATTCAGGGATATGGTTGTTCTTGCAGTCATTCCTCTTTTGAAGGCAGACTAGATAAATGCTTCCAATGCTCTCAGCTGATACCTGGAAATAATACCATATTTGCTATAGAAATGCCCTAGTTCTTCAAATATGTACACACACAAATGTATTTAAAACATTTTGAAACTGTTTAAAGCTTAACATACAGAAAAACCTCAGATGTCTTAAAACCTGCCACTTGTAATTTCTAGACACTTGGCATTCTGAAGGGTATCTGAAAGCAGATACATTACAGAGGTAATCAAGAAGATTTGTAAGTTCTGGGCAGGGAACTGCAGATCTAGGTAGAAGGAAATCTGAAATCCTGAACTTCCCTGGGAAGTAGGAAACTGAATGGGACTGCCAGTGGGATCTTCTGACAGTCAGAGATGGATAACTGTGTCCAGGAAAAAGTTACCTAGAAAAGTGTCCTTGGAAAAAAAGAAAACACCAAAACCACAAAAACAAAACAACCCAAAACAAACAAACAAACAAACAGAAGTGCCCCCCCAAAAAAACAAACATAAAAAACCACACCTAAGAATCAAACAGTACTTGTAGATATTGTTTATTCAAAAAATGGCAGTTTAAAGGAAATTACTGTAACACAGTTCAGAAGTCTATAACTCCAGTTGAGGAGCTATAATGGTTTTAATGCCTTGAGACTGATAAAGTAAGGTGGAATTTAATCTACTGGAGTGTAGGAAGGCTTTGCAGAGGGATCTGGACAGGATGATTCATAAGTCAAGGCCAGTTCTATGGATTACAACACGGTGAAGTGCTGAGTTCTGCACTTGGGTCAAAATAGTCCCAGGCAGCACTACAGGCTGGGAGCAGACATGCTGGAAAGTGCTCCAGAAGAAGAGGACCTGGGGGATTCTGGTCAATATCCAGCTGAACATGATCCAACATGTGCCCAGGCCAAGAAAGCCAATGACATCCTGGCCAATATCAGCAAGAGTGTGGCCAGCAGGACCAGGACAGTGATTGTCACCCTGTACTCAGCACAGGTGAGGCCAAAACTTGAATCCTGCATTCTGGTTTTGGCCCTTCACTACATGAAAGTCATTGAGGTGCTGGAATGTGTCCAGAGAAGGGCAATGAATCTGATGAAGGGGCTGGAGTACAAAGTCTGATGAGGAGCAGCTGAGGGAGTTGAGGTTGTTTAGCCAGAGTGAAGGAGGCTTGGGGTGGGGGGGGACATTATTGCTCTCTACAAATGCCTGAAAGGAGGGTACAGCCAGGTAGGGGGTCAGTCTCTTCTCTGGTAACAAGCAACAGGACAAGAGGAAGTCTCAGGCTGAGCCAAGAGAGGTTGAGATTGAATTTTAGGAAAAATTTCTTCATTCAAAGGCTTGTCCGACTTGGAACAGGCTGCCCAGGGGAGTGGTGGAATCACCATTACATTTAAAAACATGTAGCTGTTGGCACTTGGGGACATGATTTAGTGGTGGACTTGGCAGTACTGGACTTGATGTGCCTAAAGGTACTTTCCAACCTAAATGATTCTGTGATCCTCTTTGAACAAGGCATGTTTGAGTGTATCATTAATGATCTTATGTTTGCTTATATGCCTGTATAAAATTTTATTTCTTCACCTTAGGTGTAAACATTTTTCCACAGCTTAATTGTTTCAGACCTATTGGTGACATTTGGCTGTGTGTTTTTTGTGGGGGTGGAGAGAGACTAGATCTCTGAAATGCTGCAAGTTGCAAAAACTGTTCATAGTTTCCTCTTATTTGTACCCCTTCTGATCGCAGATATCCTCTGATCTTCTCCTAGCAAGTCCTCAGCTAGTTCTCTCCTTTTTTCTTTCCCACATCTCTTGAGGCTACTACAGGGGTAATTTTATTAAAGTTAAGAGGTACTAAAAGAATAGATATGAAGAATATGATAGATAACACTGCTAATTCTATGATTTTTGGAAAAGTCTTTCTGCAAATAACAATTTTTGGTATGAGTGCCAGCACACATTGCAGTTGCAGTCTCTGACAGGCAGCATCCCACAGGGGCTGCATGGAATAGCCCAAGACTGTGGCCAGTGACAAGGACCACTGAGACCCCCCAGAACCTCTGGGGGTTGCTGAGACAAGACTAGACACCAGCTTGGATGTCACATCATAAACATTTGGATGTGAAGAGCAAAAGGTTAATGGGGAAAGAAATAATGAACTGGGAAAGTCAAAAGATAAATTAGAAAGATTGACTATTTAAGATAGTTTAAGGCTTTATGTATCACCCAAAAATCAATACACATTCAGAAGTCATATATTTTGTGGTACTTAAGATAAATTTTATCCAAGAAGGGTTGTCTAGGTGTCCTGAAAAACTTTTATTAATGTAATGGTTTCAACCTTAGAGACTTCACAATTACAAAACATTTGCTCTATGAGGCATACAATCTGCCTAACCTGGGGAGAGGACATAGGTGAACATCATTTACCACTGCCTGAGTGGGAGGTCTAGGCAATAGATCTTCAGACATGAGGAACTGGATTAACTTCTTCATCTCCTTGCTTTTTTTACTAGTCCTGCTTTGAAAGCACCATTGGGGCTATTCCTAGAATTAAATAGATAATATGAGAATCCCATCGCTGCTCAGGTATGGGTCAGAGGGTTTAAAGAATATTCCAAGAATTGAATAGCTGTATACATATGGCCACTAGAAGAAATGCAGTTTCCTATGGACTTTGAATGCTTCCCTGATTTGTTAAAGGATACTGAAAAAATTATTCTGAAAATGTTCAGAGGTTCATAAATTTCTGATACTGTTTTAGCATGATTAATAAGGATCAAAATCCTTTCATGAATTTAATTCCCTGTTCCTTCAACTCCTCTTTGGCAGCCTCTTAAGATATAATGATGACTTTGGGGTTTTTTAGACTGCAAACACTCTGCTTCTTTCTCAGTATAAAAACTAGATCTCAGGTGTCATCTGACATTTATAAGCATTATTGAAATAGCTCTTAGAGTAAACCAAGCTTTGATTTAGGGTACTTAGATTGGTAGAAGCAAAATTATTTAGTCTGAAAGCTTTATTACAGATTAAGCAGAAAGAAGATGAGGGAAAAATTAAAATATTTTAGATTAAGTTTCAGATTCTCCAAATCCTTCAAGGTCAGTAAAGAGATGATTAAGATTAATTCCAGAAATTGTCTTCAATTTAGTATTTGTAAAAGGGTTACAAACACACCTTTAAACATGATTTTCATAACAGAATGAAAGAATGAATTCTGATTCTAATAGAGTTTGAGAACTAAATATAAAAAGATAAATATTGTAATATTAAAAGCTGTATAGTTGTGGAAGAGTTATCAGGCTGGTGCTAGGTACATTTAAAGGTATAATTAGCCTGCACAGTACAGTCTCATACAGAAGTACTTGAGCTATTATGAGAATGACAACATAATTGTATTGTGTCATTTTCTAAATACTGATCTTTCCTATAGAAATAATTGTTTTAAAGTACCAAATATCCTGTACTTGTAAAATCATCAATTCAGTTTAAAATAAATATGTCCTGGCTCACAGACATTCAGAGCACAATGAAGTTAAAGAGAAAATGTTTCGACATTTACATATAATTGAAACTACTACATTTGAAGAGTACTCTGTGAATAAGTAGTGGTCAGCCTTGCTGGGTATAATATTATCTAATATATATACACATAGGCCTTGCTGGTTTTGGATTAATATTTACAGATATTCTCTTAAAGATTCCTACATTTTATGGGAAACAATGAGGCTTGAATTATTTTTCTCTCAACCATCTCAATTTTTGCAAAATAATTATTGTAAACTTTGCTTATGGATATCATATTAAGTACTTGTGGATGGAAGGTCATCGTTCATCTGAAGGGGGTGGTAAACTTGGAAGACAATATAGTAATAGGGAGTTGTTAATCACTTTTAGTGCAAAAAATCTGTTACCAGAATGTGAATCAATTCCCATCAACCTCCTTACATGTCTTCATGAAAATAAATTTGTTCAAATATAAAATAAGTCATCTATTCTTAAAGAAAAACACAAATGAGATGAAACACCTGACTGTCACCTCCTAAGTTTGCATCACTTGTTTAAACTGCCCAGCAAAAATTACTCAGAGTACCTAGAGGTAATATTGCAAAAAGCCAATGATAAGAAGACCCAGTGAGGGGAAAGTTAAGCAATCCTAAATTCTTAACTCTAGAAAGATGAAATAGTTTAAAACATGCTATTTAGATAATTTTTCCATTTCTTTCCCTAAAAAGTAAAAATATTTATCTTTTTGTTAACTACAGTTAGGAAACCAAAATTCTTATGCTTTTATTTTCTTCAGAAAATTTTAACTCTTGATAATATCATCATTATTAGGAAAATGGTAAAAGTATTTTTGTCTAATCTATTTTGGATGGAAATGTCAGAGCTAAATTTGGTAAGCATATAAGTGGCTAAAAGTTATAAATCTTAATTTATTCTCATGTCAGTTAGTTCAGACATATTTAAAATCCAGCAAAGCTCTCATAAAAAATTATCTACACAAATGTCATTAAATTGTCAGTTTCACTGGTACCTATCTTTTTTTTTTCTAAAAATAACCATTTTTCTTTATTATTTCCATCTACAAAGTGAACGCACGTGTTGGACAACAGCATTAAAAGATTATGATTTGAAATTTTATGGAAATTTTGATCCATATAAGAAAACTGTGTTTAGGCCAAAAATTGCTTTCCTCATCATTAAGAATCCTTCATGTGATTAAAAACACTTCTACAGTCTTAAAAGTCCGTTCAGAATCAATCTTGCAAGAGTAAGTGTGCAACTGGGTTGTGGATTGCAGACTAAGGTGTTAACAATTAGCTTTGTCACTGTTTGATTATCTGATCCTCCAGTTGTGCATGGGTGTATGAACTCCAGCAGAGCTCTGGGAGGGTGCAGAGATGTGCCTACATTGCCCCCTGCATATCCACACTCTTTTTTTTTTTCCCACTTTTTTGAGAGGTATTTTACTACCTCTCAACACAGCTTTCAAATTTACCTTTCTGAAAAGAAATTTAAGAATTTCTTTTTGGACTGAAGAGAGAGATAAAAAGTAGTTTTATAAAAACTTTGAACTTGTCCATAAAAGTTATGTCGCTTAAATTCTGAATTAATAAAATCTCATTAGAAAATATATGAGATTTATTTTAAATGCATGCTTATCTATGACTGCAGAAAAATGCAGGACCAGATAACGATATACAGTGTACATATACTTTTTTTTTTTCATCATTCAAAGAACTTTAAGGTTTTATTAGCTTTAGAACTGACATGTTTGATAATAATGTATGGATAACACTATACAGGAAATGGTATAATTAAGTGTCACTAATCAGGATATTTTCAAATAATAATTATCTCCTGCTATTATAGAAACATCAGATCTGTTGCAGTGATCCTGGATACAAAAGGCATGATCCTATTTATTTACAAAAGAGAAGTATTAAACCTGTAGCCATGTCACAGTATAAAACTGCTGAATTGTACTTAGACTATTTATGATCTGTCACATTTGGAAAATTGTGAAATAAGATATAATTCTGTGTATGCAAAGGCAAAACAATATGATTGTTAATGTATTAAATAAAAAATCTATTTGAACAGTTCCCTTTTCTCACTAAACTGGTGATGAAAAGTGGTATTAACTGTGTGTAAATCATTAGAGATGTGACGAAACTTAAGGCAACAGGATACTCTAGGTTGTTCATAAAGATAATAACTAAGTAGCAATAAGAACAAAATCAAATCACACCCAGCACATTCTTATCTTTACAACGAATGAGTTGTCATGATTAAATCAATGAATCTCCTTCCCTGCCTAAAGCAAAAATGCACAACAATCTGAAAACTCAGAAACAAATGACCGTGTCCTTTTCTCTCTTCCCACTGTTCAAGCCATCTTATCATTGATATCACATTCATGTTTTACATAAACCACACAGCATTAACAATTGCCTTTCCATATTGTCTCAATAGGTTTATTACTGAAGGAAGAGTGGCTGCATCAGAATGAAAAACTGTCAATGAGCCCACACCCTGCTGGACAGCTCCAAATTAATCATATAGTTCATTACAAAAACAGCATTTCCCTTCTTTTCCAGATGACTGTGATTATAGCCAGCCATGGAAAAGTTTCTCCAGATGAGGTGCCTGAAGGAGAGCACTAATCTGACTCTTCTGAGAGAGCTACGCTTTCTTTTCCCAGAGGCTGCAAAACACCATAAAAGAATGTTCTCCTTGGCTTCCCCCCATCGTTTCCCTTCAACATACACTTCTCAGTTTATTGAACAGCTTCAGAGCTTGAACTGCAGAATTTAACTCCTGCATATCTGAGGTAAAGGGGATTCGACCTGATTAGCTTGACTTTCCTTCAAGTCCCTTTGTTCTTTTCTATCTTACATTGAAAGGAAAAGAAAGGAGCAGAAGTGGGGGGAAAGCACACAAGCAGCCGTGAATGGATAATCTACTTCTTTAAAATATCCCATTTTCTAAGACACTTAACCCATGAAGTGACACAGAATAAGTTAAGAAGGAAAGACTGCATGAGAGATATCCTACAATGCAGTTAATCAAGGCCAAGAGGTTGTGCTAAGCTTAACTGGTGGTCTCTTAGTTATGAATGACAGAAAAATGGGATAAGTACTTAGGATAAATCCACAAAATAGTCATGTGTTTGCTTTTCAAGAGCCACTATGCTTTCTCTTGACCAAAACAGGAAGAGGAAAAAAACAAACAACCAAACAAAATGAACCTTAGGATACTCCCAACATATAAATCTTAATTTCCTCTAGGGAAGGGAGGAAAGGGTTTGATACCTGTGGAGCATAAAGAGTACCTTGACCTTTTCAGAGCAGTTTCCCACTTGAGATTCACAAGTAACAAAACAGACAAAGATTAAATTGTAGGCACTTTGTCACTTCATTTGCTGTTCTCATAAAGGATGTGGAAATATTCCTCAAAAATATTATTAGTTTGGGACGCAGTAAGTGTCTTGACAAGAATTTCAGCAAGAGAAAATCTTGAACCAATGGGCTCTGGTACAGAGACAATCTATGCTTATTGATGGAACTTTTGCTGACCTGGCAACTCTTATGAGTCTCTTTAGAGACCCACTCTTGTCTGCTTAATAAGAAGGCAAATCTCCACACCAACATGATAGAGTTCTAAAGGTCATGAAGATTTTCTCCTTCTCTAGGCTTTACTATATTAATGGATTTTTTACAGAATGGAGACTATTATTAAAAAAACAAAAAAAAAATCTCAAAAAGTACAAATTGAAGGAGCTCTTTTTCCTGTATTCTGACATTTGTAATGTATCTTCTTATTTCCTATTTCTGGAATCTAAACCTCTGTTTTGTTTCTCATTACAAACTACAGAAATAATCTTATTCTATATCACTATTTGATAAACAAATCAATGCAAGAGACATATGTTATTCCTCAAAAACAGCAAAAATGTAAACATCTGCTCTAAATCCCCAAATGAAACACATTTTCCTTCGGGACATTGAAGTTTTCATTTCCTGATATATCATCTTTCGTGTCTCAGCCTTCTTATGGGAAATCCTGAAGCCATTACTCTGGATAAGAATAAATAAATGTAAGAACTCTGAAGCAATTAGGGAAAAAAACCAACCCAAGCCAAGCTAAAACATCCCTGATTAAATTGTTTACAATATACATAGGCCATGTGATCACAGCTAGATAAAACAGAGTTAAAAAGATTGACAAGAGTTTTTCATTTTTTTCCTCCAAATATATGTTAAGAGGTCTTTGTACTTTATCTTTGTATTTGGAGGATTAGTGAAGATGAGAAAGGACTGGATGAAACAGGTTTCTGCTGCTTTGAACGTAGACTCGAATACCTTGATGTGAATTTATGTAATGGAACTACTATACAGGGTGAGGGCCTGGTACAATCTGAATCAAAAATCAAGGATCAGAGGGCAGTAAGAATGTCCTTTTTGATCAGCAAATACTGATGTGGAAGTATTAAAGGATTGCTTTCATAATGGTGGGAAAAACTGGTCTGAAAACCTATTTTGTGCCTTTCCACAAATAAACGTCTTTGGTAATGCAAACTTTTATTATATGGTTGAAATCACCTTTGTTGGAAACCTACTTAAGGACTGAAAAAGAAAAAGACTGAAGACACTGGCCAGTGCTCTCACTGTGATGTCAGCACAAACAGATCTGAATATGCAGATTTCTCAGAAAGGTTTGACCTGGAATGAAAAGTACCAATTAAATTTGGTTTTATCACTCATCACAATGACAATTTACCTTTTTGCAACTCAGGATTTTTGCAAGATGCAAACAGATTTCACAGTCCAACCAATACTGTTCAAAATGTGCATAAATCTATGAGACAAAAGTAACATGGGGTAAAATCATAATGTTAGAGACAGTGGGCAAATTTTTAAATCAATGTACCTGGAATGGGCTGACAATGTTTGTCTCTATCCACAACCATGGTATTACATTGATCATTTATTATGTTGTGCTTCAATACTGGATCCTGACCTGAAAGAGAGACTGCTCTAAAAGAGAGACTGTGTCTTTCTATGTTGGTGAAACTAATATTATGACTTCCTTTTTGCTAGTACCTTCACTCACATTTTTCAAGTTTAAATATAAAAATCATTAACATTCTCTCCAGTAACAGGATTTAGATGTTTATCCTTTATCTTTTGCAAATCAGCATGTTTACAGACATTAAATCTATGAGTGGATTGCAAAGTGTTGACATTAAATATTACATTTCAACTAATTAGATAAACCTTACTCTTACTATAGAAAAGTTAAAGTAGAGATTTTATTTATGCTTATATTTTAAGAATACTAACACCTGTACTTCTTTTGGCCTGTGTAAAAAATGGAAGGATTTGAAAATTTTTGTTAGTTTTTCATTCACATTGCTTGCTTAGAATACTGCTAAAATAGTACTTGGGATGTCTTTCTTGATCCATCTGAGATTGTTGCAATTAAAACTAGATTTGTAAGTAGCCAACTGCTTAAATTAGAATCTACACGCTACGCTGAATTTTAAGCATGAATTCTGTAAAGGCTTTGTTCCAGCTTCCTTGAACTAACAGGGTCAAATTCTGCTTGAGATGTACATCTGGCCCTGGTTCCTGAAACAGGACATACTGTATTTTACAACGAACACTAAAGATCAGCCAAGTGACCTTTTATGTATTTTACAAATGCAATTGCACAGTGTGCAGCTGCTGTGTTATTCTTCCAAGGTGTTCCCCTCATTTGTCCCTCGGCTTCTCCCAGTGTTGCAAACTGAAGTTCTTCCATTGCTAATTACAGATTATATTATTATATCCCAGCTGTTAAGTAGGAGAGCAAGAATGTCTGGAAGTAACATCAGCATCTTGGTGTCCCAAAAATAAATAAAAAAAAATCTCAAAATATTTCCAAATTTTTTTCTTCCAAAATAAGTTTAAATAATAAATGTGATTTATTAAATGTGATTCACCAAAAGTGAACACAACCAGACCTGAATGTATGTTTCTTGACATAATTTTTCTTTCTGCTATAATGTACCCCCAGAACTCAAAATAGTACAACTTCCCTGAAATTCAAAACAGAAGAACAATTTTTTCAAGCATGCGTCCAGTGATTATTCGCATCTAGAAATAATGCTATAAGAACTAAATTAGACAGTGAAAAATCATTAGCCAATGATTTTTGCTTCAGTTTGTAACAAAATTATTTCATATTGTAAATGCTTTTAATTTGACTGATATGCAGTTAAGGTTTCTATGTAATTATTTAATATATAATAAGTTAAAATATATTTATGATACTAAATACAATATTAATATTATACCTGTAAAAAATGATGATATTTAATGGAGTGTTTTCTTCTCTTGAAAACTTATACCATTGGCCACAGCAAGAATTCATTAATTTCTCCCTCTTTGAATCCTGGCTTCTCCTTGGAAGCTTTGTTTTGTACATCAGAATCTATTGAATTCTCTACAATATATACAATAAATACCTCTATGTGTTTTATGCAATTGAGTATATATATATCAACATGCATATCCACACACACGTATGTATCTGATTGGAAAAAAAAGATAAATAATAGAAATACAATATTAGAATGTCAAGGTTAACAACAAAGAAAAAAAGAATCAAAACATCACCATTAATAGAAGAGGTT
Source organism: Thryothorus ludovicianus (assembly GCA_013397245.1). NCBI lineage: Eukaryota > Metazoa > Chordata > Aves > Passeriformes > Certhiidae > Thryothorus > Thryothorus ludovicianus. Next base: position 88,449 of record VZTB01014621.1, on the reverse strand, counting down.
GACAGGATTCAAAGCACTATGGTTAAGACTGTGATAAAGAACTTAGCTGCTGTAAAAAAATCATGTTAACTTGATAAATGTAGTATACAGAACTGGTAATCATGTAAACTCCATGCTGTAGGACAGATTTGTAAAAGATTTTACAACATATTAAAGTCATATGAATCATTAAGTCATCTTAATTGTTTTTTTTAATTGTTCAAAGTGAGTTAGGATGTTATTATCTTTAAATGAAAAACTTCTGCAATCAATGATATCATAGATTGTAATAGTTTGATTTGCTAGAATTTTTTTGGGGAGTCTCATCAGTACTGAATTTTGCCTGTTCAATGAGTGTTTTACACTCTAATTAATCCAATACAAATATTAATAAAAAGGGGAGAAGTTCTTCATGATGTCAGATGTTCCTTCATATGCTTATTTTGATTACAGCATGGACCTTACTTAGATTATAACAGCCTGTGAGACAGAAGTGGGGCAGCACCACGTAAAGAGCACCTTTTCCATTCTCTGTGACACAGCGCTCCAAGGTGACTATAGCAGTATTTAACTGGGCTGAAGGAGCCGGGATTTAACGAAAAGTCAAAACTTCCCTATTTTTCTCTTATCCTCTTCTCAGGATCCAAGCCTTGTAGTGACAGAACTTCAGAGAAATTGAAGTGCTGGAAAGTCAGTTGTCTTAGATGTCCTGAGGACCTGAAGTAACAGAATAGTTCAGTTAACTGATGCATTGGTGAGACATTTATTTCCACCTGGCTAAGGTAAATGAAGTCTTCAGAACAATGTGATACCAGTGATTCCTGTCAAATCAGAGAATTTCAGGGAAATCCGAGTCAGATACATTAGTCCGCATGTCAGATCTGGGCCTGAGGACAAAAGAGAATTCATTTTATTTTCAAGACTGAGTCACAACAAATCAACTGAACTTATTTTACCTCATCAAATAAAGTCTCTTCTATTATCAGAAGATTACCATAGCTGTAACACTATTGGGAAGATAGAGTGAGTGACTTAAAAATTAAAGAAGGTGTAGGTTAGGAGGTTTGGAAAACACAGGGTATATTGATCAAAACTGGTAGATAACGCCTAATGGTATAAGCTAAGAAAAATAAAGAGATGTAGTATTTATTCCATCAGGAGAGAAGAGTCAGGCAAACAAAAAAAGTCCCTACTTTCTGAATAAAACAATTCAAGAAAAATAAGGAAATATTAATAATAGTTTTATATAGTTCCATTGAGCAAAAAACATACCTCAGGTATGGATAACTACTCCAAACTGGGCATAGCTTTGCTCCTCTAGAGATGCATGGGCTGTCAATGCAGATCTTTTTGTGCTTGCAAGTGATACTGAGTTTTTAGGCAATTACAGCCCTTTGGGACTTTCTATCTGCTAAGAGATCAGGGCCATCTATCTGCTGTCAGTGAGCTTCACTGCAGCTCTGGAACTGCACTTTGTCAGAATTTCTGATATGGAAATTCTAATAAGAGTTGTTTGAGAGACTGAAATAAAGTTGTAAGTTAACAACCAATAATCTATCACTCCTGTGCTAATCACAGACTGAATATACACATGAAAACTCATGGAAGCCTTAAACCACTTGCTTTTCAAACTAGTAAATTTTTTGAACTTTGAGAGGTTTTCTCACTGTTGTAACAAATATGCTTGTCATGCCTGTTTCAGAAAGTATCAGAGAGGTAAACAAGAGCTGCTTCCCAAGTAACAGGGATTTTTATTGCATAGGGGTAAATTAATTGTCAAAAATAGGCATAAATACAATGGAAAATAGGTAATGTTCACTTGTCTTCTTTCTTGCTTGTTTCAAACTGTTCTAAGAGATTTAATTTCAGAACAGGAAAAGATTCTCTTTGGACTAAATGAATCCCTTTTGGCATTTGAATTCAGCAGCTTAAGCACTTCCTATAATTAAGTCCAAAGAAATACTTATTTTAGGCTTAAATAAATCCCTTTGGAGCTGTCAATGAATACTAACTTCTCTGGGCTCCAGAGAGATGTAGGGGTCCAGGGATTTCTCTTAAGTGCCTCATTACCCATTAGCTTGCAAAAAACATTTATTTTCAATACCTGTAATATGATATTGAGTTTTAAGTGAGTAAAACAAAACCAAAAATCTAGAATCCAGAAGGAATGTCCCCTTATGAAATTTAATATGGAACTAACTTCAATCCTAGTTTTTATTCCTGACAGAGTGTAAGCTAACATGAAACTCCATACAGGAAGCTCTTTTCTTTCTGCTTTTTAGGCTCTCCATCCCCTCCCCCATCTTTGAAAACAATGTACAAAAAGGGACTCTTCTGCTGCCTGCAAGAGGTGTCTAATTACTAGCTGAAACTCCATTCATTGCCCAGGTGTTAGAAAACACAGCCCTCTAATGGCAGGCCATTGCACTCCAGTGAACTTGCCCTGCAGGGGACTGGGCTATTCAAGGCCAAGCCTAGGGCAACCTGTTCACAACTATAAGGAGGAGGTGTAGTTCTGTTTACAAGTCTTCCCTTAATTCCTGTTTTTCCTCCGCTATCCCCACAGATATTTATGAAAAAAAAAAACAAAAACCACCAAACTAATTGCAGGAAGAAGCAGATGCCTACAACCACCTGTACAGCAATTATTTTATGCTTAGAAAGCAATTCTTTCATGCATTGTTGGCTCTCTTATGCAAAAGCAAAACAAAATATGCATGCATGAGCAGTTATGAAGCATTAATGTAGAAAAGAAATAGAATTAAAAAAAAAAAAAATTCACAAAGCAGTCACATAAAGAAGTAAAAAAAGAAATCGAGAAGTGACTTCAAGAAATTTAAAAAAAGCTTGTTTAAGGTAAAGCTGCAAGTTATTGATTATGCTCTCACTTCTAAAGATCATATCTAATTCCTTTCCTTTCCTTTCCTTTCCTTTCCTTTCCTTTCCTTTCCTTTCCTTTCCTTTCCTTTCCTTTCCTTTCCTTTCCTTTCCTTTCCTTTCCTTTCCTTTTTATATATTTTGGACTGGAGACTGATGGCATAAACAGACACACTGTCTCGTGCACTTAAATAGCTGAAGCATCTGTGCACAATAGTCATATAAACCCTCATGTTTGTCTTCCTGACATTTCATTTTAATTTTATAGCCATTCTTAGAGCACTAGCAGAGACAAACACATCCCATCCCTTTCACACAATTGGCCAGAGCTTCAATCTTGCAAGAGTTCAATTTTAGCTCGTTTCAAATGGTCTACTACTCAAATTCCACAATGTGTATGCCAAGAGACCTATCCCTGTTGGTGAAAAATACACTGGGTGTAACTATAATTGAGTTTTAAGTCAAATCAGGAATGCACTTTTGAAACCAAATCTCCTGATCTTGTGGAGGCACTCTCCTCACAATGAATTCTGAAAGAGTGAGTGCTAAATGAATTTGTAAAATGCAAGATATACAAGGAACAAACTTCATTTATTAAAACTGGTAATGGATGTTCAGCCCATGGGACTGCCCTAGATTTTGTGAAACGTCCTAACATTCATTCAATGTTGACACACCAGGCCCTCAACACCAGCAGAGTCCTGTGTGTGAGTTGTGCCACAGGACTTACTAATGCTGACATGATGCGTGAACATCTGCTGAGCACCAGATATTCATCAGACCAGCAATCTCTGGATAGTCTTTCTACTTCTTGTCTGTCTCTGAAATGATAGATTGACAGCCTTTCTGTATCAATTGTTTGTGAGGCACTCACTGAATTGCAGAATCAGTGAGGTTGGAAAAGATCTCTGAGATAATTGAGTACAACCTTTGACCAAAAACCACCGTGTCAACTAGATCATGGAACTAAGTACCACATCCAGACTTTTATTAAATATCTCCAGGGATGGTGACTCCACCACCTCCTAGAAAGCCCATTCCAATGCTTGACAATCTTTTCTACGAAAAATTCCTCCTAATGTCCAGCCTGAACCTCCCCTACTGGTTGTCTGAGAGAAGAAACTGACCCATAGCTGGCTACAACCTACTTTCAGACAGTTGTAAAGAGCAATAAGGTCTCACCTGAGCCTCCTCTTCTCCAGGATAAACAACCCCAGCTCCCTCAGCTGCTCCTCATCAGACTTGTGCCCCAGTCCCTGTATCAGATTCATTGCCCTTCTCTGGACACACTCCAGCACCTTAATGACTTTCATGTAGTGAGGGGCCAAAACTAGAACACAGGATCCAAAGTTTGACCTCACCAGTGCTGAGTACAGGGTGACAATCACTGCCCTGGTCCTCCTGGCCACAGTCTTGCCAGGATGTCATTGGCTTTCTTGGCCACCTTGTCCTGTATGTGCCGTGTGATCACACTCAAGATGAATTGGTCCATAATCTTGCTGTAGCTGCCTTGATCCTCCTTCCAGCCCTTCTTGTGGATGAAATCCCACTGGCCAACATGTAGTCATTTGAGGTATCCTCTGTCAGCCAGGACTGATGAAAAAACGATGGAGAGAGTCTTGGTGAGCTCTTCTGACAGCTCCCTCAGTACCTTCAAGTGAATCCTATCCAGCCTCAGGCTTATGAATGTCTAAGTGGCACAGCAGGTCGCTAACTACTTTCCCCTGGAAGGGGGGTCTGTTCTGCTTCCTGTCCCCTGTCTACCTGGGCACCGGTTGCCTTGAGGATCACTGGTATTTCTGTTAAAGACTGATGAAAGAACAGCATTAAGTACCTCAGTCTTGGTGACAATTTCTGCCCCTGCCCCTATCCAATAAAAATGAAGATAAAGAATTCAGAAAGTATAAATAAAGAAACAGAGTATCACAAAGCAACTCCTTCTTTCATACATGAATAACAAAGTTTTTGTAAACTCACAAATAACTGGTAGAAGAACAGTGCAGATCTGTATGTTGAAGTAAACTCAAAACCAGTGTCTGTAGTGTAGAGATATATTTACTTCCTGCTATGTGGGCATCCCTACAGAATGAGATTCTGCAGGAATCACACAAAGTGGTTGCACTGAAAAACTTTTCTTAAGATGAGATACATCTGCTGATATGTCACTGAATATATATCTACACACACATACATTGTACACATATATAACATTATATTATACATTATACACATATGAAGTTAAAAGAATAGTATATTAGTGTATATTTGTTGGATGAATAATAAACATAATTCTTCTCACCTCTATAGCTGGAGAACAGTCTGGTGTTTACACAGAGTGTTACCTGAGTTAAAAGACAGGGTACCTTTTCCTTTTTCTGTAACCTGGGCTAGAGAAAGGCAACTCCACTCAACAAACTGTGTAGCTATTTTTGGCTGGTGCTATTTCTAAGTAAGCCTGACTCCTAGGAAATATCAGATATGTCTGACTGAATGGCAGCAACATGAGCTATATTTGTTGTGGCATTGTGCCATGTTAATGTTGCTCAATGGTATCCAGAATAAATGGGCTCAGTCCTAACATTTCAAACACAGCCTTGAGAAGCAGGAGCCCATCTTCCTCCACCCATACCAAAATTCTCAGTGTTTTTCTTTCCTGACAGGACTCTAAGTACTCTGGGAAGTGCTGTCACTTTGAGGTCTTATACTACCACCCTGGGTTAAGAGCTCAGAAAATAATATGAACAAAAATACTAATACAAGAAAGGTGTGTCTTCTCTTATAATTATTTACATTCATTTGAAGTGCCCCTAATCTAAACAATAGGTTTTTATTGCATTCAGACTGAGCCACTGAATGAAAAAAAGAATTGGTCCTGCTTTTCAGAGTACATATTTGCAAAGCTGAACCAGATTCAGTTGCTGCCTTTTGAAGCACAGTAAACATTGCTTGGGCCTCAAGTTTATGAAAACAGTGAAATTCTTGTCTTTAAATCATTCTATACAGCAAATTCTTGAAGTATCACAATCACCTCAGAGGCACCCATTCTTGAAATTTCCATTTCTATCTAAAACTTTTTGCACCCTGTTCTAGGTTTTCCTCTTGTTAATAAATATTTTTAAAAGTATTACAGATTGCCTGCTCATGAGAATTTGATATTTACTTTAAAAATGCCTATATTCAAACAGATTTTTTCCTGATATTTTTACAAACACGATTTCTGAATACAAAAGTTTTACAGTAGTCTAATTATAAGAATCTTCTAAATTGTTCTTACAAGAGAAAATAATGAATAAACTCATATGTTTTATCTTATTTTCCTAGTAACTTCACCTTCCAATTCAATTTGCTGATATTACTTGGGTTTTTTTAACTTTCCCAGGCCTCTACTTCCTCTGCAATGAGAGACCTTTCCAACTGCATTATCTCCAAACTCCCTTGTTGACAGAGAATTATTCTTTCAGTTCCTTTGGAAGGACATTATCCCTTTGAACCATCTGCTGAGGAGATATGCTATTATAATTTTCATTCCTTTTTCTTCCTCTTTCCTCCCTCAAGGAATAAAATGTGTGTGCCTCAATCAAAAACTGAATGAATAGCTGTATCTCTCAGATCTTCGTTTGTGTTCTTTACATTTTACCCATTCCAGAAGAGGAAGCTGAATGGAACTTTCTGTGTCAGCTAAGATAAATAATTTATGCCTGAAACATCAAGTGATCTTCTGCAGATCACTTCTTACAGTCTCTCTCTAATCTTGCATTTTACCAAAAGGAAAGATAAAAAAGACCTGTACGAACAGTAGGGAGTCTAAGACATATTTCTGGAAGGTATCTTCATATTAAAAGATTTTAAAAGCATACATAGAAATCTGTAAGCCTGAGATCTTGCCTCAAAATAATCTTTGTAATAATAATAATAAATAATAATCTGTATTTTTGAGCTGTGTAGCGATTCTATGAAAACATTACAGCATTAGACCACTGCTTGTTCTACTTACTTACTATCATAGGCAAATCTGTTTAGTCTCTTTGTCTACTACTCATACTTCTGGATTCAATGTTATTCTGTGGCTCTGAGCTTTATTACTTTTTTTTTTTAATTTAACACATTACTGAATATCATTTGATTTTTTTAAGAACCATAAGAAAATAACAATGTAATTAAGTTAGAAATCACAGTATCTGTCTAATTTTGTGCCAGCATAATCATATCCATTGCTGACAGTATTTGAGTGACACAGACTACACAATGTATGCTAAGTATGTTCTGTTCTTTATCACCTTAATTTTAATTTTTTATTCTTTATCAAACATGTTCAATTTACTAAAAAAGAGCCCCAACCAAACGGTAGTAATTTACTACTGGTCCTATATGCCACAGCTACAGAAATCAGATTACTCTTTTTGGTTTTGGAAAAATCTTTATGAATTTCATGGATGTTATCTTGAGCTTTCTAATTCTTCTGATCTTTAAGGTAAGACACACCACAATTTTAATTATTTTGTCATACAATACATTTTTCTATAGCTGTTGATATTTTCCTTGTTCCTATATTGACTCAATTTAGACTCAATTTGGTACTGAAGTACCAAAACATGAATTCCAGCTGATATTTTAATGTTTCTCAAAAAAGAAGAAAAAAAATTTACTTGCCTTGCAACCTTAATTCCTATTTAAACATCTCTATTTGATTATTTTCTTCATAAAAATATGGTGTGGTGAAATTCTGGTTCCCAGTAATCTCAGAGAATTTTCTTAAGTACTGCTAGAAAATAGTTTTTCTCACCTTCTATTTCTCCAACCTAAATAATTTTATAATTCTCTATGATTACTCTTACTTTACAGTGGCCCTTTTAAAATATCTCTTTCATTTTCTTCTCAGTCAATTTCAATTACAGGTCAAGACCATTTTGAACTCCTGCCCTGTGCTTCAGTTTGACAATCACAGATGATCATGTGTAAGTCCCATCTGAATTTTAAAGACCTCTACTGCATATCACTCATATCACTCATTTTTGTCTCTTGCTGAAAATTCCTCAAGACGTCTACGGAGTCTTCATGGGAGTCATTCCATATCACTGGTTAGTCAGTTGATTTTTCAGTGAACTTTTTCTACTTCTGGTGTTCAGTGGAATGATAAAATGTCAAAAGTTTACTATACAAAATGTTTTTAAACACAGTTTATTGAATAGCATATGTAGTTTACCTTACGGAAAACAGTTTGTAAAATAAATACAAATATCAAAATCAAGCTGCAGAAAAAATTAACACGTCAGTGAAAACCTCAAATCTTTCTATACTGCTCAGTTTTATCTCAGAAAGTTTTATGCCACACCACCAATTCACAAAGTAGACAAGTGCATTCTGTTACTGAGAAACCCTTTGCACACCTGACCTCATCTGGGTTCCTGGTTTGTTGTGCAATTCTACAATGGCTTTTGTTGGTGAAGAATGTTGACACACATTTTATAGGTATGATAGATAACAGGGAGTTATTTAAATTGTTCAGGAAATTGTCAGTTTGAGTCTTGTGATATAAAAACCTGTCAATTCATGCATTTCTACTTGTTTTCACCTTATTGTCAGCTTCCTCTAGGACTCAGTGAAATTATGAGTGTCATATAAAAAGTTTCCTCTGCATTTCAGTGCTTTGTGGTGAGGCTTCAACTCTGATGGTTATTTCTTCTGGTTTTGTTGAACCACTTTTGGTTTTGTTTGCTGAACCACAGATGGACTCCCTGGTCTGGAACTGTGTTAACAGCAAGGATCTGGTTTTCACCATTAGACACTACACTAGTATATGGCAATTAAGTCATTATTCTATCCATTATATGCTATTTTTGGTGTGTTGGTAGACATGAACACTGATGAAATTCCAAGTGACAGGAAGTCATTTCAACTGAGATCAGGACATTTCTCTTTTTAATTGAAAAGTAATACTGGCAACAAAACACTAGGCTAAATAAAAATATGAAATATTGTGCATTTTTTATTGTTTAATTAATCGAGAGCTTTAAAGTAAGTGTAACATTTTAGTATGCAAAAATGACAACACAAAAATGCTCATGACTTGGGAATTGCATGTGAGTGTCATTTTTTGTATGTGTGTGTATGTGTATATATATATGTCAAGGGTACATAAAAGAAGGCATGCTTTTTAACTGGAAAAATAATACATTAAGGAAGCAGTAGAAAAAACATTTTTTCATAAGTTGAACATACTCAGTTTTATAAAGTTCTTTACTAAAGATGTCTGAATGACTTAGCATTCTTAGTTACAGTATGATCCCATTACTGCAAAATTAGAACTAGAGATAGACAGAGATACAATTTTTTTCACCAGGAGGTATAAAAACACTAAAAGTCCATCTTCCAAGGAGAGGACTCACCTCACATAGCTGCAAATCAGTCTAAAACTGATCAACAACATGTATGACAATTGCCTTGTGCTCACTGTACCATCAGCAGATGAACATGAAATCTTCAGGAGTACAGTTTGTCTCATCTTCAGATCTAAAATCTCAGCTTGGGTCAGTTCCCCTTTCTTCTCCACTGACTATAAGGTAACCTGTTATGATCAACTCAGATTGAAACATTTAAATCTTACAAGCCTAAACTAAGAGAGGAATGCTCCAGATTTTGAGAAATTGAAGTTTTGCAGACATTAGTGATTTCTTTCTCTCGATGACAAATCAATAATCATGACAAGAGCTTGACCGTAAGCATGCCAACAGGCCCAGTAACCTCACTCGTAATATAAATTTAATGCAATGACTCAAATAATCAAGGTTGGAATTAAGTACTTATTACATGAGAACCAAGGATTTGATCATCATCGGTCTGTCGAATTTCATAAATTATGTGGGCTCTGTACACTAAACTTGATATACATAGTCACCTAAGCTTATTTAAATTAATTTTGAAGACTTCTTTCATTTCAGTTCTGAAAGATACTGGAAAAATAAGTGCTGATTTGTTTGTAAGGCACTTGTAGCTTCGAAGATGGTAGAATACAGTGAATTTTCACACCAACCACTTGTCACAAGGTTTGTCAGTCTTCCATTGCTTAATGAAGCCAAAAATTTTTAACAGCTATGAAACTGACTAAACATCAAACTGTCTTAATGCAAAGGTTGTAGTATGTCTATTTTTAATTTAAAATTTAATTGAACTGACTTTCCTTATGATGTAATAAAATTCTGATAAAATATTTTTAATTGTGATATAAAATGTATTTTCTATTTCAATAAGGAGTACTATTATTTAGTGACTAGTGACCTTAAGAACTCTAGTAGAGACAAATTTAATAGAGAAATATAATCAGCTTGTCTGAAAGAAAATTCATGACACTTTATTGATGTGAAGCTGTTAACAAGATTTTCCTATAGTTAGAAACTGCTTATGGGATTAAAAACATATCAAAAGAGATGTAAAGTGTCTATGGTTGTAATGTTCTATGTCACTGTTATAGAACTCTAACACTTTCAAAACACTTTTATTCACACATAGTGGTCACTATAAATTCATGTCAATTGATCCTTCTTTGATGACACAGAACCATAAAGAAAGGTCATTATACATATTGCAGTCATAAAAATCACAAATAGTACTGTAAAAGGCCTCTTGTGGAGCACAGGAAATAAAAGAGCTTGAGCCTGTGTGTTGTACTGTGGCTGAGGAGAGGGAATCTATTGTTGCCAGTGGTGGTAAATCAGCTGGAATTCCCTAAGGATTTTAGTCCACACCCACAAATATCCCTCTGCAAAAACAAGCTGATTTCCTTTCCAATCCCACATGTTGCTCACCCTGATGTCAAAGCAGTGAGGATATTATTGACCAGGAAAATAATAAAAGTAAATTATATTAGGAGTTTTTTTTTCTTACAACTAAATTGATTTTATAGTTAAAATAAACCTGAGCTCCCTTTGGAAAACACACACAACCACATCATGCTAAACAATTCAGCAGTTTCTATCTCACCGTCCTGATCTCATCTCAGTACTCCAGCAAGTGAAAACATTGTCCTTGTACAGAGATTATTTTCCTCAAAATATATCTTCTTTTTCTTTTTCTTCTCTCTTAAGAATAAGGTTTTAAAATCTGATAACATTTCATTTCACTTTAACACAACATTGTTGTGCAGATTATTTTCCTTATTGAATTGCTGTTGGGAATATATTTCTGAAAATTTTAATTAGAATGGTATAGAAATGATAATTTTCTTGCCAGTTTCTAATATGCCTAAAAACTGGTATGACTGATGATAGCAAAAAAACTTCAAATATCCTCAGCATTCTAAAACCTACATGCATTTTTCTGTTATCCTTCCTTGTTAGAAATTTGAAGAAGGAAAACATGGAACAAATTGATTATAAAGAGCAGTTAGAAAGTCATAGAACAGGTCAGAAGAGGTACTAACATACAAAATACAGACTTTTTCCTCTTGTTGTTATTGTTTCACAGATGATTTTTAACTCTAGAACTATTGATGACATATTTTTAATGCCTTTGGTGTATTCTTTCATCTATTTCACCTAAACATATGAATTGATATACCTCCTTGTACAGAGTATAACCATAGCTTTTCAACATTGATTACAATAAACAGATTTTTCACTTATTTTTTTATCAAAGAAAAATTCTCATTACATGCAAATCTCAGAGGCTGAGGTAATTCTGATTTAAGAAAAAATAGAAAGCACATTTTTATCATACAAGAGCTATTTTATGGAGATATTTTCCTTTTTGCTGAGTCCATCTGGGCTCACTGTAGTTAGTTATATAAAATTACAGGTTTACCTTTTTTCAAGTATATACTATAAATTGAAATACTATGACGACCTCATTCCATTCATGATCAAAACATAGTTCATAACATTGAACATTTTCCAATATATTTTCATGCAGTTTTACTTAGAGTATAATTTCCTATATTACATGGGAAATCTAAGATGAAAAGCAGTACACAAAAGTAAGGACAACATTTCATCTCTGCATAAAATGGAAGCCAGCTTGTGTTTCATGCAAGAGTTCTGAATAGGGATATAACCCGTTTTCACCCTAAGAAAAGAAAAATCCTAGCACTAACATAACATCAACCCTACCATCATTTCTTCCCAATGGTAACTGCATTTGCATTGTCTAATTTACCTCCTGAACTGTCTTTGCAACATTTAAAAGTCACCATTCTCTCCCATATATATTCTGCTGTATGGTAGCAATTAAATAGAAAATTGTAGCACCTGTTTTATTTCATTTCACAGTTTCCAGATGTCATGGAACAGGTGATACAGCAATATAGAAAGTCTCATTTACAGCAGGGCAACCCTTCAATGTGTATAGCAGGGCATCTCATCTCACTGCAGCTAGATCTCCACAAAAAGGAAGAAAAGGACCCCTACAAAAATAAGAAGTTTACAACAGCAAAAATGCACCACAGGCGACTAAAAAAGGGTATCCCTCCCCTTTAAAGAAGAGTAGAGGAAAACAGAAAGTGCCTGCCTCTCTGCCTGCCCTGAGTTAGTCACACAGCTAAGAGACTTATCGCAAGATCACAGCCAGCAATTCCAAACCCTATTGTCATGTCTTCTCTCCTTTCTGGAAAGACAGATATGCATCTCTTTTTTAATATGTCTACCAAAGACTGTTAGTTAAGATATTTATTTTTCTTAGTGTTGATTCGTTCAGCACACCCATTTTGCTTTGTTTTATGCTTCAACTAAGGATGTTCAGGCCTTATTCGTTATGAAAACAATGACAATACTGCCATCAGATACATTAATATGGCACAATGGAATGTATGGACTCTCAAACCCATTAAGATCCAATCCAGAAGTCTCTAAAAATTAAATTAGCTTTTACCCATCCATCTCTTTATATATATATTCATATGTAACATATACAAAAGCACATTATTTTATGCCTTTTTAATTTTTGTCTTACTCAGTTACAAGACAGTGTATTTTCTTCCGGAATCTGAAGGTACCCATTCCCAAAAGCTCTCGTTTTACCACTAGAGGGCCAGTAGGTACTAGAATTCTTTAACTTTCCCATTATATAGTTAATGGTGGAAGAATCCGGAGCAGAAGCAAGTATTGTTTCTGGCAGTTTGTCATTGCTTTGTTTTCTTTGCCAGTGGACACTGCTCACATAACCTGTTTAAGTTTTTGTGCCATGTAAAAGGATTTGAAAAAATAATTGCTTTAGGATATTTATGTATTTTTACTTTTAGGTGAGGCTGCTTTGTGACAAGGATAGAATAAATTAGGATAGAATAAATTAAAACTCTTGATCAAAGCCATTAAATATTGTTTCAATGCAGAAAGATCTGATGGAGCTTCATGAATCTACCTCAGCAATACCTCAGCAATGTCTGCTGGAATGATTTTCAAGTACTGGCTAAAGTGCGTTCCTGTGTATTTCCACTCAAGCCGTGTGCCAATCTTAATACTTATTCCTGAGGGAGGAAATCTTCCAGTGCTGTTTTTCATTTGATTTGCAAGGACATCCTGTTTAGGTACTTATCAAAAGAACAGAAGAATAGATGCCAAATTCCACAAGTCTTGGTTTAGAAAACTAAATGTGTAAGACTAAAGTAACAAGCTATATTTAAAAGCAGCTGCAGCATTGTTCCTTTATATTTGAAAAATATATATTGCTGTTTACAGGCCAAATGTATTTATGCATGGCTCCGCAGTAATTGCTCTGTTCCTTAAACACTAAAGGATTTTGCTAAAAGTTGCTAAACTCCACTGGTTTGATGATTAAGGATGAAATCCAAAAGAACAACTAAACAAGTGAGCTATGCAAGAAGAAATCATGACTGACTTAGGGTACCAGTTAGCTCAGTTAGCTCAGCAGTCATTGACCACAGGGTTCAAAGCACGAGTGTTTACATACTCAGATGAGTAGAGCTCTGCTACTGTACTTGTGTGGAGAAACTGCCAATGTGTCTGGTCTTTGTGCTTATCTCATGCTTCAGGCTGTTCAGATCAAGCCAAAGACTGTGCCTAACTCTCATAAAATGCATATGTTGGAGGGCAAGTTGGAGGGAGGAGAGAGGAAGAGGCCGCACCTAAACCACTCTCACAGCATTTAGTACAACACAACACACAGCTATATTCCATGCTCTGGCACGTCCAAAAACTGATGGAGAGAAGCTGCAGGTTTACCCTGAGCTATTGGTGTTGGTTTCTTCTTCCGAAAAGACACTACCTAACTAGCAGTCTGCGTGCAAAGCTGAAATTGCTGTGGGAAGATTCTTGCACTAAATGTTGGGCTACTGTGCAAAACTAGAAATGCAGGAGAGCCTATGCACTGCCCACTATACAGCTGCACACCCTGGCAGGGGAAGGGGTTCTTTAAATGTCATTTCTTGATTCAATGACCTCATAATTTCTGCCTTAAAGAGTCACTGGACAAAATGCCTGAATTTTAATGGCAAGAATTAGAACAAGAAGAAGAAAAGGGAGAAACAGGCAAGCAGGGACCTCTCTCAGTGAAAAGTCCTGTTCTCTGTGCATCTAGAGTTCCCATTGTCTTCACAGTACAAAATTCCCATTCCAGGAAAAGATTCCACCAACTACTGTCAAGTTTTTGTGATCCATATGATTAGGTGACTCTGCCAGCTCTGTTCTCTTCAGGACCTCTTTCCTCAGTAAAGCTCTTATTGACACTGAGGGTAGAAGTAATTTCCCTAAGAGGTAAACTGATCCATCTTAGCTACTCACTGTAGGGATCTTTTATAGGCAAAGAACAGGAGTTTGAGAAACAATCCATCTTACCCCAAGTTAACTATTATTCAATAACTTTTAATAACTGTAAAGGGGTCTATTTCCTTCTATTGAATAGAAAGGAGTTAAAGCAGCCACTCAGAGGAAAAGTTCTATCATATGGATACCCAAAATGAAGTGAGCAATAGTGCCTACAATTTCAGTGGGAGATTTGCTTGTATAAGAGTAGCCAGTCTAAATCTCAGATCTTCATTTTAGTTAAACAGCAAATCAATCAGTGAAGTTCTGACCAAAATATTATTTTCTAATAAAATATTTTCTAATGTAAAAAGAACTCTAAGAACAAATCCTGAATTTTTACTCATAGCAGATAAAACCCAATTGAAGGCACAGATACAAATTGGAATCTTTTCCTGATAACAGAAAGAAAAAAGTTTGATTAAAGGTGGCCTGCTTTACTGTAATTAGTAAGCCGTGGATATCTGTCACTTTGAGAGACAGCATAAGTGTTAACATGACTAGGAGCTTTCAAATACACTGTTGAAAAGGGGGACAATAAAGTCTATTCCCAGGTATCTATCAAATATTAGCACCTGAAGTTACCTTAGCACAGTTCTGTGATATCTCTGTACAGAGAGGCAGGGTGGAAATATTTTTTTAATATTAGATTATCTAGTCCTGCATCAGTCTTGGCCTATATGTGCTTTTCTAATGCCTTTCTGCTCCTAGGTATGCAGCTTGCATAATGCTGGGCTTTGCTTCCTGCTGAAATTGTTAACCCTATATGCTTATCCTTCTTGTCTTCAGATCCAAAGCAACAAAAGTTGCTGCCAAAAGACCCCATGTGTAGCTAAAGAGAGATTAGTGGGGGTTGCTTATTCATGAAGACGATGGTTTCAAACCTGAAAAATAATGCATTTTTAAAATCATAGTGGAGCATGTTCTTTTCTACAAGTGTATATAATAGAGAAAAACTGTTATTGAAACAGCCATAACAACAAAAAAAAAAACCAAAAAAAAACCCCAACCAAAACCAAACTAAAGCAAATTTTTTAAGAAAACCAAAACAAAAACCACAAACAAAAAAAAAAAAAAGAGAAAAAAAACATAAAGTAAATATAAAAATTCCCCAAAACAAAACGCAAGTTAGGGGATTCACATTGAGAGGGAATCAAAAAGCGAAGACTGTAAAAGTTGTGACTCAGATGAATGACTGCCAGGAAACTGAGAGTTAAGGATGATGTTCCATTACAAGCTCGTACTGTAGTTCCTGTCTCTAAGTTCTCACAGACACTGGGGAAAACTTTATAATCTGAATTGTCTTGAGTTTTCTCACTGGAGTTCCTAATGCAACCATTTAAATATGGTTTTCCTCTGTATGAACATACTCCATTAATGAACTCCAGGCTTATAGTGGCCCATTTTGAAATGCTGCATTAGCTATAGGAAGAACTCGTTTGTCACGAAAGCTGATCATGAGCCACAGAACAGCTCCTCAGTCATATCTTACAGCACAAATAACATTTTTATATTTTCTGAGTATTCTTTCATGTTCATATTTAAAAAGGGAGGTTCTCTGCAATAGTACTTTACTAAGAAATTCTTTCTGATCTGGTATTGTTAACTCAGTCAGGAGAGACATCTCCCAACAAAGCAGTGCTCATTTGCTCAGATGTCTAAGCTGTCACAAAGATATTTTAAAAATTATTAACTGCAGTTCAGCAAGAGAGTCAGTTTGGAAGGGGTATCAGTTCATAGGCATGATAGACCAACACATCCATCTAGTCTATCACTTATATCTTTGGAGGAAGATAAATGAGTTTGTCTATCCTTTGATAAAGAAACAGATCAGGCCAGTGTTAGAGCCAAACGATTTTTGGCTTAGCAGTTTATAGGAATATTGCAGAAACTTACTTGCAAGAGTAGATGCGTAAGAAATGAAGGTCAGAAAGGATTAAATCCAAGACAACACTAGTAAAAATCACTGCAGTAATACTGGGGAAACCAGAAAAAAATATCGATATACCACACTCTCAGTTATCTTAACATCAACTTCCTTTTTTTCTTTTTTCTCCTTTTCTTTCTTCTTCCCTCTCTCTCATTCCCTTAAGACTACTAAAATTCAAAGAATTAATTTATAACCGTGCTGGCATTCCTGTGCATCCTGACGTCGCTGCCTATCAATTGGCTCTTTATGCCTCTCAGAGGAGGCCGGATGTTTGCAGTTGCTGGCAGCTGTTGTTGGAGGCCCCAGAACAGCTGATGGGCTGGCAGCCGTGGCGGAGAGGAGAGGGAGCAGCCCGGAGCCTGGGAAAGAGCCCGGCGCTGAATGTGCTCGCCTCCGATGGGCAATTAGCTCCGTGCGTGCAAGATTAGAGCACCAGCCCGGGAGATAGGGCGTCTGACCCGCTGTCCAAAAGTCATCAGAAATTAGAAATGGTAATTCTTTCACAAGAAATGCAAAGAATTTTATGAATGGAACTGGTTGGCTTTTTATTTTTACCAAAGAAACTCTGCTAGAAGTTGATCTCCTTTGAGTGTTTATTCGAACAAATACTCATTGTGTTATGCTTTTTTTCTACAGTGAAGTGCTATATTTTAAATATTGTTTAAAAATAAATTTATATGTGCTTGTCTCTGAAATTCATGGCTGCTGCAAATTTTCAGGCATAACTAAAAACAGACAAAACAGCCCCATGTCCAAGGTGATGGAAGAAGAAATTGGTTTGAGGCTTAGATACTTAAGGTAGATGCTAACCATTTCCAAGACAAAAGCAACTTTCTTCCTATCAAGAACAAGTAACAGTAAAGAGAAGCACTTTTCAGTGTGACAGAACCTGCTGCAAAATTACATTCTGAACTCCAAGAATAGGAATGGTTGTTAGCAAGTCTTCCTAATGGTAGGAAGTCTACCATGTCTTCATTTTTCATTCCATCTGGGGAAAACTTTGGGATTTTTTTTATTTGTTTGGTTCTTTTTTCCTTTTTTTTTTGTTTTTTTGTTTGTTTTTATCTGTTTTGTTTTGTTTTTGGAAGGGGGAATCACTTTCAAGTAGTTAACCCCTATTTCTTAATGGTTTCATTTTAAAAAAAAAGGCAGAAAAATAAAGATTATATAAAAAATAGAACTTAGGCTTCTTTTTTTTTAGCTTTCATTCATTGTATAGACAGGATCAGACCCAAGGCCAGATGATATAAAATGAAGTTCTCTGTGTCCTAAGGGGATCTACTGTAATATTCAAGATATATCTGTATGCATGGGGGCAGGTATGTGTGTATATGTGTGTTAGAACATACCACATCCTTTTTCATATCCTGCATTTAGACTGGGGTTCTTTCAGGATCATGAAGTTCTTGGAAATTCTGATCTAAGCATGGCAATAAAACATTGTCTCATCCAGCTATGACACTAACTCCCTCTATGCTCCAGCAATGTTTTCATGACATTCTGCAAAAATGATGAAAATTATTATCTATTTCACAGATGGATTTTTTGGAAAAATAAAATTATGTTTGCAACATACTTAGAAGAAAAACAATATTATTATAACTCCAAGTCCCGTGTCACAATTCTTATTTGAAATTTGCATTTTAACCAATTTGGATTTCATAAGTCACAGTATTAAAATCTTGGCAGATGCAACCCCTAGAGCCAGTGCTCTACCTACTGCTGTCTACCTTGAGAACTGCTGCCTGTGGTGCACATTATCCTTAATATCTGCACCTGCAGAAACCACAAGTTTTTCTTTTGAGTGAAAAGATGCAAAAAAGTACTTTAACTGTGAATAAGAATCCACAGAGAACATGGATGAGCATTCTCCTCTTCCGTTTTAGCTTACCGTGTTTTCAGTTAACATTAACATTCGATGTAGGGGCACTCCCTCAGAGAGTAAAATAAAAACTTAGGAGAGGAAACCCAGCTTTAGAAGAAAAAGAATTAGAAGAATATCACAGGAAATAGAAGGATGTATGTTGTTAATTTTTACTATTTATTTCCCCTGGGAATCTGCAACTTTCAAGGGAGAAACTGTTGGCTTCAGTTGTTCTTGGAAGCCAGCTACACACCTGGGGTAGAAAAATACATAGGAAACTAAATTTTACAAAGAGAGGTCCAAAATACTACTTTCATAGAGAGGTTTTGGGGATGGAGAAAACTCAGGTACCTAGTAGTTTCTGTTCATTTCCAGTCAAAACCAGCTGAGAAGAGCAAGTTACACAACTGTGTAAGTGAACAAGTTATCAGATCTCCTTAAGATTAATTCTTGGGCTTGAGATTAGTGCTTCCAGATGAGAAAGGGAAGGGGGGCACATGACTAATGGAGAGATGGGGACAAAGGATGGAAGACAGAAAGAAAAAAGCAGAGCACTATATATTTTGCTAGTGACTAGTGTTCCTTTTCATTAATTACTAAATATTATCAGCATAAAAAACCCAAAAAGACACAGTTCCAAAAAGACTTATCATCTTGGAGTATCAAAAACTGATATGATGTCATGGTATGACCCTAAGGCCAGTCTAAAGGATACAGCCGTTCATATTTATAAAAAGCCATGAGCGGAAAAAAGGAGGTGACAAGAGAAATTAGATTTTTCTCTCTGCATTGCCTCGGTGCAGGAGAGTTACAAGAGAAAATGCCCATGATTTAAATTGCCCACAGTTTAACTAGTCTGCTTGGGAAAGAATCTGACAGTAAAGACCTTCCTGTTCCTGGAAGTACTCTGCTTTCAGAATAGCTTCCATAGTCATCCCAGATGCGTTGCAGTGATCTTGTGACCTTTTCTGAAGGTAAAAGAAAGAAGTGAAGTGTTTGTTTTCTAAACCACAAATTGGATACACAGTTAACTGAATGCAACTTCAAGTACCTGAAGCAGGATGATATATGTGAGTTAATCATGCTGTCTCCCATGGGGGCTTGTGCGAGCTAATTTATCTTACCCTGAAGCAAGAATTCCTTATATGATAACATTCCATTTTACCCATTTCTCTCAATTGGACACTAGTACAGGTATAGGCATATGCATTAGAGATGCCTTAAGTTAAGGGAATGAAATCAAGCCCTGAAACCCCTAAACATCTTTCCTATCACTCTTCCAGAAAGTTGTTCATGATCCTCACTACAACTTCAGATCAGCAGCGACTAAAACACTCCATTACATGAGCTATGCTAAATTAAAAGAACTTTACAATTCACTCCACCCATGCCATGCCTCAGTATGGAAAGCATTGAAAAATATCATCACAAGCATAATGTGACAGGAAAGGGAAGATATGTTTGCTGCTTGTCACTCCTGAAGGGCGTCTGCCCACATCAGTGCTTGGGCTGAGGAGACACAATTTCTAATTTTTCATTCAATTGCTCACAGCCACAATTCCTCAATGTTATAAAACAAGAGTTTTTTGCTATTTCTCTCCAGTTCAACCAACTATTCCAAGAATTTTACCCCTTATCAAGTGTCAGAGCAGGCTGAGTACTCATGTGAAAGGTAGAGAGGAAATGTTAAATATGCTTAGGATTGATTGTAAAAAAGACTAAATATACCAAGGTAGATTATTCCACCAGTCAACTAATAGAACCCTCCCACATCTAAGGCAAAACTGAGGGATTGCAAGGTATGATTTTTAAATGATAAATAAATCTCAGGAAAAACATACCTGCTATCTGATTCAGAAAAAAAAAAAAAAAAAAGATTTACAGGGTTTTTGTTGAAAATTTTAGCACTTACAGATGTTATGTTTTTTTCTCTTTTATTGATAAAACAGATTTCTTTCCCCTCTAATCGAATGTTTGTGTCTCAATAACATATATTTAAAATCAGAAATTCTTCCACTATACCCTTTAAAATATTCTTTTGAACGGAAGTAAGAAACAAAAAGTCCTTACACAAATGCCTCAAAACTACTGCCCAGCATTAATATAAATCTGAGAACATCAAGGACAACACTGATAGGAAGAGCCCTGAGTCATCTTTGTGTATGTGCATGGGTGTGTGCATGTGTTCACAAAAGCATGGAAAGGATTTATTCAGTGAAGGATGGAAAGCCATTTATAATGGCTTTTCTTTCAAATTCCTTAAGAATTTTACTGTGAATTGTGTTAATGGAGGTGAGATTTTTGGACTGTTTATAAATGCTTACACAATAGGTGTTTTTCCTAAAGAGTTACCAAATATTAAATAGATTAAATAAATTTATAAAAGAATCCTCTATAATAAGTGCACTCTTTCTTCAGTGCACCAAAAAAGAGGAAGGGAACATATTGACTAAAATAAGCTTAGTATTTGCAATATATATTTTTTGATTTTTTTTTAAATTTAAATTTCAATCTCTTAACAAATTTTCAACAAATTCTGTATGGATTATTTTATTTCTTTATTTATTTATTTGCAATTACTTAGAACCTGTACAAATTATCTGAATTAAATAGGAATAAGGAGACTTAAAAACATCCGGAATAAAATAAGAACAATCTGTCTCAGCAATAAAATAGAAATAGAAGAGCATAATATAACAATTAAAGCAAATAAAACACAAGGAGTTGGTTTAAAATAGGGTCTTTGACTGTCATGGTGGAATTTAAATTTACATTTCTGGTTCCTAGCTCCTAATATTTTGGTTCCAGGCCACAACTTCCTTTTTCATTATTTTAATTGATAGGTATCAAGAGGATATTAACAATCAAGAAGTAAACTACCAAGAGAATAGTTTACAAAGTTGTAGAGAAAATGTTTAAAACCTAATCTTAACTGTGACTCGACTGTTCACTTCACTTTGCCTAGAGACCAAGCCTCTCCTGGACATGAAAACTACCACAGTGGGCCACTTAGTTATGTCAAACAGCCACAGATTAAGATAGTAAAGCAGGAATTCATTATTACTGCTAAAATTTTCATTAGAATCAGTATCAAGGAACTCAAAAACCCAATCAGCTTCTCTCATAGATGGAATAAGTAATTCAATTTGCAGTTAATTTTTCCCACATTAACCATTTATAAGCCTCCTACTTCAGTTAATTTCTTACAAATTTTTATCATTTGAGCTCCAATTTTCTAAAATGTATTTTCCCTGGGGTTGATTATGTTAAGAAAATTTCAACAATAATGGTTCTCTTGAAATATTTAACACTTGTCTTTATAGATTCAAAGTCTTTTTTTGTACAAAATACTCTATACATATAAAACTACCAAATTAGTAATGCTCAGTCTCCAGCATTATGACAGAGACTTTTTAGCCACTTGAGGTGGAACAAGCAAAAAAAATCTGTGCTGTCAATGGCTTAATATAAGTAATCAAATAGGAATTAAAATGAGCATTAATCTAATTGTTATATAATGCTCATTATTATAAAGTGTGATTTGAATTACTCTGCAGTACTTTTAAATTTTTTTCTTAAGAGTTGAATTTCTAGGAAAGGAATTAAACCAGAAATCTCATTTATCTATTCTAAATGTTAGCAGATTTCCTGCTTCTATTAGTTGTTCCCAGAAGAATATGTACAATGAGGTAAGCACTGAAAAGAGTTCTCTATCTAAGACAGAAGTGCACTGGGTCTGTCAGTTTTAATTAATACAAAAAAAAACAACAATCCAGGTTATTTTATCAGGAAGACTGAAAAGTGTCTCTGAGTAGAAATTTAAATGTGAGGACTGGAACAAAAAAAACTCTATGGCAAAAAGACTTCCGTTGGAAATTTTGGGTTTGACAAAAGATAAATTTTGTAGGAAAGAAAAGAAAACAAAAACAGAGTATTTAGACTATCTGATTGATCTTGCTGGTAAAAAAATATATTTTTTGGAAGATAGTTGCAATGTTTATATTCAATTCCAGAATTGCATTTAATTTTAACTTTTTTGTAATAATACCTTAATTTAAAATTTCATTGCCTTTTTTTTAACATTTTATATAAAACCTTTTACTGTTAAACTTTTTAAAAAAATTATTTTAGGTGATATATTCTGAAATATTAAAATTCCATTCTTTGAGAACTGATTACACATGAAACTTTAAAGATCAACATCAAAAGGGTAAGTGATTTCAGAATATCCTTATTTCCAGTGGCTAGAAATTCTGGTCCCTGGACAGCACTGTGAAAGACTGTCTAGTTAAACGGTGCACTACTGAGTGCTGATATCTAATTTTTAGATGCTTAAATTTAAATGACTGTATGATGACTTCAAACATGGTTTTCAGAAATTTAAACTGATCAGAAAATGGAAATTCTTTGGGTTGGGAGAACTTCCAAAACATTTCTATATTTAGTTCTCATAATTTCATCGTGTCCATTTCAAAACTGTATTACTTGTAGTTTCAAACCCTATGTATAGATATATATACATATATAAGATCTATAGGTTTTCACAGATATAACTAGTTTTTTTTAACTTCCTCCTCTTCAAAACAAAGATGGGCATACACTTAAGTATATCCATTTTGAAAATAAGATTTTGGTTTTTGCTACATGAAGCCAAACAGAGATGAAGTCTAGGAATTGTAATTTCTAAGTAGATAGTAAAATATAACAATTTCAAATACTTTTGGGTCTGAGACATAGCTAACTAGAATGTTTGGTATAAAAGAGGGGGGAAAATCCATTGCTTTATTTCCCACTGGTTTGAAAACTGTCAGCTGGTTGATATCCCTGTTTAAAAAATAGCTGACATGAAACAGCACTGCAGCCTCTGAAAATGTTTTTACACTGTTCACAACTGTAAGCACAATCTCCCTCTCAACATGTAAGCCTTCATGCAGAACAAAGCTGCTGTGGCTGCTGCCTTTATACAATTCAAAAGTCTGATGTGCCAGACTTGGCATAAGCCTATCTCTCATTAACATCAAAGGCTCTCAAATAAAACACCATTAGTGTTGTTTGGGATTTTCATGAGCAGTGCATATACATACACATCTCTTACACGGTCATAGTTGTATTATCCTTCAACATTAATGATGACTCTGGGGGACAAAACTGATTCAGGGCTGGGTTTTGAATCTCCCATATTCAACCCACAGATTCTGGAAAGTGGTTTGGTGCCGAATGTTTTATTTAAAAGATTTTTAAAAAGAAAAGAAATGTAAAATTGCAAGTGGGTTTTGCAGACAGTTCTAACATCTTCCATATGTGACTACCACTCTCTCCCCCTCTATCGTTGCCTTGCAGGCCTCATTTCTGACTGTGACACATCTAATTTCTCAGTTATAGATGTGCATCCATTCAAACATTCTGAGTAAAACCATTGTTTGGAGGGAAATCACTCAGAATGGACTTCTAAGCTTTCAATTGTATATAGTTAAGGTGTTTAAAGAGAAAAATTCAGATGTGTTTACTTTCTTTGAACCTGCTTCTAAATCTATAAAAATCTCGTATGTTTCTAATATTACTCTTTTTTCTGTTGTTTAATTAAGTTAAGCAACTGAATGTAGTTCAGAACTTCCTGAAGATATGATAATATTGAAGCTTGCCTGGAGTACATGCCCTAAAACATATAAATCAGCATATGAAAATTGTGGCAATGGTTTGAAAAGAAGTGAGCCAACATATTAAATGTGTTCTTTGGATTAAACTTTTTGGTTTTAGTCTGTCTCTCTTGTTCCCAGTTCTAATTTCTTTAGTAAAAGTCAGGACAGATGAGATGCTATAAACTTAGCAGGTTATCAGCTCACTGTTATGCGATGAAACTTCCCATTCTGGCAATGCCAGTAAGTCATTCCAGGTCTAACCATTTTTGTTGCTGTTTTCCTAGTAAATGCAAATTATTTAGAGCACATAGTTATTTCCTACAGAAATCACAGTTAATATCAGCAAAACAAATCAAATGAGCATGTACAGTGAAGAAGAATACAAAATAGCCATCAGGGAAATGAAAAGAAACACAAGGCCTTGAAGAGGCCTTTCTCACCTCCGGCTGAGTAAGGCAGATGATTTGATTTTAATAATTACTTTTTTTCTTCTGTATGATGAACTGCTTTTGGCTAAATTTTAATATGTTATACTGTGTATGTGCCAGTTAAAATTTCAGGTACATTACATTGGAACAAATATATTGTGTATATATATATATATATCAGCTTTTAGAATTCTGGGTACCTTTTTACCATCACATTGTAAAAAAAACCTTATGTATTTATCATGAAATTGTGAATTAGGTTTTAAACAGATGAGTTACCCAATATTTTAAGTACTTTTGCTTCCAATAGTGGTTTTCATTTAAATTATATGAAGAAAATTTAAACAAACAACAAGCCTGCAGTTATAAATAGTTACACACAGAAACACTTTGTAAATACTGTTTGTGACATTCCCTTTAAACACATTCTCGATTCTCTTCATTCCCACTAGAATTTGGGAGTGTTCACCATGGACATGTTTTTAGTAGGTTCTGTATGAGAGTAGGAGGAAAAAAGTCATATATAAATGGCTCATTCATAAATGTATATGATGCTGGCATTCCCATGTGCATGCAAAAGCAAATACGATGACTCTCAATTTATACTTTTTTGAAAATCAAAAATTGCTGATTTTGTGTAAAAATTTCGCAAGTACTCTTTTTGATACAAAGTAATTTCTTTGAAATATTTCTAAATAAATATGTGGCTTTTGACAAAATTCTATTTCATTGAGAAATTATTCTTGAGAGCAATATGTAGTTAGCAAAAGAGCTTAAAATTACTAACAAGTCAACGATCCTGTTGAATAAACTGATAGAGGTATTCTAGCAAACAAACATATTCAAATAAAAACTTAACATCCACAAAATATCTTTAAAGACTTCCTAAAATTTTTACTTAGACATTAAATAATATTTTCTGCAATGTTTTCTCATCGGTTATAAGGTGCAATTATTCCTTGTCTCTTCCTAACATTCAAGCCCACCACAGGACTCAATTCCTTCAGTAATTTTAGCATGTGAAGCAATCAGCACTGTCCCAGACTGCTGAAATGATTCAGAACGGCCCCACAGGTACCACCAAGATTCAGACACTGGCATTGCAATTGTTAATTTGTTGTAACTCAGCTCTTACTTATAACATCAGAATTGCCACAATCATATTTGATGGTGATTTTTTGTCATAGAATAATGAGATATTGGGTGTTATTTCTCATCAAAATAGACAATATTTCTGAATTCAATAAAAGCTTTTACTTGCATTATTCAAAATGGCATATTGTAATAATTATAAACTAAGAGTATTGCTGCTACAACTCAGTTCCCAGATAAAATAAAAAATATTGAAGCAACATAGAAGATTCTGAGAAACAAATATGATAATTCAGTGTCTTTATAAAGAAACTGGATGATGATAGCTCCATTTATGACTGATGCTAAACTCTATGTCTATTCCAAGTAGAGTGCGGATAAAAAAACCCAGAAAACTGGCAAACAAATTCTCTGCTTTTTATGCTGCTAAACAGAAAACACTAGTTTTAAGTCAAAAAAGTGATGAAGGAGAAAAGCTTTTATTAGTAGGGAAGATTTCAGAAAGCTCTGTAAGGCATTAAAAAAAGAACCTTATTCACCACCATACTGTACACCACTCTGCAATGAATATGATCAAGTCTCTTTGACTAATCAAAAGGAAACACTGGAGGTTTGACAGTTTTCCAACATCTTCTTTGAGCAACAGGAAATGAAACTTTGCCCCATCTAAAAGCATCTAAGTGGTAACTGTAAAAGGTGTTATTAAAAGCTGTTGCAAAACAAGGCAGGAGCTACTCTAAGGCCTCTGCAGCAGAAATCATGGACATCATCTCCTAATCAGAATATCAATGCAGACTTTTTCTGTTAAGTACAGATACAGAAAAAGTCATGTGAAAATCATGCACCTTTACAAAGAAGGTTGCTGGATACAGGATATATTGCTTGTTTTAGTTGTGGGATATATTACTGTTTGGATAATACAGTGAAATTATTTTT
>VZTB01014621.1:23595-57144 GCA_013397245.1 Thryothorus ludovicianus | reverse complement strand
TGCTTAGAATAAAAAAAAAAAAAAGGTTAAAAATCCCTCAAAAACCCAACCAAACAAAAAATCTCCAAGCCCAAGCCTCTTATCTTTGCCAGTAATATTTTCTCTTCCAAGGCAAATAACAGACTTATTTGGACTGCTGTTTAAAATGTATACACAAATGTATACCAGAATGGTAAAGCTCCCTTTACATAGCATGCAAAGGAAACTTTTCTTAGCTTATTGTTTTTCACATTTCTCTCAGATGCCTGGAATCACCAGACATTTCTGGCATGTCTGTTTTCCTGACTATTAATATATTCTATTTCATTGCTGTTGTCTCTATTGTGATCAGTCGTTTTACATCCTGTCCAGCTGTGCAGATCTTTCAGATTAACAGCCTATTTTGGGGAAATTCAGACACCACTGCTCCTAGATAAAATAATATACCCTTTAGCTAAATTGTGTAATCTCAAATTCCTTGTCTTAAAAAGTAAAGGCAAAGAAACTTTTTCTTTCACATTAGAAAAGTGCTTGCTCTTTCTCTGTGCATGTATTTATATATTTGTGTGTGTGCTTTAATTCAAAACAGAGAACATCTGTTGAAAAAAATTGTGTTCTCCTAGCTTTTGAAATGTACTTTTTCTGTTAATAAACACTTTGAAATATATAACTGTTGGAACTATATACTGGAAATATTAAGAGCCATAGCTTGATCTGAGACAAATGAAAATATTTTATTATATTTATCTGTAATTTCTTTCCTGAGAAAGGACCAAGCACTTCTCCACAGAAATTGTGAACTGTTGAGGACTTAAATGAGACAGGGAACATATACATTTTGAGTTTTTCTAAAAGCCCAATCTTAAATCTGATCCAATCTAACTTAGAAAACAGTTTCTTGATGTGTGACCTCTGTTGATTGCCTATTTTTAGTGAACTGTATCTGACTTAATCAGATTAAGGTAAATTTAACTCTACTTGTAGTAGAGACTTTACAATGAAGAATACCTAGAATCTTCCAGCTTTGCCAGTGTTATTTATTGCAACACCCATGCATAAAAATGCACCTCTTCCAAAGGCAGCCTGCAGAAATCAGGAAAGCTTGCTAGAAGCTTGATCAATAGAAATGAAGTATTGTGGAGGAAAAATGTGGAACTACCACTCTATGTATGTAATTATCACATCTTTAATGCATCTTAAGATAATGCTGCATTTTCCAGGCCTACTGAATATCCTGTAAGGTGTGTCCTGACAGAATGATCCCCAGGAACATCACTTGCTAGGAAGTCACTGCTTTCTGAGCACGCAGAGAGCAATTCTGCTGTGCACATGGAACACGCATACAGCGAGTGGCCTCATGACTTGGAAAGTGCTTGAAAAAGACAGGGGTGAAAATCAGGATGCACTTGCTGCCAGAATTGCTTTATCTGATTCATGAGAACACCCCAGCATGGTGCATGAAACCTCTGAAGCTGACCAGAGGCTACGTGAATCTCTTTTGTAGGACAGCTATGCCTCATGTGTCTCCTATTGAAGGTACTTGTGCAGAAGCAAGGTGTATTTTGTCTCATACATGTTAAAGAGGAAGATTAAAGAGAAGGAATATGTCTTTTACAGGGGTTTTGTAAACTGTTCATTAGCACCCCAAATGCCTTTTGTCAGAATAATGGCATCTAAAGCCCCCTACACAGTTGATGAAGAGGCAACCTCCAGAGGGATTCAAACTGTGTGAAGACTTCTGTTTCCTTCTGTTTCCTTCTGAATAGCTGGAGACTTAGGGTAACTACAAAATAGACTTCAATATTAAGAGAAAGTACTCAGAATTAGGAAAATTCTGATTCTGCACTTGTTCCATATTTTATGACACTATATGCTGCAGAGGGAAGCTAAATCATGGTAAGTGAATTGTGAAAATTCTGAAATTTTAGCAGCTATCACCATAAACAAAGGGAAAAATAGCTGAATCCACAAAATATCACATGATTCAAATATTTTTAAAAGCTCTTTGCTGAATACTAGTAGTGCTTAATTACTAATTTTCTGGATCAAAAAATCACAGAATCACAGAAAGGAAAAGCTTGGAAAGGAGCAGCTTATGTACTGATTATAAAAATAAAATCCTTTTAATTCATCCTTAAACATCTAAAGAAAAGACTAGAAGTGAATAATAATTTTCTGAAGTAAGTTCTTTATAACTCCATTTCCAAACAGGGGCACTTTATGTCAGCAGCCCTGGAAGTAAGTGAGACAGTCATTTAGAGATGTGCCCCAAATGTGCCCCAAATGTGCCCATACACCTTCTTTTCAGCACAGTCTATAGCCAATTCAGGGCACAGAGTAGTCTTTAGGACCATTTAGGTTATTTTGTGTTAGATTTGTATTGCATTTTGGAACATTTTGATTTTTTTTGGTCATTTGTTCTGAGCCAAGTAAGCACGACTGCAAAAAATAATAGTTACAATAAGTCTTATTTCCATTAAAAATAATTACACCAGAAACTGAAAATGTATATGACTACTTAGGAGCCATCACATCTCATAGAGATAGTATTTATGGTTTGTTTGAATACTTGAGAAATTAGCAATAAACTGCAAGAAGAGCATTTAAAGCCTCAAAAACAACACATCAACCCACCACATAGCATTCCTGTGCAGAGCAAATTGGTCTTTTCTCATTTTTGTTTACAATCAGCTCTTCATAGACTAAACTCCAGTAAGTTGTGGAGTTTCTGATGTCCTCTCTCTATATACAAACAGTGCATTCACTATAAACACAATGAGGGAGGTAGGAAATAGAACCTCACAATCAGACCCTGAAAAACTGACCCCTTACATGAAGAACTGGTTGCTAAAGAAAACTGGTGGAGTGACAAAAGGTAAGAGTAACTTAAAACACTAATGATTTAAGCAAAAAAAATATCAGCTTACTCTCTCTGATTTCTGCAATACAGAAGCTTACAAAGATTTAGTTTTCAGCCAGAGACAGAAGCTCATTTAGAGGCAAGTTCTATGAGAAACATTTTCTGTTTGCATATGTAATTGATAAGTACCCTGCAGTACTAAACAGGATCACTTTGGTTTTAACTTAGGTTTCAGTGTTTACAAAGCTTCCAGACTACTTCCTATGAACTACAAAAGCTGGTTTATATCCCATAACTTTCTACTACACAAGTTTTATAAGAGTTGAGCACACAGTAACATGACTTTAAATCTTTCCATAATGTATTAATATGCAAAGAAATTAGTAATATGATTTAAACTTAATTTTCCAATATTCAGGCAAATAAAGAAAACAACCCTTGAATATGGATCACCAAATATCTATTGCCCTTAAAAAGATACATCTGTCAGAAATGCGATTACTTTGGCATGTTTTACTTTCAGAGGTGGTCATTTGAGGCCATGTTCCAAGTACAAGAGTTAAATAAATATAGTGTTGCCAAAACCTTGCTGAGTAATCAAAATTTCAGCACTCTTATGCTACTCACAAATAAGTAACAGCCACTATGACAACAAGAGTCTTTAATACAAAAGAATACCTATATTTCTAGGTTAGAAATGAAGCATAAATAGTAAAACAACCTTAGAAGGAAGTTAAGATTTGAAGAATGGAAAGGAAGGAAAGGAAGGAAAGGAAGGAAAGGAAGGAAAGGAAGGAAAGGAAGGAAAGGAAGGAAAGGAAGGAAGGTGCAGAAGGCAGAAAGAAAGGAAAGAAAGAAAGAAAGAAAGAAAGAAAGAAAGAAAGAAAGAAAGAAGGAAAGAAGGAAAGAAAGAAAGAAAGAAAGAAAGAAAGAAAGAAAGAAAGAAAGAAAGAAAGAAAGAAAGAAAGAAAGAAAGAAAGAAAGAAAGAAAGAAAGAAAGAAAGAAAGAAAGAAAGAAAGAAAGAAAGAAAGAAAGAAATAATCAAATCTGAAAGTCATAGAGAATGTCTTCATTCTGTCAAAGCACCAAAACTCCAACTACAAAAAATCTTTTGTATTTTGAGTACACTGTCTAGTGTATATTCTGTTTTGCTTACAGTGATGCAGATGTTATCCCAACTATTCTGTCTTTTCACACAACACACACTATGATACCACTCATTAGAGATGATTTCTGAGTTGAGATAAAGTTAATAACAATAAGGTAGACAAAGATCTGCAACTTTTATTTAGTATTTCTGAGGATTTCATGGCAGTAACTAAAGATGATTTGGAATTTCAAGTTACAGGACAGTATCTGTAAGTTAAAATGACTGAAAGCCCTCCAGCTCCCCATAATGTGATTTCCATATTTCAGGCTGCTAATACACAAATATCCTGAACAGAGTAGAGTATTGGATCATTCCTATTTCCTCTTCTGTATTAAGGTACCTAAATTGCAAACCGAGAAAATTAAATTAGTGGACAGCATTTTCCAATAATTACGTGCAGGTCAAATTTCAAACAATAATGATTTTTTACCATTTCTCTACAGAAGCAAAGTCTACAAGGAATATGGGCATCATCCCCCATCTTCCCTTAAAGAAACAGTGGAGAGTTTTGATCCAGATCAAACTGAGGAACAGTGATCTTAAAAGGTATGAAGTTCTTACAGATTTCCTTTATATAAATTTGTTCTGAAGGAAAGAAATTTTATCAGTGTCCTAAGGAATAGAAAAGCTGATGATCTACTATTTGTTAGAAGAGAATCTAGAAATATTATTAAAAAATCAGTTACATAAATTGTTATGATTGCTACTTTGCATCTTCTATAAGAGAATCTATCAAATATCTGATTTCATTTCACTGATTGTTGTTCATTTATTCATAAAAAGCTTAGATATGATCCAGAAACTTAATGTATTTCTGACTGATTTGAAGGGACATATCACCAAAAAAAAGAAAAAAATGTATAATCAAAATTTTTTAATCTCCAAGAGTACCCTTGTTCAATTTGATGTTGCTGGTTTTATTATTTCCCTGATCAGAAGGAATTGCATCCAAAATTTTTGATGCATAGGAATGAAACAGCCATTTCATATTTCTCAGGGAGATATTTAGACCTTGATTTGGCAAATGAAGAAAGCAATCTTATCATTATCTCTCTTTTATTTATATTACAAGATGTTATTCTACTCTTGTGCTTCTTGGAAGAAGAAGCCCATTTTTCCTATCTTTCTATAGAACACATAAATATTCTCCTGTTTTTATATACTCAAATAACAAACTAGGCCACTGATGGTTGTGATGACCAGTGCCTGATTCTGCTTTCACAAAAAGGTCACTTCAGTATTGATTTCCTTTCATTCAAGAACATTCATTCAGTTTCCAGTGAAGTGTATTGAGGTAACTAGTTTTATTTTAAGAAGAGAAAATTAATAATCACACATTTTTCTGCTTTTCTCATAAACTGCTTTGAATTAATAGGAAAATGGAGTAACTATGTTTTTGAAGGGAAACTGGGGTATTTGTGTGCATTCACCTTTTGAATAAAGGATAAGTTAACCTGTGGCATGCAGAGTAGTCCATACACGTGCTGGATTCAACACAATAATAATTAAATCAGTTAAGATTTAGAAAACTGGATTACTCTAGAAACACTGGATACTGTTTCTTTCACAACATTATCAAAGACTAGGTGTGTTTCTTACCAGCCATTCCTTCAGTTCTTTGGGATCCTCCTTTCCAGATTTCTCCATGGTTAGACATCACAAAATCTCACTTGAAAACTTGATCCATACAATCTACTCATTAAATTTCTCCTGTGTTTTATTTTGCTCCTGGAAACATTTTTACTGCTCCCATTCTCCCTGTGGTTGTCTTGTCTTATCTTTGTTTTTTTATTACACAGATAAGAAGCAGGTGAGAGAAGATTTCACTGACAATTGACATTACATGAAGAAATTTCAAGAAATTTCATACAAATCCCTACTACTAAAGATGTTTTCCTGTGTGGCCCAAAAACATCCAATTAATTCCTGCCCTCAAACCTGGACAAAGTCAGTGAAATATTTACAGAGAAATTTCCAGGCAGTCTCCCTTTTTATGAAGTTCTTTGATATCTTAATCAAATGAAAGTAAAGAAGAAATAAAAAATTAAGGAATATGGAGTAGCAATTCAGGGATAGAAGGTAGTCTATTTTCAACACAGAAAGATGTTCATAGAAAAACTGGAAAATTTATCCACAAAATTATTGAAGAAAAATATTTTTATTTAGTCAAGATTATTGAGAGTTTCTTTATATGCTATTTTAGAATCAGGAATGCATTTTCAAAACAAATATTCTGACTATCAGAACAATTCCAGGATACTACCTGTTTTGATTGATAGCACAGAGCAGAATTGAAGTACATAAGCTATTTTAGTTTTGGATTAAATTACTGGAAGATGTGATTCAGAGCTTCACCTAATGTGCTCGCTCTCCTCACAGAATCCAGTTTGCAGGATTGAACTATAAACAGTCTGAAGTAAGCAGTCTACCCTGCAAAATTGCTGTGCTACAGACGATGAGGCTTCAATGACAGCTGTTTTATTCTACTCCTATTGATATTCATCACTTAATGACTTAACCATAACTTCATTGAAAAATAGTATAAAAACAGGAGCAAGTGCTAGTGTTGTTTATAATGAAAAACTTAGGTAAATGAACAATCTGAAATTTAAAATATAAAGTTTAGGTTTTGGGTTCTTGGTTTCTTTTGAAGGATATATTTTTGTTATAGTTTTGGATGTTTTGAGGTACCAACCTATGGAACTTTTTTGCATCCAATTTGCTACATAGTTGAATTGATTCATTTTACAAGTGACTTACTCTCTATACTCTGTATTTGACTGAGAAAGAAATGTCCCTATCTTCATGAGTTTATATTCATTCTTTAGTGCACTCTCAGAGCACAGAATGACTCTTCTGAAACCAGTGAAGATAAAATTTGTAAAAATACAGCGTAGGAGACTAATCAGGGTCCAGGTTAGGAGAACCATTGTGGTCTGAAACCAGTGAAGATAAAATTTGTAAAAATACAGCGTAGGAGACTAATCAGGGTCCAGGTTAGGAGAACCATTGTGGTATAAATTTTAATTTATTTTCTTTTTCTGATTTCAGTAGTGCTTCTGTATATTTCTTATTTTAAAAGGATGCAAATATTATCTTAATATGTTCAAATGGTAGACTCTTACCTTAAAGGGAACTCAAGCACTTACTCTTATGTACTCTTGAAAAATAAATTTGTACAGAGACGTATGAACATTGGAACCGATTGCCACAGGTTGCTGTGGAAGCCAGAAACAAAAGTAGCTCCAGAAACTAAAAACAGAAGTGGACAGAGTATATGCTCATTGGGGTTACAAAGGATATCTCCAGGCTCTGGTTCAGGAAATTCCTGGTGTGCAAATGTCTGGAAGCTGAAAAGGCAGGCTTCAAAGGTGGTGTTATTTTTTCTTTTCTCTCTTTAATGCCTGACACTTGGTACAACATGTCTCTGAATAAAAAGTATGACTTGATCCAATAAAGCTTTTCTTATATTAAAGTTAACTTATTCTTGAAAATTAGTACATTATGTTATAAGAATTATCTGCACAAAAAACTGCTAGATTTCCTGTTTCTCAGTCTAACTAAATTTAAGAAAAAATTATGAAGAGGTAATGTATGACATGAGATTGGAACCTCATGAAATTCAACAAGGCAAGTTCAAGGTGCTGCACTTGGGTCAGGGCAACTTCAGACATGAGTACAGACATGAGAGGAAGTCACTGAGAACAGCCTTGTGTGTGAAGAAGGGCTTGGGGGTTCTTGTGGCTGAAAAGCTGAATATCAGCCAAGTGTGTGCTTGCAGCCCAGAAGCACAGCTACGTCCTGGGCTGCATCCAAAGAGATGTGACCAGCAGGGGAGGGAGGGGATTCTGCCCCTCTGCTCTGCTCTGGTGAGACCCCACCTGCAGGGCTGCATCCAGCTCTGGGGCCCAGCACAGCAAGGACAGGGACCTGTGGGAACGAGTCCAGGGGAGGGACACCAAAATGATCAGAGGGAAGGAGCTGCTCTCCTGTGAAGACACACTGAGTTGCTCAGTCCAGGAAAGAGAAAGCTTCCAGCACCTTAAGGGGTACCTTATCAGTGCCTTATAAGAGGGAGGGAGAAGACATTTCGCACAGTCAGTTAGTGACAGGACAAGGGCCATTGGTTTTAAACTTAAAGAAGGGAGAGTTAGATTAGATGCCAGGAAAATTTTTTTTACTCAGAGGGTAGTGAGACACTGGCACAGATTGCCCAGAGAAACTGATGCCTCATCCCTGGAAATGCTCAAAGGGAGTTTGGATGGAGGCTTGAACAACCTGAACTATTAAGAGGGAGCCCATGGGAGGGGAAGAGAACTGGATGTTGTTTAAGGTTCCTTCCAACCCAGACATTCTATGATTCTGTAATCCTGTGACATTCCAGAACCAGAAATTCTTTTCTGGTTGCTAAAATCTCATTTTGTATAGTTACATATGTATCTTCTGACGTCACTAGGTATGAGAAATTTAACAGTGTTTGCACCTGGAAAAGAGAATCATAGAATATATGATTTCATCATTACCAGACATGGAATAATGTACTTCTGAATAGGAAGTAGTCTCCACTGCTGCATGAAACTCTATGTTCTACAAATGATAAATTGTGACAGAAATAAAGCCGTTAGGAGATTTTTGCCAAGTTGTTCTATTTGTAAGCCCTCATAGGTCAAGCTCAAATGATTAATTCCATATTTTTTCCTAGAATTCCTTGTTTCACTTACTATGTGCATGCCAACATATACTGTCAACTGAAAAGGAAATACTATAAAAAATTAGGTTAATTTCCTAGTGTAAAGTATATTAAGGCATGATGTGGCTAGCTTCTTGTGTCATTCAAGTACTAGGCTGTCATTGGACTTGTAGGCAGAAAAAATATTGGCAGCTATGAACAACATATTTGATTTCTGTGATATATAATTTTAAATTATAACCAGAAACTTGAAATTGACATTCTTCCAGCCACAGACTTTGTTAGCAGTTTCTTTACATAAATTTAAAGCTTTTATTCAACGTTATCACAAAAATACCAAAGCAAAACTACAACAGAAAGCATTGCTATTCCAAAGAAGATGCCACATATTCATATTCCCTTAAATTTAAATATCTGCTTGTAAGTGTAGCCTTTAACCTGTAATCACTCTCTAGTCTCTTAAATGGGATAGCATTCCTCTATTTTTATGTAACTTAACAGTTATGAAATATACCACAGCATCAATTCTGTGCAGTACAATTTAAATAAAAAGAAAAAAAGAAACCAACATAAATTAGAAACATTTCAAAAGCTTTGTTAAAAGATTTGGACTACCAGTTATGGTTCTAGCCTATGGTGGTGGTGACTCAAATATATTATTATCTTCTAACTGTTTCTCATCCTGCATTAAAGCCCTGGTCTAAATCAATATCTATCAAAATCACAGTCACATTTGGTATCCATTGCTACCCTTGTTTACAGTGTCAGAATGGTGACTAAGCAGTAAGTTAGGCTTGGAAGTAAACCCTAAACTCCTGTAGATGAGCTGTCAGACTGGGCTCCATAAAACTGGCAGGAAGAGTGTGAGGCCTCAGCAGTAGTTACATAACGAAAACTGAGAAACTGAGCCTGTCAAAAATTGAATATACAGTTTTATTTCCTTCTTCCAAATATTACAAACAAAAATAAAGGTTTCTGATGTTACAATCTAAATGTATCATAGGTACAAGCCATGATTATACAGTATACTTCCCAGAATAATCAGGCTCATCAAGAAATGACAAGACATGTCAGAGTCATCTTAATCTAATCTCCAGGTAGTAGAAATTTTGCAGTCTCCACAGGCAATGTATTCCAGTATTCCCTTGGACTTCCTGTTTGAATTCTTTTTTGTTATATCTAACC
Organism: Thryothorus ludovicianus; assembly: GCA_013397245.1. Classification (NCBI taxonomy): domain Eukaryota; kingdom Metazoa; phylum Chordata; class Aves; order Passeriformes; family Certhiidae; genus Thryothorus; species Thryothorus ludovicianus. Next base: position 47,279 of record VZTB01014621.1, on the reverse strand, counting down.
CAGATCTTCCTTGTTGTAATTTAAGTCCACTATTTTTCTTCTTTCTTACTATGGATATATAAACATATTATCCTTTCCTCTATGTAAGACCCTTTTAAGCAACTTTCTGTTGATACTGGTATTGAGTTCCACTCCATCCTGCAGATACTCTTGATGTGTTGTGTTCACTTCTAAATATAGAAACTTTTTCTTTTCTCCATGAATTATGTCCTTTGAAAAAATATTTTCTCAAGCTTTGCTTTCCTTATAGTGAACTAATTAACCTCTCTTTGATATGCCTCTATCCTCTATCATACACTGTAATTTTTTTGAAGTATACTCTATCGCATTATCATTGAGAAACAGTTAAAACACAATTATGAAGATTTAAATTTATACACCCTCCAGTTTAACAGTGACCCATTGATAACTACCTGCTGGCTTTCAGCCAGTTTGAGTCACCTTATGATAATATGTTTCTCTAACCTACTTACAAAGAACACCATGGGACACTGTTTGATTAATTTTATTTGAGTCAAACCATAATTTATTATAGAAAAAGTTAATCTGGTGTGTAATCATTTGTCTTTACAATACTTTTTTTTTAATGCCATATTCTATAGGATTGTTTACAAATTTGGATTACCTGTTTTTACATTGTCTGATGACTGAAGTTGGACCGATAAGTATTTAATTTATAACCTAAAGGTTTGACAACAGATCAGATTTGCATTACATGCATTACATGCTTGACTGTTAGAAAAGAAAACATCACCTCTAGTGAAAATGTTCAGTTCTAAAGAGGGGCTACTGTGAAAGTGATTTAGAGAAGCAGCATGAACTCCCCTTACACCCAAGCAATTTGAATTCAAAAAAGAAGTAGCAGGAAAGCAAAGATTGATTGGCCTTTCTTCTATACCTAAGGCACCAAGACAGACAAATCAAGGAGCAAAGTAAAAGTCCTGAAGATATTTCCTTTATAGAACAGAATAAGAGTAAATTAATATTCCTAATTTAAAGCATTTATAAGATTGCATAAGCAGCTATTAAGATACATTGCACTAACATTTAACAAGGGAAAAAAGTAAAGGTTAGCATGAACAATGTCAAATATGTACTACAGTGGAATATAAATATGAGAAACTGATGTGGAGTAGTAACGTGCTTCCTGCAGAGAGACAGGCTTATAGACTGTGTCTGTTAAAAAAAACCAGCAGAAAATAACCTTTTGCTGAATTTCTCCATTAAAATAATTAGATTTCCATAAATTATTTATTTGTAATAAGACGTGGTGATGAATAAGATCTTGGAGTATGTTCTTTCATATGTAACCAAATAAGTACACATATTTAAGGCATTAAAGAGTTTTTGAAAAGCAGCATTTAAATATTTCAGTCCTCCAAATATTGTTTGCAATAGACCATGTGATGTTTAGCAAATCTCTGGCACTTACTTAAACACTTAGGAAAAATGAATGAAGAAATATAGGACTGGGAGTGGGGAGCAGGATTGGGAAAGAAAAAAAAAAAAGAAGAAAAGATAAAAAAATAAAACCCAATTTTACATTGATATGAAGTTAGAATAACATGTCATTGTCAGTGCAAGGCTTTACAAAAACTAAGAATATTTTCATTGTGAAAATACATTCATTATAAAGGAAAAAGATGAAAAAATCAGCAGAAATAGGCTCTATAGCTATAGAGTCTGCTATAGTGCTGTATTCCTTGTTCCTTTGTACAATTTCTACTTTAATAAAAGTATGTGAAGAATTACAAGCATTTATAACCAGTCTGCTGGCTAAAATTTTTTTTTAAAGATGGATTGGAGAGGTTGAGTCATTTTAGGAATAATTTTCAGAGCACATTCTTAAAAAACTATCAATACCATGCAATGTATGGATTGAATAAAATCACCGGATATATTGAATTATGAAATGAGTGGTTACAGAAGTCACTTACCAAGTTTCCAGTCATTATGATTTTATTAACATAAAATGTTACACTGGTCTCTCTTGTTGTGAAATAAAATTACACAAACACTGCATTTGTATATAGAACCATATTTTAAAATATTAAGAAAAAGAAAGTATTACATTTCTAGACAGATAATTTGAGGATATTATTAAGAGTCTGTTTCCAAAATTTGTTTGGACTCAGGATACAAAAGTTACTTCAGTTATCTCTTAGTAATAATCCAGAAATTCTTCTTCCATTTCCTTTCCACAGCAGAGTGAAAGCTCTCTCTGGGGATACTGTGTCTTAGTATGGCTGTGATTATCTATTTCCCAATATACCCTCATAACCAGCCTGTCAGTAAGGTACTGGGATCTGGGATCTTTATTTGTTGGTTTTTTTTCTTTTTTCTTGCCTTCCTCCCTACCTCAACAGTTGTTTGCTGCTAAATTATGAAAGCTTCTAACCAGCAATAATCACATACAAGGAAAACTTCATCATATTGTTTCTCTTAACCGAATAAGAAATCCTTTAAGAAATATGAAGCTTTGGCAACAAACCCTTGTTATATACATTCAGAAACCTGTAAGCCAACACTGATCTTCCCAAAACTCAATGTATTGTAAGAATTCAAGTACATCATTCAGGTCTAGGTTTAGATGCATGACTATAAGTTGTGGGGTTTGGTCCTCGTCGTTAAATTTGTGGCTACACAATCTTTTATCTTTTTGTCTGTGGTTTTACATCTCATCTATTTTTTCTGCTTCCATCTCAACTACTATTTCTCTTTTGACACCTCTTACACTTGATATCAATGAGAGTATACATGAGGAATTACAAATCTCTTTACCTGAATTCATTTAGAATGATTATGAAAAAAATGCCCAAAGAAAAAATTTAATTATTTTTTTACCTTCCACTATATTTGAAGCAACTTGCTCATGTTTAAATAGAGGCAGTAGCTTCCTTTTAAGTTTACTTGAACATTCCTGGAGGCACTAAGAACATTTTGGATACATGGGAAACAGTGATAATTATATTAGAAGGAGTGTAGCAGCCTGACATTCCTAAGAGCATTCTGATTGCTCCTGAACTTCAGGCACAGCAGAAGAAAGAAATCCTCTTTAGATAGACACTGCTGTCATAAGTAAAGGTTGGGCACATCTCAAGACCTCACAAGAGTGCTGTAGTAAAGCTCCTATATCTGCTGTTCATCTTTTTAAGAAACCAATAAGAAGCATCACTTCCACTTCTCCCAGTCCTGGTTTCCTATTCAAAAGAAAGTTCTAAATGCTTGTTTACTCTATCTCCCTTTCTCTCTTTCTCTCTCCCAGACAGCAGTAGGTATATTAATCATCTTTGATTGTTCTTCCTAACAGATTACTTGCTCAGAAACTGCAGAACTTCAGTTAAAGTTGTCTATAACCTAAGAGGATGAAAAAAAAGGTTGACAACTCCCTTTACAGTTCTCAAATTACTTTGGTGGTGATATAGAGAGCAAAATTGCAGCTTGTATTTCAAACTGCTTGGTGGCCAAGATCATTTAAACAGCCTGGAAACCTTTAGTCACATCCAGGAAACCAACTCCTTCTTCCACTTGCATCATCACCCATTTGTTCTGTCTTTATTGAAGTAGTAGCTTCTTACTTTGCTGTTGTCCCTCATAGACTCTGGATTCAGCACTTAACATCCTTTAAAACAGCTCATTATTTCTTTCCATGCACTTAAACTTCTCTTCAGCCTTGATGTGTAGAAAAGACATTAATATAATTAAAATTCTCACTTGCTGGAACCTCTGCCAAGCACTATGAATAGTTCTCATGCATTTCTTTCTCTACTTCTTGGTTTGTGTTTTTAATTAGCACATTATTTAATATCGTGATATCATTGTCAGTGACTTCAAAGAGCTTCTCAATAAAACAAAAAAACAATTGAGGTGCATTTGCAAAATCAATTAACTTTTAGTTTCAAAACATTGGAAAACATGAACACAGTTTAATTTTGAACATAAAATATACAAGTCAATGAAAATAGGTTCCAAAACTTTATCATAGTACTGGTTTAAATATTGCATTAATACCAACATTTGTATTCATTGCAAATGAAGAGTTTTTCTTGGATTCAGATATTTATTTTCTCTCTTTTTTATCTTTTGTTTTTGTATTTCTGCTGTTTTCTAATTATTCTTTCTTCTTCTTCCTAATATACTATTTTCTTTTTTCTTCATTTCACCATTATACATGTAATGAGAGTAATAAAGACCATTTAGACAGAGGGAAAAAAAGAAATCCTGTCTGTTTCATGTGGGGGTCAGGACATCCATGTACACAACAGTACAATTTATAAGTTTTATATGTGCACTCATTTAGGATAAAAGGTACTTAAAAGATTCAAAAATATTTCTTAACCAAAACATTAGTAAAAATTAGATTCAATTGAGATTTGTGGTATTTATATGATGTGGTCTACTGTTTAATATGATCTAGCAGTATAGACTATTCTTACATCCTTATTTCCCCTATGGGATTAGAAGGCTAAACCACTGAGACTTTCACAAATAAATTTACTGAATGGAATATATACAGTTCTTATTCTTATGTAAACAAACAGGCTATAACTTGAAGCTACACAAAGGCTTTAATTGTACAAACCACGTATTGCTAAAATCAATCCAAGCCGTAACTGCGGTAAGCAACCATCTTAGTCTTGAGCAATCTGTCAGTAAACTAATTAATTACACTAATATGGAGAGAGGAATAGCTCCTCTTTTCTTTGGGCATCTTTTCGGCAGCCGGGAATAGCTGGGTTCTAACTTTGCCAGCTCTAATCAAATAAGTAAATCCTTTTTTGGTTAAAAGTTTCTCTAAACCTTTTAGGAAGTAAGCAAGACACAAGGGGTTTTTCATTTGACTTTCTCTTCAAGACAATTTGAAAGCATGCAAGCCTATTCAAATGAACAAACTTCTAGTGAATGTCAGTATGAACAAGTTTCTCTGAGGAGGGCATGCCTACATGCTGTTGGGTATGTATTACAGGGCAAACAGCTTCTGATGAATGAGGAAGTCCTAATCTAAATGACAGCCTGAAGGACATCTAGAATTTCCCATCTTCCACCTCATGAGCCCACAGCTGCATAGATCATCTCTACATAAAATAAGTTTCAAGGCTGAATGTCCAGCAGTAAAACAACAAATATCACCATTTTACATAGTAAAATGGAAATTCATAGTAAATGAATTTTTAAGTTATTTACCCATTTAAAATCCATGTAAAGTTCCTAGAATAACCCTTATTTTTTAATCACAAATACTACAGATAGACTGCTGCAGATCTTTATGCTGGCACTTTGGGTTGTACTAGGTGACTGAGAATGAGCTTGGAGATAGAAATTAGCATTTCCAATTTTCGTAGATCCTTTCCTTTCTATACACTCTGTGAGAGTGTCAGCAACATCTTCAGCAGACTAGGGTAATACCAAGCTGACACCTTGAATGCCATAGTAATGACTATTTATGAAGTGTGAACCAAAAGCAGGAAATGCAGTGAAAGAGCCCTCCATTCCAGCTCAACACTAACCTCGCCTGTATAAAAGCCTTACCAGGCCTGTTACAAAGCCTGATGAAGCAGGAAATCAACTCTGGTGAGCAAAAGTAAGCAAGAAGTACAAAACATAACTACAGCAGTGAGTTCATGGATCATTTCTCTTTTCTGTGTTAGACAAAGCAATATCTATAGTCAATTAAAATGCAATATTGTTTTTCATGTCTGTCAAAACACCTATACTGTCACAGCCCTTGTTACAGAAAAGCTTAGACACTGCAGTTGAAAGAGAGGCTATGTCACCAAACTTGCCAGTGGAGAATAAAGTGTAGTCTTTACCCCTAACAGTTTATAAATAGATAAAACAAATAAAGGGTTACAACTCAAGAGATATAACATAAAAGACAGAAACTTCATTAATATTTTGCGACACTCTTATTAGTTCCTTTAATTTTGTTGACTGATGATATTGAAGATGAGGCAAGAGACAAAGCAAGTGGTGGAAGCAGTGGAAGAGGGATAAGATAAGAGGAAGGAATATATGGGTGGCAGCTAAAGTGAGGTTGAAGTGAAGCAACTGTAAGGGAAGGGGCAGAGGGGATTTGTAACAAACATCTAAGATGAACTATAAATAAGAATGCACACAATACACAATACTTTATATCTTCAAAGCACAGGAAAAGCACATCTTATGTCAAGCCAGACATTTCTTCCATTTCAAAGTATTTAGTCTTCAGAAAAGTGTTTATAATGGGAAAATATAAGTAAACCTTTGAGGGCAAAGGCAGTGAGAGGAGAGTCTCCAACTGTCAGGTCTTTGCAGTGAGGCAGTTTTGGGTTTGACCATCATGCATTACTTTGAAAATGCAGAGCACCATGAGTATTGACTTCATTTCAGTGAAAAAAAGTTTAACTCCTACCAACCAGGTATCCTTTGATCAAGCAAAAAAAAAGGTCACTCTTTTTACTGTGTTTCCAAGTAATCATCTGCAATGAGTTGTGTTTGCATGATTTACAGATTCTCATGAAATTTTGGAACAAAGCTATATTATTCACTGTTTCTACACAGATGAAATCCACTGTATGTAAATCCATGATTTGCAAATCCATGTCCACATCTCATGTGCTTACACAGGTCCGTTTAGCTTAACTTCTTAGTGTGAGAAACTTCCAAATACAGAAATATAGAAGAAATGTTCAAAAAAGTAGCACATAAACTGACTTCTGAGAAAGTGATAAGAATGCTTTGATAGAGAGATAAAATTTAAAGGATGACTTATGATTCAAAATTTTTCAACTTGAGAATAATCTTGAAAATTCTCTAAAAAAATAAAACAAAAAAATGGTTAAAAGTTGTAAGGAAAATGGGATAAAGTTTATGATTTTTATAAAAAGAATTACTAATTTCTTCCATATTTCTATAACTTTTTACTAGAATAATTCCTGTGGAATAGTGATGTCTGTTTTCTGCTAAGACTATTATTTCTTCAACACTATCAAAGCACCTATAAAATTGAGACTGTGTAACAGTGTGTGCTGAAGGCAAAGAAGTTCTTCAGAAGTCTGAAATGTCAGTATTCTTGCAGGAAACTCTAAAGAGGGACATTGTTGTCAAGTTGTAATAGGGAATGTGACAAAACCAAATTTGCTAGGGATAACCAGATGGGGAAGAAGCACTGGATGATACTCAAATATTTAGAAACCTTAACATTTTGTACATGCTGCATTTTAATCAATACAACAGGTGAGAAAGCACACATAACCAAGTAACAGAAGCACAATTTGAGCTCTATAAATTAAAATAAGATTGCTGGTGTCTGGGGTCAAATGCAGTAGCTTGATGAAGGTGAAGGTGCTGCAACTCCATGACCCCATCTCCAACCCACAGCAAGGTTGACAGTGTATTCTTTCTAAGTACATTCACACAAAGACATACACACATACACACCATATATATATATATACACATGACTAGCCACACAGATCACAGGCATATTCAGCACCTGATGAATACAGACAGCATCAAGAGTCTCATCTGCCCTCCACTTCGACTGGCCATGATGAAGGTCTGCTAGTGAGAGAATCTCTCTTTGTCTCTCTCTCTTTCTGCATATATAGATGTCAAAGTGGGTCCCTATGCTTACTCAGTGTGCTCAGGAGGTGACCCTGGACCCCTATCTCCCCAAACACATACAAACACATACAGGGCTAACTGGGACTCATAGATTCATGAACAGCCAGCTTATTCTGTGCTCTTTGAGACTATAATATCCCAGCCCAGCTCCTGAGCCATTTAACTTACTCTTTATCTTGTCCATCTTGATCTTCACTATTCATCATGCACTCAGACTCCTGAACCTATTCCAGTTCCTGACATCTCAGGGACCAGGATCCCCTGTTACTCATGGTCCCACCTCTCTCATTGTCATTTGATTTCATTAAGTCCAGTCTTTCCAGTCCTTAAACCCATGCTCATGGACTCTCCAACCCATGGTGTGACTATTTTCTGCACCCATATCCCCCTATATACACACACTTTCACACACCAAATACAGAGAGCTCACACAGAAAAAGAGTTAAAAAGAGATTTAATAACAAGGTGGGACAGGCTACACTTATCAGGAACAGGGAATGACCAGACAAATATACCTACCAGTAACTATTTATGTAAGATTGTCATCTCTGGGCTCCTTGCCCTTTCTTTATTCCTCCCCAAGCCAACTCACACCATTCATTTTCCCATCTTTGGTTCATCCCTTAATAATCCCATAGAAAGTCCTATATGACACAAAATACTTTTTCCCTATGTGCCATAATATGTCCCACTCTCCAAGCATCCATCTTCTTAGCTCAGAAAATGCTCTGACATTGACCCATCCTGAGCATTTTCCTACCAGATCACAGGGGCTAAGGGTCTTATGGGACAGCTCTGGGAGATATCGAAGTATTGTGTCATTTCTTTGAGCCTTTAATTTGTGTTCCCACATGACTTTAGGTCTTTGTACTCCTCTAGATTTGTGGAGATGGACCTCTATAGTCTGCTGGCCCCTAGAATTTGCCTTGGCTCGCCCAGCTGTCATTGTTTGTCCATGCTCCTTTCTGAGTGTGAAGATGATTGTACATAATCCTACATGTATTGTTTAAAATACGTTCTACATCATATCTTATAAAAAAAATGCAAAATGATCATAAGTGATCATAAGATCATAAACAATGGAGCTGGAGGGCATCACGACGAGTTATGCAATTCCTTTCTGGACTCAAATATACAGTGGATCTAAATTATTCCACAAAGTGTTTTTATAATTTTCTTCCATGGAAGGAGGCATTGATTAAGACACTCATTTCTAAGGCTATTGCAGAGCTCAAATAGTTTTGCTGCTAGAAAACTTTTAATACTGTTTAGACTTAACTTCACTGAATTCCGTTTTACTTTGCTGTTATTCATGCCTGCCATGGAAAACTGCTTATTCCTATCTCATCTTTTTACCTTTCCTGCTGTCATAACTGCCTTCAGTATCCTCAGCTCTAGACTAAACAAACCTAATTCCTTCAATTTTTCTTCAGAAGTTATGTTTTATAGACCTGCAACCATTCTTGTTATTTTATTTTGGACCCAATCCAATTTGTTTGTACCCTTCTTGAATCATGAAGCCCAAAACTGGTCATAATATTGTATCTGAGGCCTGACCAAAGCCAAACAGAATTTAACTACTTCACATGTCACTTAAACAATGCATACAATGTTTATGTGTTTCATTATGATGTTTGCCTTTTGTGTATATAATCTCTAGAGTAAACTAATTTTGTTGATCGTTTCCATCTTGGATTTCTTATAACGTATGGAGATCCTTTTTAGCAGCATGACTGTACTTTCTCTTATTCTCTAACCTCTATATAGCTAAACCTTAATATATTTGATAAAGAATTTCCATATTTCAAGAAATAATCCTAATCTGCAGAAGACACTTGATGTTACTCTTCCTTCTTGTTATTACCTTGGAAATATTACCAAAAAAACCTAATTCAAACAATAATTACAAAACTAATGTCAAAGGAAGTTTGCTAAAATGCTTCAATTTTTTCTCCTTAGGGCTTAGAAGAAGGACAAAAAATTTGTTTAAAGAATGTACACATGATCTATATTACATTACAAATCACTTTCAAGCCTTTAAAGTTTTATTGTCCTTGAGGTAATATCTATACTAACTACTGTTCTACTTTTATTCATCTTGCTCAAGTAAAGAGTTATTCACTCTCCACTGCTGTAAAGGAAATGAGAGAACATAACTAAGAAAGAAAGCCTCTATAGACTGGATTAAAATTTCAAGACTCTCATAGTGACTGGAGAGAAAGAGACTTCTGGCACAACATAAAATATCTATAATTGATTATGAAACACCTGTAGTTAGAGGTATCCTTGAGAAGAATAAATTCATAAAGAGTAAATTGCACTGTGCTGTAGTAATCCAGGGTAAAGCAATTCTGCTAATGTGATTTTTTTCAGACCACATATTTTACTAAAGTGTGGAGATCTAAAGTTGATTTGAATGCTTTCTAAAAGTACTCCAGTATTTAGAAAATAATAAACACAATAGCGTTTAATTCTGTGTTGGATGTCATTTCACCATATCTACAAAGTCAGTAGAGCACTCTAATCTCCAGGTATTTCCCTCCCAAATATCTCTTACACTTTGGTTGATTTTAAGCACAATGCAGATAGCAGTAGGTCTATCCATGCTCTTAATCCTGGGAATACACTTTTGAAAGGAGTGAAGTGTCTTTCATAGTGTTATATTTATGAAAGGACAGAAAAGTATGTCTCTTCCAAGAATTCAGACAATAAAAGAAAGCAGACCTTTAATTAAAGTATGACAGTGCCACTATCTCTAATTTATTATCTTGTGTTTAAGTACCAAGAACAGTGTGATATGTAATAGCTCATGATGTCGGACACTTCTAACAATCTCCAAAAAAATAGAAAGCTAATAAAAAACTAAAATGGTCATACAAATATCAGAACTTCATTTATTTTGCTTGTTAGATTAATATTAGTTTAACCTAAATTTTTCTCCTGTGTAGGGTGATACAGATTAGTGTTTTTCATTATTAGGGCACATTTTCTTCTCATCAGTTACTGCACTTAATGAAAGAACACTCCCCTCCAGCATACAGATTGAATCATTTTCAATCACAGCATAAATAAATGCCTAGAAGATGTCAGCTGAAAATCTTAGTTATTTCCTAAAGGTGCAGGTGCTAGAAGTGGTGTAATGAAGTAGAGACAGCTGCAGCCACAGGCTCTGGCCAACTGGAATATGTCTTCAGAGTGACATTCAGCATAACAAGACCTCACTATGTTTGCTTCCAAGAATGTTATCACTGTGGTTTTAAAAACAGCATAAATCAAGAGACATGCTCACAAAGTATAGCTGAAGTCACATTATCTTTATTATACCCCTATATATTTTCCTCATTACAACCTGAAATATGTTGACATAACCACTCATGCTCATCTATAATATAACTAATAATTATGCTGCCAGAAAGAAAAATGAGAACAAATGGTATTACATGGCTGGAATTAATCAAACAACTGACCCATATAGTTATGACCAAGAAGATTCATTGAAACTTTAAAACCTCAGGTACAGGTAAATTTTAATAAGTCTTTTTGAAACTAGCAGGGAATAATAGATGTGTCACTGTCACTGACAAATCTTTTTTTCAAAAAATATTTGAACCCTATTTTATTTTACACCTGTGAGTGACAAAATAGTTTATTGAGGCTGCCACATAGGAGAAGGAAAAGATCAGCACTGCAGATACTGAGTACTTAATGTTCTACTCTCTTTTACAGAGACTTCATGAAAGAAATGTTCTTATTTTTCTTAGAAAAAACAAAACCATTTTGTGACATATGCAATCACTTTAGCAAATATAGCTAGGTGTAAACCAGCAATTATTTAAAAGATAAAATATCTTCACAAAAATTTGTCTCCTTTAGTATTCTTTTCAACTATATTGTAATTGTTGTCCTTTATGAAATACTTCTGCAGTCACTATTTTGGACTCAGTCCTCTCTTGTAAAGGTGGAGGACTGGATCCCAGAGATGCTAAGTGTTCACCTTAACACTGCTGGTTAATCTAATGGTTAAAACCTCAAATGGTTAAAGTAAGACTTTTAAAACCACTTAATATTCTCTGGATATTTACCTAAATCTAGTTGTCAAGGAACAAATTTCAATTTAACCATTAGCTTTCCATATTTTTTTACTGTCAGATAAGAGACTGGTAAAACCCATTCAGGGACTTACTTTTTCTACTTTTGCTGATGTTCCCAAACCATCTTCACAATATATCAACCCATGGAAGCAGACTCTTTTATTTTACACATTTACAGCTAAATTATTAGGTCAGTGTGATGTAAAAGGTAAGAGAGTGGGTAGCCCCTTTCTACTCAGCTTCCACAGATAATTTTGTTGACTTGTTCCTTTAGAATATTTCATAGGAGCAACTTAGATTCCATTCTCCTGGCATTGATAGTACATTTAGAATTTTGAGTTCAATGAAGAACGAAGGGGAAAGAAAAGAAAGAACTCACAAATTAGTGGATATTTTCTCCAAAATAGAAGTGGTAGTAGGGCAGAATCAAATTAAAACTCTTAAAACTTCAGTTCCAGAGTAGAGTGTATCACTATGCAAATGCCCTTAAGACCAAATGCAAATCTGCTGTGATTTTGCACCAGAACAATTTTTTTTGAAATACTGCTTTTCAGCAAGGTTTCTTCATGGCTATGTATATTTAAAAATGACCTTCATTCATGATCAGAAAAAAATAATATATAGAAATTTGCAAAGCTACATGTAGATTTTCTACCTCTTACTAATACTTGCAGTTTAGGCACTGCCAGCAGTGACACTAAGAAAATCATTAAAGTAACCAACAAGCCTTAACCAAACAGTGAGAATAAAAAACAAAAGGTTCTATAAAGAATTAAAACTGTCCTTTTGGGCAGACAGATGTTAGACAAGATTTAAAAGGGAGAGCTTGCACTGATGATCCCCTTAAAGTTTTATAAATATCCCTTTTCAGCTGTTCAGGAATTCAGAATGTACCATCCTGAATTTCACAGGAATAGCAGAGATAAACGGTTACCTACTTTCAACATATATTTTTGTGAGATAAAGAAAAATGTTAGGCAATCCTACCACAGGTTTTCATAGCACAGTGAGCCAGTTCCAGGCCCATATTTTAAGTCATAGAAGTGTATGGCTTTTCCCCTTCTCATATTTACAGAAGATTTCAGTAACAAAAGACTTTTTAAGATTATTGTTCCATATTACAGTTCTCAGCATATGAGTTCAGTATCATAATATTAAGGGAATCATTAAAACAACAAAACAAACAACAAACCAACAAGCCTGACTGATTTTTAGCAGTGAAGAGCTGCTAGATATTATTAGGATACAAACTGTTTCTTGTATCAGAAAATGTAAAGAAATGTCTGTCTCTTCTTTAGCTGCTCTGGAAAACACATGGCATCTTTTCTCCTACTTCTAAGGGCAAAATCCACATCTTTAAAGAATATAATCTGATCTCCAGATTCACCCTACTCAGTGGACCTGTTCTCAACTTCTTCTGCTATGTCTCTTTCACTCTGTACTCAGCAGTTCCTATGTCCTGTTGGTGCAAATTCAAGGAGCAGAGGAATTTCTTATCTCCTTTCCAAAGTATTTTCACTTTGATTTCTAAATACAATATCCAGCTGTCTTCAGTGCTTCTCTAGAATATCCTGTCCAGAAGAATTATCCTACGTGTAAAACAAAAAATGGCAATTTAAATCAGTCACAGTTCCAGACCTGTATTTTTTAAATATTTGTGGGCTAATCACATACATAAAAGAGCTATAAATTCTTTTTTAACAGCAACAAATTATTAAGAAATAAGGAGCAAAATTTTTGGAATTTCTCTGGAGACTACTGGTTTGCAGGAAGGAGTTGAAGGCTTGATTTAGTTCAGTACATTTTTTTTGGGCATTGTGTTTCTTTCTCATTCTATTATGTATATTTTCACTAAGCTAATCATCATACAGTTCCTCTGGAATTTTGATGGAATTAATTCTCAATGTATCAGAAGAGAATTAATCATATATTTGTTAAAATCGGAGGCTTCAGGACTAGGAGTTACAAAAGCCTTACCTACTGTAATTTTACTCTGTGTACTCATACAGTCACATACAATACAAAGCAATTAACATCAAAATCAGGAAAAATATTAAACATTTGTGCCTATCTGAGAAATGATGTCACTAGATTTGGGGTTGCTTCCTTGGAGGAGCAGGTAAAGTATATTTCTGTGCACATTGCATTTTCCAAAATAATTGTCATTCTAAATGCAGAGAGCTGACAGCTGGTTCTTGTAGAAGGTGCAGTAGCAGCATTTCCCAAAGGTTAATGCTGAAATTTTTTTGAATGTCTGCATATTTATATGTTATATTCAGGACATTTACTAGGCAGCACTTGATAAAGGGATTTGGTTGGTTTATGTCAACTGCTTTGAATTTTTTATTGTTTTGGTTTTTAACCAACTGAGAAAGAAAGAAATCCATCCAATTAGAGAAGCAGGAATGTGAAGTACTCACCAGCACACTCTTGAAGCATAAATCTGCCTCATAAAGCCTGGTGTGACAGGCTACCCTGCCCACAGATGTCAGGGTCTCCAGGTCAGAAGGCGGCGGTGGCTGCCCCATGCAGAGGGTCACAAGGCTCCTGACGCCAGAGACCTCTAAGGGCCATCCCTGCCGCTCCAAAACCCCCTGCCAAGCCACCAGGCAGCTGATCCTACAGCTTGAAAAATAACTTGAGGCATTTCTTGCAGTGGACAAATCCCAGGAAATCAGGGTTCCCTGTAGCTTAACACTCATCAACCTGTCTCAGCTGGTCTGTGTGCCTTATTTTAATGGATGAGGGGATGAGAAATTACTTTTGTACCAGCTTATCAGGGCAAGTAACATTTTATCCAGGTGCAGAATCCCATAGAGCTTTATTGTGTGTATTAGATAAACACACAACAAATCGACAGAATAAGGACACTTAAAGTGTATGATTCCAGTAATGAGTACTCAATATAGGCAGTACCAGTTTTTCATCAAAGTAATTCTTTCTTCTATGAAGATGCTTGTGTTTAGTAGATAATTCTGATGCAGTCATGCTCATAAACATACATGTGGAATACACTCAATTTATTTTTTAATCTGAGAAACATGTCTTCATATAACCTTACATCCAATTGAAATAGTGTATATTTTTTATTCATTCAAACAATACAATTTCATAAACTTCTTGGCCAGTTTTTCTTTCCTCTTCACTGAATTTCCATATGGAAACCCCCTTTTAGGAAACCAAAACTCAAAACAGCCCTGAAGGAAGCAATGTAGGTGAGTAATCTGCCCCTGAGCTACATTGATTGTAACACTTCTACTTGGAAAAAACTCATTTCCTCTCCTGATTGCCACTTTATCCAGCTATTTTGTGTCACATTCTTAGGACTGTGGTATGGTATGTTCTCCTATATTTATTTGAATTGTTGTTAAATAACATAAGCCTTTTAAAAAAATGCTGTAGAAAAACTGGTCAAATTGTGTGTGTGTGTGTGTGTGTGTGTGTGCACATATTTGTATCAAAGTTCTTCCTTTGATGAGAACTGAAATGTGTATGCATGACCACATGCATGTAACAACTGGAAGGATTTTCATCATTAATTACACCTCTAAATTCAGATATGCCTGGAGGACAGGAATTAGATTAAATAGATGAAAAAAATAAAGGAAAACAGCAGAGAGAATGAACCCTTTGTAATCCTCTCTCACTCATTTTCTATATATTATAGCAATAATTACTTCCCTGATGATAAAAAGAAGATATATAGAAAAAAAAAATATGCACGTAGTAGGAGAAGAGGGTCTTGAGGTGTACATAGACTTAGTCATAATCAGCACCTCTGGTTGCAGGCTGAGCAGTGCTGTCAGTCTGCAGGAGCTGTGCTGCCCCCTTGAACAAGGGCAGACACTCCTGGCAAAGGGATATAGCTAGGCTGCTGAGGACTGCCTCCCACCCTGTGCTGATTCTGAAGGATATGCTGGCCCCCTGGAGGAGCTGGAGAGGTCCAGAACAGAGTCAGAATATAAGCTACAAACAAACATCACAATCCAGGATTCAAACTTCTTCTCTCCCGTATTGCTTATCAGCATGGATACACCAGGGTGGCTCAAACTACAACCAACAAATCCCTTAGAGAGGAATAGAAAGGATGGCAGGGAAGATTAAAACAGTTCTTGGATGAATGGAAGAGTTACATTTTTATAGTGAACAAACTGCAGAGTCACATGTATGAACCAGCTATTCAGAGTGCACTTGCATAGTGGAAAACATCAAAGAATGGAAATAAATGTAGCAACACTAGAAGCCAAATTCAAAAGGAGTCATAGAATGAGTGACAAGTGCTATGGTGCAAACTTCCCAGAGAAAGCAATTGTTCCTGAATTTCAAAAGAAGAGTAGGCCTGAGAATTTTAATAATGAGATGCACCACCCACCAAAAATAAAAATCACATCTAAAAAAATTTTACAAGCAGAAGCGACCACGAGGTACGTTAGCACCTTCCAAAGCCCTGTTTTCAGAGAAGGATTAATCATAACAAAATTTTTAATCTGTGGGCCTTTTCTTTTGTTTTGCTTTCAGGCCATGGTATAGCTGAAAGGGAAACCACAATTTGCAGAATAATAAATAAACAAATATTTTTTTTATGAGATAATGCAATGCTCACGCTCAGTGTAAAAACTTTGTAGAACTTCATGAAGCATTAAGCTGGATTTTGTTTTTATTCTTTTTAATTATTTTAAACTCATTTTGTTCAAATTCAGCTTTTGACAGTTGTAATGCAAATACTGTTAATACTACATCTTGGAGATTTTTCTCCATATTCTCTAATTATTCACTACTTTTGGGTTGAATCTTTACTTTGCTGGGAATGTTTGCTGATTGCTTTCATGTTTACACGATTTTTTACTGGAGAGGAGCAGCCCATTTTCTTCTTGTGAGTGGTTTCACACTGCAGCTGCTGTTTGCTGGTGATCTCTGTTGCTACTTCTCCCTCATTTGCTTCTGGTTTTTGGAGCTCTCCCAGCAAACTGGGGGGAAAATTAAATTCTTACCCTTTTTGTTGGAGGAAGCAGGAATAGGTGGGTGGAACCTTTTGCTTTGTTTTTATTCTTTTAGTCACTGCTGAAATTGGGTACCTTACAGATGAGTGAGAAGGATCACTAACGTGTGCATCATCTAGCATTCAAACATATGGCTTTGGGGACATTTTTGTTTGCAATTTTTTTGCAAAATAATTCCTAGCAACTAGATATAATCTGATGCATTCCCAAATTTAAAATTATCATTCAGAAACACACTTTTATGAGCAAGTAAAATACAGAAGTCAGACTCAAACCTACATTAATTCAGAATATATTTTAGAGCTTGAGTTTGCGGCAAAATTAAGGTTGGATTGTAAGTTTGTCTTCATACATAAAAGTGGCAAACTCACACATAATTTCTTCCTTCTTGGAACACAATCTGATGAAAAGAGAATTTGGTTGTGTCCAAATTGGAGCTATAAAAGGCCCATTCTAATTTTGTATTTGACCCAGGATCAAAGCCACAGTAGTGGGTTAGAACATAGTGTTCACATTTGATCCTTTCTCTCTGATATTGGAAATATTTGGATATGAAGTTCTGCATTTGGCTCATATCTATCCAGAAATGATAGTAAAGCTTGCCAGTGGTAAGGCAAGCCTCTCCTCAGCCCACTTCAATTTACACAGAACATATCCAGTAAATTAAAGCACTAAGCATTAGGAAATACTTTTAAGAGAAGAAATAATAGTCATGAAAATATCTTATCCTGGATTTTCAGCTGTCAGAATCATTTTGCCATCTATGTCATCATTTACAGAAAATGTAAATGAAGTTTTACCATCACCTGAGTCTATGGTAAAAAATTTTGTCACATCAAATTCTCAGACACAAAGACCATTTAAAATGGCAACCTCTGACCTAGATGTGGATGCAGAAACTCACTTTTAAAAGTTAGGTGGCAAAAGACTCTTTAAGGAGTCTCTTTCAGTATAGATACCAAACAAACATGAATATTTATGGTTTTCTTTTTAGTGAAGAGTTTGTAACTCGTACATTCTAAACTATTCACATGCATAAGTTACTTTCAATGAAAGAGGTCTTTCTTTCTTATCTATTAACATCATAACTGTCTTGATTTTTTTTTCAAGCAAATAAGGGAGGTCCAGTGTTGCAGAAGAATATTCTTTGACTGAAATACTAAGTCCAGTTTCTGGCACTGCATGAGATTTATTTACTTCATAACCTATAGTAAAATGCTTAGTTTCCTCTGTTGCTGAAAATTTATATTTTGTTCACCTCATTTTTTGTATGCACTTTATAATTCCACTCTTTTTTTTTTTCTAGGATAAGCAAATATTTTCAGTTAATACGTTTTGTGGTAGCTGGAGTCTGGAATGGAATGTCTTCTTAAACCCAGGAGTTTCCTGCTGTTCAACCACATTCTTTGACTGAGGCTTGGAATAAGGTGGAAATTTCTACATATTTAGGAATTTCAGTTTTGGTCTACCAGATACTGAGGTAATATTCTATTCAGCTGGATACTTAGAGTCCTCCACTGACTTCCACAAAGTTGGATGGTGTCCACTGTGTTTTCCCTTCTGCACTGCCTTTTTGAAACCAGCTCAGACCTCCCACTCTGGTGTCCCTTCACCTCTATTGAACTTCCCAGTGGTAGAGTGTCTTCATTTCCTTTCATGAGAGCTACAATCATCTTCCATGCAGTAACTATGTACCCGTTTCCCACTTTTCTTTCATATTCTGTACTTCTGAATGCAGATGATTCACCCAAACCGCCTTTCCATCTCCATTTTCCTGCTTATCCTTACTGGTTCTTGGATCAATATGCCTGGAGTGGTGCAGTCTCCCTTTGAGCAGTCAGTTCAGTTTATTGCTTATGGATATGTTTTCCTCCCTGGGTCCCACTTTTTGAAAAGACAGCTTGACATTTCCTTCATTCTCTCTGTTGGTTCTTTGCCTCAGGTTCTTTTCATCTTATACTAGCCTCAGAATCCCATTATAGTACTGAGGGGCACTTGTCCCAGCTATATGTGAATAAACCAGATTTTCCCTCCACACAACATCAACGCAGGAAAGAAAGCTTTTTCATATGCCACTCTTCGTGAAAATTTAGGAAACTCTTGCTCATTCCCAGGGTGGACGACAGACAATTTGAAAACATCAAAATCACAACGTTAAAGTTTATTTAGTTCCCATTTAGACATCTAGATTTAGCAAGTTAGTTCTCTGACAGATTCACTATAAAGTCTATCTCAATCTGAAACAGATGATCATCTTACCCAGTGATAGATTCTCATCACCAAACACAAAGATACAGGAATATTGCATAGCAAAGGTCATAATTTTCAAATTATTTTGCTTATTTCAATAATGATTTCATGAGTGGTGTAAGGGGAGAAAAGTTTATCAGTGAAAAGTTTATCAGAAGAATAAATAGTTTGCTGCAATGTTATTCTTAGAAATAAATGAAGGTAGGTTTGTTGTTTTGTTGGGGTTTTTATCACTCCAAAAAAATTACCTTAGATATGAATTTTTACTTCAAGTGTTGAAAATAGAAAAAGAAGAATCATCTAAAATCAGGCATTTCTGGTGGAAAGTTAGAAACAAACCCAGTAATAAGTAGTGGTAGCAGATCTGTCTAGAAAATATTTGTTGTTGTATAACATACAAAGCTGTAGCTCAGTGAAATATGTACGGAAATGTGGAGGGATTAGCTTGATTTTTGCAACTTCCCTTAGCTAATAAATTCCCCAGCATTTAAGGACAGCAACGCAGTCTTTATGATGAGCTGTCAACAAAAGTTCTGGACAAGAAAATAAATTCGGACAACACTTTATATTTAGATGAAAGATGCACTGGGTCACCACAGCAATTTTTATTTCCAGGTGAAAGACTATACGTGTGTGAAGGCACTCAAAGTGCATGAATTTTGGAGGAAAAAAAAAATCTTGCAATTTTATGTTAATTTATTCTTGGAGACTTCCAATATATATTAGACCTTTGCTTAAGGGTTAAATTTCAACAAGATTAATTTCATTTGTCATTACTAAAACCATGTTAGCTTCCAAAAATTAATTATTACTGAAATTTTTATAATCCTAATACTAAATTTTGCCATTGACTTGAGTTTTCGGGAGATTGATCCTGAAATCTCTATCTCCAAATTGTGTTGGGATTACTTTGATTAAGATAATTTCTGAAGTCTCTATTACAAGATTGAGCTGGTTTAACCTGCCTGGATAAAGATAATTTTGTGCACATTGGTTAGAGAAATCATGTTTCACATTTCAATGACTATGAGTTAGTTGTAAAATAAAGAAATATTTTAAACACAAATACATTACTATCTGCTCCTGCTTTTCAATTTGTTAGAAAATGTGTTTGTTAGCTAATCACTGTTTATCATCCTATGTAATGTCCTGACAGTCAAATCTGTTGAGGTTAGATCATCATCCCAGCCCTTCACAATACGTCATTCATATAAATGCACCTGTATTGCAAGTAACAGGCTTGTGGGGAGGAGGAGGAAAGAAAAACACATGTTTTGGCTAATCCTGGGTGGTCTCTTTACCCATGTTAGATTAAATATGTTTTTTTCACAACAGGTGACTTTTTAATTGTTTTCTTATGGCAACTCATTTATTCTAGAGGTTTTTGTTTGGCTCTTGTTAGTTTTCTAAGTTAATGGCTGTGTGACAACATGCTGAGTACAGGTGGCAAAAGGCAAGATGAATAATGTGGATATTGCTTCATGTGCATGAGGCTACTGATGTAGAGCAAATCCTGCTTGCCTTGATCGTGTGGGTCTTCACCGTGGTTCATGGCTTGGAAAAAGGAAAGTCCTTACCTCTCCAAAGCCTGGAATAAAATGGGCAAATTCAGAACACTCTGAAGCTGATGTTCAGTGTGGGTTTCACAAAGCATAATTTTTATTTTCTGGAATTACATGCTTCCTTGATGTACACATTAACTACACCAAAGCTTTCATCTGGTTCACGAGATTTTCTTCACTGAGCAGGCCAAGGGGAATGCTAGTGATGAATTGTGAAATTCCTCCTCAGCACTCCAACTGGAGGGATGCATGTTATGTCTTTCCTATCATCATCCTGGCTTCTCTACTGTTTATGCTCTGAATCATCCATCCTAACAAAGGAAACAGAAGGAAAGGCCAAGAATTGCCTGGCAAGATTTGGTAGAAAAAAACTATTCTCACTTTCAGATATAAAAAGCTGAATCTCCATATCACAGCTTACAAATCACTGCTGGCAATAAACAAAATAATAGGGCAGAAGCAACAACAAAATAATTAAAACCAGGCAGCACAGACTATGCTAAACTGCTGGACGAAAGCTACACAGAGAGTATCAGCTGTGGAAGAAGCAATTAACCTGGCTAAGGGGTCTGATACTTGCATACCTCCCTTTGTGTCACAAAAAGCATATGGGTGCAATTAGCTGGTGTAAAGGAAATACCATCTGAAACCCCTGTTTTCCGATTGGGGTGACCTCTGGCCCAGTATGAGGACAGTTGGAAGTATTTGCTTGGTGCTGGTTAGCCATATGTCATGGGCAGGGGGCAATATGAAGGTAGGCAAGGATTCACCAAGTGTGTTTAAGCTACAAAACCATGCCTTACCACATAACAAACTGAGAGAGCACTTAAAGCAGGTTGGAACTAAAGTAAACCTCTGGCTACTGCCAGTTCCAGAGTTGTTACAAAAAAATCCCCAACAAAACAAAATTCACAGAAGATTACTACTTTATTCTCATCTGGAAGTACTAGTGGCACAACAGGTTCTCGGGAGTGTAAAAATGTTGGAAGACATTAAATGTGTAAATGTAAAATGTAAATGTGAAATGTAAAATGTAAATGTGAAAATGTAAAATGTGTTAGACACACTCAGACCCTTGTCACAGAATACACCTTAAAAGGCAGAAAGGTTACAATTTTTATTCAGGTCAAATGGGCTGTCATTGCTCTGTCTCACTTCTTCTTTCTCTGCTCTGTCTCAGACGATTCCGTAGGACACACATAGAACTTCTTTACTTGGATTTCAAGTGGTTGTCATCTATCCAGTATGTCATTTTCTTGAGCCATCTTTTTATGAGAAAAAAAAATATTTCTCATATAGAAAAATGTATTTGCTTGAAATAATTGCAAAATTTTTTAGCATCTTTAAAACTATCACATGCAATGAAAGTGATATATTTGTCTTTCAAATTCTAGATATCTGTTTAAGGGTTTCTAAAAAGCTCTTAAGTTCTAAACTTCTGAGGAAAAGAAATAAGGTATTCCTATTTCATGGTTTGAAGACAAGGTGGGTTACTTTTACTATGTTCAGTAAGACTTTTCTGTCCTATTTTTTGTTTGCAAATGTACATATAGAATGACCAAATTAACTCAAAATATATGTTTAATAGATATGAAAAACAAAATCTATGGAAGTTGTGCAGTCAAATCTGCTACTGGGTTTATGCAGTTTATAAAAAAAATCACATTTATTATGTCTGTATTTCTTCACTACATTTTAGATATAACATGAAAATATCTGGGAATCCATACTTCTAATAGACTACTTTTATGGGAACATACATTTATCACCTTAAAACTCTCAGATTTTATGTGCAAATAAATGACTTTTGTTTTTTTCATGTTTGCCAGTAAAACCCAGAACGATTGTTTAGTCTTATTGTGTAAACAAATGCAAAATTCTTATGTAGTTCAGTCTTATTATTGTTATACCAGAAGACTGTGGTTTCCTAACCAAAAACCCCCACAGCTTCAGTATTTCCATTCATATGGATGCACTGGAGTTCTCCAAAAAGAAACAACGGTGGAACATGTTTAGCTTTCCTTTTTTTTCAGTGAGGAGGAGGCCATAAAGCCTGGAAGGATGCCAGGGAGTGATAATCATCAGTCCTTCTGGGACTGTTTATAATTTTGCAGCTGTATGGTTGGCTACAATTTGCAGTCCCAGGGATATTGCTTTATCTGTTTTTATTTTCCTGCTGGATCAGTTAGGAGGCTCTATTCCTTGAAAAAAAACAGAAAAAAAATAGAAACGAAAATAAAGGGCAACTTTTTAAGGAGAAGGGGAACTGTTGCATCTTTCAGTCAGTGTAATGTCAACACCACTTAGGACAAATTTCAAGCATTCACCATTCTTAGACTCTTCCAGCTGCCTGCAGTGTGAGTTGTTAAAAGACCAGAGCATGAGCCATAAAATGTGTCTGTGGGTGTTAGTTAACAATTTGCAGGTGCATATCATTCCAGTAAAGCTTTCAAATTACATGCAATTTATAAGCTATGTTTGAAGGTTGTAATTGTTATGTCTGAGCAAATTAGTATCTTTTCTGACTTCAGTTTTTGAGAGTTCCATCAAATTTGTGGGGTAGGGGACAAGAAGGAGAAGTGGTTGTTTCAAGCATACAGAATTCAGACAAAGAGTTTATTGCACTCAGTTTTTGTTAAATGTACTGGGGAAATACTGCACCTGGAAGAGGAGAGGCAAGCAGGACTTCCCTGACTGATAATTGAAATTAGGGATCAGTAATGATTTGGGTAAAACATGGAATATTCTACAAATTTTCCCTTATTATGAATCCATCCTTTGGTAAGATTTGTGTTATTATTACTTTTCTTATGGTTTGCAGGAATTTGATCCTTAAAATTTTGGTTCAAGTATAGAAATGAGGACCAGCAGTTGTAACTATTAAAACTGTAATGGAATATTTAACATGCTAAGTGTTTACAATTATGATTTAACCATTTAACCTGCTCCTTTCTCTCTGTGAGATTTCTACATTATGGCTTTTACCAGGTAGCTAGCAGTGTACAGCTGATGGACTCATGTAGTAGAGGAAGTTGGACAGAATGGAGCTCCAGAATCTTGCTTTTTGATTCCAAAGTGTGCCAAAACAGCAAATCCGCAAAGTCGCAAAGTCCTTAAGTGTAATGTTAAGTGAACTTAATATTACAGAACAAAAGGAAAAATAATTATAAATGCTG
>VZTB01014621.1:12461-23205 GCA_013397245.1 Thryothorus ludovicianus | reverse complement strand
ATCTATGCACACACATATATATATAAATCTAAATATATATATTTCGGTGATTAAATATATATAAAAAGTGACTGCATTTGGCCACAATTCTGCGTGAAAACTGTACAAATTACATCCAGTTTAATCCCATAGAGTTTTAGGCTGATTAGAATTATTTTAAAGAATTGTAATTAAATTCTTCAGTGCTGCTAGCTGTGTGATTGCAATGAGTTGCCACCATTCCTTTCAGTCTGGTAGTTCAGTAATAAAGAGCTGCATACCAAAGGTAGACAGGTATGTGTTGTGTATGTTGACACAGGATCAGAATCTGCAGAACTGCAATGCTGCACTGTAAGGGCTGGTCCTTACTATAAGAATGCTATGCTGTGCTTAAAGATGCTTCAAACATCCTTGGTGACAACAGTAAAAGTTCAATTATCTCCAAAAATATTACTCCTGAGATAAATGTCATCAAAGATAGCAGCATGTAAACAAACCTCTGGTTTGGGAATACACACTGAACTACTGGTGTCATGTAGAAATTGAGCTGTGAGAAAAACTAACACAAAGCAGAAAAAGGAGGTAGGAGTGCAGGAAAATCATTTCTGTGGATGATACATTTTCACAGAATAACCTAAAACATACTTTTTTTGTTATAGGAAAAAAATAAAAACAAAACATAACAAACACAAGATTTTTTTTTTTTTCCCAAAACTGCATGGTTGTTCTTGTCTCTGAAAATATTCCTTCAGACAATTGGGCTTAATTAATAAAGTTCTATATAGTCATAAAAAACAATTGCTACATTAAAATAATTCTATCTCAATAAAGAAAAAAGGGAAATTATTTGAGAGAAGCTGTTTATATATGGTTATATTAATACTTTTTTTAATTCTAAAAGGCAAAATTCTTCTGAAAATAAGTGTTAAGATTTTTTTGTTTCATCATATCTTTAGATTAGCAAACTGAGTAGTAGTTTAGTAAGAGGTTTGATATTTACCAAGTGGTGCTAGAAGTACATATTTATTTTCATTGCAAATTCCTATAGGAAAAACAAAGGAGGGAGTGAGGCATGCTTAGCCTTGAGATATATCACTATAAAATTTAAATTACTTGACTTTTTTTCAGATTTCTCTGAAAACTTCTCATAAGAATACTTTGATATTTCATGTTTTATGAAATCACTTATATTGTCCTGGTTTTACTGTAGTATTTCCAGGCATTACTGCTTAACAACATTATTAATTTTAAAAAGCAGCCAAGAAATTATAATAACTGGAAACAGAGAGATTTTTTCTTTTGCTTCATGTATAAGATTTCATCTTGAGACATAAATAATGAAATTATTTGAAAAATGAAGATGGTCCTAGGAAAACTGAAAAAGTGCAGCAAAGTGTCATTTTTTGTTTTCTCAAACACCACAGTTTTTTTTCCTGTGCCTAGTTATTTTAATTTTATTTTATTTCTGCTGTATTAAAATATTTAACCCCAGAACTCCACTGAGAAATAGCCTTTCCATTTCTGAAAGGGCCTGGGGACGTGCAATGGAACAGCACTAGGCAACCTTTCCTACAAACAACCATGCACAGACTGCAAACACAAATAACACATGTGGGAAACAGCTACACGCAGATTTTCAGCTCATCCTGCAAGAAGGCTGAAATGTACCATATTTAACCTCAGTGCATTCCTTGTAGAGTGAAGCCACTCAGGATTCCTTGTCTTTGTAAAGCCCTATATATAAGAAAAAAGGCACGTACAAAGCATTACTCTATTACTATAGAAAGTCAGAAGAAAGTTTCAGGACTGTCTTAATAAAAAAAACAGCCAAAGAATGAAAAGAAAAATCTGATTTGGGTGGGTTTTTGGAGTTTGGTTTTAGTTTGGGGTGTTTGTTTTGGTTTTTTTTTATGTTGCTGTTGTTTGTTTTGTTTGGGTAGTCATTTCATTGGTTTTGGTTGTTTGGGTTTTCTTTTTGTATTTTATATTTTTAAAGGATTATCATTTTATGGTTTCTTCTGAAAATTTAGTTTAAACCATAGACTTCAGGTGTCAAGAAGGTTTTTACTACAATCTTGTTTTTCTGAGATTTGTTGGAATTTTAATGTCTCTATGACCTAAATTGTTCAAACTTCAAATTAATTATCAGTTGCAATAAATACACAGTCACTTCTGCATTTATATAATTGATCTTCTTAAAAGTTAATTGTTTCCTTCAAGGAAAAAGACACTGATAAATAAAAAGTCACAGACTTATACTATTGATAACTGAGCTACATGAGCTGGTTAGGAGACAGTGAAATAGGTTTTTGACATAAAATATAGTTCTGACAGGATGGCACATAATATATAACAGAAGTTTGTAGAATCCTAATTTTCCTCCTCGTAATTAGAAGACAAATGTCAACACGATTTTAATTGTAAGTATTTGTCCTCTGTGTCTCTACACTATTCCAAAGAAACAAAATATGTCTTTCAGAAATCTTCAGATGATCCCACTGAACCCAGGCACATAAATTCTTGATCAAAAATCTGCTTTCATATCAACAGGTTTGTAGTGTTGTTTAAACATATATTTTTATGGGGAGAGAGCAATGCTGTAATCTTCCTTTCCAGTAAAAGGCAATTATTCATCCTTTCAGAGGTCAGTTTTCTCCTTAACTCTGGTCCCTCATATTAAAACCTTAAAATTTTCATAAAAAGATGTAAATGCTTTATTTAAAAGGGAAAGATAAATATAAACTTAAAAGATACAAATATTGCAGGTTTGCTATCTGCTGGCAGAAAAGAGTAGGAGTGTTGAAATATTTAAGTGTGTGGCAAGCTGTGCTATGGATGAGAGGAATAGAAATATTTTCTGAACCCTCTAAAACTTGTTTTCAAAGGTTTTGATGTCAGGAAACTTGTTCTATTTTAGAAAACATTATTTTCCATCATTTAAAGCATTGTTTTTCAAGACATAATTACTAAAACCTGGGGATTTTTAATTACTGGAAGATTTAAACAAGCCATCAATAAATTATTTTTGTATGAAAATAAGTCTTGGTCTATTTCTAAAACTACTGAAGGATGTGCTCTAGACATTTGTAGAGAAAGCCAGACACCTTCCATTTTGCCAGAGACAAATGTAACTACAACCTCAGAAGTTGCTGAATTATGTTATAATTTATAACACACATTCTTAATTTTCTCACATTCTGTTGCCATATGTATGTGAAAGGAAATAAATATTGTCTGATTATGAAATAGAGAGTGGGGCCCCTTTGGATCACAGGGTTCAGATGGGCAGAAAGATCCAATCCCAACACAACAGATTAGGATATTTTGTTGACTACCACTGAGATTGCAAGTTATGAAACTGATGGTAGCTACATGCTAGTAGTAGTTATATCTATCTCCTGAATTTATGAATATACAATGTTTTAATAATGTGCATTTAGACAAGTTATACATGTTTTTAGAGAAATTGGGGATTTGTTAAGTCCATTTGTTGATTCCTGAATATTAGTGACATTTATGTCAGGGACACACTTCAGCTGCAATTTAAATTTCTCAAGAACGTACTCTAACAGGTTCCTGAGGATGCAAAGTCAGAGCAAGGTAAGAGTACATATTATCTACTTTGTTTTAGAGATTGGATAAACAAAAATCTTTTTCATTAGAGACCTATCAATTCATAGTGAGCTTTTCACAATACTTCCTATAGTGATTGTTTGCAAATAAACTTCAAATATATGAGACCTTGAGAACTCTCCCGTTTTTTCTTTGTTCACACTGATAAGTGCAACAATGATTTCAAACTTCTTCTGGGCAACATGAGAAGCAATTTACACATGATCAAAACCATTAATTATTCATTCCCTTTTTCAGCCTTTTTGGTTGGTTGGTTTTTTTGTCCGTTGACCTCTACATTGTTGTTCACAATGTTAAAACACTTTTTTTTAAATTTCACAAGTATAAAATGGAAGAATAAGTTGCTAGAAACAATGGAATCTTATTCCTAATATTTAAAAGTCATAATCGACTGAAACTGATGTTGAAAGGATTTATCACTAGCTACATATGGAAGAGTGTAAAATCAAATTAATGGAAGGAGGAGAATCTTTTAAAATAAATAGGATTACCCCTGAATATTAGCCATCTTCAGAGAAACTCATAAAAGAGAACACAGCTGTACTCAGACCTATTGCATTGACAAGATGCAGAAGTAAGAAAAGAAAGCTTCAAAAGACAAATAAATTACATAGATATTTAAAAAAATCTTAAAAAATATCTCAATTACCACCCAAGTTCAAACAATTTCCACTTAAAAGTAAAATTTCCACTGTTAAAAAAGTAGTTTAAAATTCCGGGATGCAATCTTCTTGATCCTCAACCTACAGAAGTCACTGCAAGATCCTTCACTATCTTTAGTTATATAAGGAAAAGCTTACATCGCAGAGAAAATAAAAAATTATTCCTATTTTTAAGATGGGACAGTTGACTACTTGTACAGTACCAAGGAACTTCTAAGTAATTCAGTTTTTGCCCTTCTGAATGTTTCATCTCTTTCGTCTTATGTTCTTCCAACACTTTGGTGTAAACCAAACATAAAAATGAATTTTTCCTGAATTTCTGAATTTGAGCAGAATANAAAAAAAAAGAAACAGAAATAAAACAAAACAAAACAAGACTAAATTTTAAAATTCACCTCAAAGCCCCATGTTATTACATCTCGAGTCTTGCTAGGTGGCCTGAGTGCAGGAACAGACAATCAATCTGTACTATAGGGCTCTNTGCAAGATCCTTCACTATCTTTAGTTATATAAGGAAAAGCTTACATCGCAGAGAAAATAAAAAATTATTCCTATTTTTAAGATGGGACAGTTGACTACTTGTACAGTACCAAGGAACTTCTAAGTAATTCAGTTTTTGCCCTTCTGAATGTTTCATCTCTTTCGTCTTATGTTCTTCCAACACTTTGGTGTAAACCAAACATAAAAATGAATTTTTCCTGAATTTCTGAATTTGAGCAGAATAGACTAATTCAACTGGAAGGGACCCAAAATTATCATCTAGTCCAACTACTTAAGCAATTCAGGGATGACCAACAGATCATGTAATTAAGGTCACTGTCCCAAAGTCTCGAACTCTGGCAGGCATGGGGAATCAACCATCTCTCTAGGATGCCTTTTACAGGGTTTGATCACCCTCTCAGTAAAATAAAAAATTCCTAATATCAAGTCTGAACCTTCCCTGATGCAGTTTTGAACACTCAAACACATCCTATCCATGAATACTGGAGAACAGCACCTCCCTCTCTACCTGCTTTCTTCCAGAAGATGAAGAGATAATGAAATTGCCCCTTAGCATCTTTTCCTTCAAACTAGACAAACCCATGGTCCTTAGTGGCTACTTGTGGGGCATTTCTGGCAGCCATCTCATCAATTTTGCTTCTCTGGATACATTCAAGTACTTCTCAGATTGCGGAGCCTAGAACCACACAAATTGTTCCAGATGAGACTTCAACAGTCCTTAATACAACAGAATAATCACCTCTTTTGGCTTGTATCGAATTAAAATATAGTTTTGATTCTAGGATCAAAAAGCGTTATTTGAAAGACTTTTTGTTGGAGGCTTTTTGTTATTTCAAAATTGATTTAAAATCAATTTCAAAATTTGTTTTTATTTTTGTTTACATCACTTCATTTATCATGATAGGAATAAATATTAGAGCAGCATTCATAAAACAAGGATGTTCATTTAAAATTCCCCTAATCTAGAAAAATTATGAGAGGGACAGTAGTTATTTTTATAGGAACATGAACATATTTGTTTCTTTTGCTCAGCTTAATATGTAAGGGACTGATGACTCCTGGGAGTGGGCTGGTAGAGTATTATTTGGGCACTCCCTCCTCCTATGGTCTCTCTGAACATCTCTGTGTGTGTAGATGACTTTTGTAACATAACCTAATCTCAACCTTACGAGTTAAGCGCAGGTCTAAGTCTCTGAAGGCTTTTGTAAATAGGTCCAAATGCCACTTGCCCATATCCTGGGCTGTTTAGCTGCACACTTGCAGGCCAGCATACCACACAGGATTAAAGTTCCTGTCCAGGCAGGAAAAAAACCCAAGCACAGAAGAATGGTTCCACTGCACTCACAGTACAGACATGTGACTTACTTAATTACACACTGCCAGCTAAATATTTAGCCTTTCAAAAGCTACATATGAAAAACAGGTGCCATAAAACCTGACTAGTTCATTTGCTAAGGTCTTGTGAAACTGATGATCAATGAATTAGGNCTCTCAGGCTGGTGCTGTGACCACGCCCCTGAGGAGTCTCTTCCAGTATCCAGACACCCTCTGGGTGAAGAATCTTTTTCTAATATTGAACTTAAACCTCCCCTGACGCAGCTTCAGGCCATTCCCTCAGGTCCTGTTCCTGGGCACCACAGAGAAGAGGTCAGTGCCAGTCCCTCCCCTTCCCCTCAGAAGGAATTTCAGACTGCAGTGAGGTCTCCCTTCAGTCTCCTCTTTCCCAGGCTGAAGAGACCAAGCGATCCCAGCCACTCCTCATACAGCTTCCCCTTCAAGGCCCTTCAACATCCTCACTGCTCTCCTTTGGTTGCTCTCTAATAGCTGAAAGTCTTTCTCATATTGTGGCACCCAAAAGTGCACACAGTACTCAAGGTGAGGTTGCACCAGTGCAGAGCAGAGCAGACAATCCTCTCCTTCCATTTATTTCTCTTTATCAAGACATTTGTACAGAAATCTAAAGAAACATGGAGGTTTTTTTAAATGAGAACATAAGATTTTCATCACCAAATTTACTTCTAACAATGGAAAAACCACCAAAGTCAGTGCTACCTAATTTGACTAGTTTAATCTTTTGTCTAGATGCAAATAGTTTGACAAATCTGTGGCATAAGAAAAAACATGCATCTGGTTTATACAGAAATAAGTTTGGTTTATTTCTATTGAACTTAGATGCTCATGGAAATTTTATTCATATGGTNAAATTAATGTTATTTTAATAAATTTTCAATATTTATCATGATAGAAAAGTTTGAAGACAAAACCTTTCTAGTTTTCCCACTGCTTTATTTTCATTCCAGCTTGCTATGGAACAGCTCTTCTAGGAGCTGAAGCAGGAGCATGAACAGCAGCCAGTAGCTGAGAAATCAGGGATCTCAGCCTTAAAGAGAGCTAAATTACAGCTCTGTCTTGAAAAGAATCTGGTATCTGTTTGCCAAATCCTTTTAGATTTTATCTCTTTTTTATCCCTTGCTCTTCATTTCCTATCATTGTCAGATTGACATTAAGGGAGCATAAAGGCCCGCATTCATTCTGCTTAGCTTAAAAACTCAATTACCACATTACATTGAGGCAAGCTTCAGCACCTAAAGAAATAAACAGCTTGCTTGAGGTAGCAGTCTAATTCTGTTGACTTCCTTAATAGACTTGTATGAAGATGTCGTATCTACATGTTGTAACACAGAAAAAAGTGTATTGCTATTGCTGGTAGTAGGCTACTGGTATTTTAGTGATTCTTCAAGGCCCCAGGACTGAAATTTGTTAGCTTTCCTTTCTCTGAACTTTTCTAATCTTATCTGGAGCTCTGTGTCCCTTTGATTTAGCTGTAACTACAATTTTCCTAATGTTGAGCTGGCTATTCTTAATTTGGAGTTTTCACTTATCAAATGGTATGACCAAAATTTTGTATAAGCAATAGTAGGCATTAATTTTTTTGTGTAGGAAAGTTTTTTATTACACTAACAAAAATATATATGAAGAAATATAGGCCTGGCATAAAAGCAGGTGCCTTGGGAAGTGGGGACACAATGCAGGGGAGTTCAGGCACAGGATGTTTGTAGTCAAGGTACAGACTGATGCTGGGGACATCATCATGCTGCTCTAAACAAAGCACCAGCGGTCACTTAATAAAATGCATGTCTGGACCTCAAAGAAACCCACTGTAGTAGAAACACAGAACAAAAAACAAGTACCTGCTTATGTAAAATGCACCATATAGAGTAAAGTTTATTTCACCACAATCTTGTAAGCAAGTAACAATAGAGAAAGCTGTAAAACAATGTTAGCAAATATAAAAAATAGACCCTAGGGTAAGAAAGATGAAAATATCCATGTCATAGTCCTCCAAATAGAGGAATTAGGATGCTCCTAATTCACTGTACCCTAACCATATTTATAGTAATAGTAGTAGTAATAATAAATAACAATAGTAATAAACTTCTTTATGTTAATATTTGAGTCTTATCTCTTGTCTTTCATTTTCTGTTATAACTAGATCTGTACTAACACCAAGTCTGTGATTAGACTTTAGAATTTCAACTATACCTCTTGGACTTTCATAAAAGATATGTTTTCACTTTTGTTCATAAAAAGCTTTTGAGCAACAGAGTGCTCTCCAGGATTCTGGTGGGGACAAATAAATCACACTGTCATGGGATTCCTTTCTGGGATACTTGGGTGATGGATGAGAAATTATAAGATCCATGGATTGAGGACACCCTTTAACAGGTGAGGGTAATTGCCTGTCTTGCCTTGACTAGAAAGTATTGTCTTAAGATCTGAAGAGCTGGTTACTGTCTGTTACAGGTTAATGCAGCCATACACATGTGCAAAATAAAGAAATAGGTTGATCCCTATCAAGTCCCTAAGACTGCTGCAGTTATATTGCAGTGGAGAATGAGCTTCCCTGGCCAAATAGCAAGTGCAGTAGATCATCTTTAGAATCGCAAATTTCTCAATGCTGCCTACACAAGATCTGTAAAGAATTCAAATCTACATCCATGTTTTTTAGCTATTTGACCACATTAAAATCCCCTTTTCTCAGTACAGCTTGTTACCTCTTTGTTATGCAGTTAGTGAATACATTTTAATGGCTCACTGTGAAGTTCATAAGAGGATCACATGCCTTAATAGCATCTTGAGTATAATTTCTATTGTTTTCCATCTCATTTCATTTCTTTCCTGCTGAAACTACTAAAAGGTCTGCCAAGAGTACACTGCCAAATTGAAAGTACTCAAACAATGAATATGTCATCCAATGTTTAAAGCATAATTAGGAGATTACATGTCTTCAAGAGTAATGTCCCCTTTTATCAGTCATAAATTGCTCATTTCTAAGGATGATTATTCCCTCATTTCAGTATTTTTTTAATATTTTAAAAGCACATAAATATTTCCAATTTTGAACATTCAGAGCTCCAAAGTTAGTATAAAACAACCTTCCATCAGACTTCCTAAAATCTTTCTTGTCATTCATGATCAACAGATTAGATCAATTAGTACAGTTGACAGTTGGCTGGCTGCTACTAGATGTTGTTTTGCAAGCTGTTTCAGTAGAAATGAGAACAGAGTTAACAGGAGATACATGGAGTGGCTTACTTATTAGAAAGGTTCTCAGCTTCCTGGCAGAGGTGGGGAAATCTGTTAAAGTTCTTATAACTTAGCACCACCTTCTGCTATTTTACTTAATCTTTCAGGAATTACAGAATAATTTACTGTGTTTGGTTATCTGGATCATGAGTTATTTCGTGTATTTTCTTTCTCAAGATTATTCTGCCTCATTGATTAGGGTAAGAAAAACAAAATAGCTATCTCTTTCCCCCTAAGATATAGTAACTGGAATTTGATGATCACCTTAGACAAAAATTTAGACTTTTTTTGATGAATATGATTTTATTTTTTTGACAAGATTAAAATAAGTCAATAAGTTATTGTGTACATGAAATAATTATAACACGAAAGGTCGACTTTTCCCCTCTAACCCTCAGCAAAATTTCAGTCTTCCTTGGGTGGCTCCTCAGTTGTCAACCTACATAAGAATGCCCATGAAGCCAGGCTGATATATGAAAATAGACCAGTTTCGGTATAGAAGTTGACCAAACCATCCCAGGAAATGTAAGAAGTGCCAATTTAGTCTATGTAAAAAACTTCATACATACCTTTACCAGAAGTATTTGACAGGATCAAAATAAGTGATAAAACTTCTTGAGATGTGCATTTTTTGGTGGCACGAAGGATAGATTTTCTCAGCTTTGAATTCAGAAGTTGTTATGAGAAATTTAGAATAGAAATTTATTTTTAACAAGTTCTTCACCAGCTGGAATCTATGCTTTCAGGGTGACAAGCAGAGAAGGAAAGTAAAAAGTTATAGAGAGGAATGCAGTGAAAATATCAAGTAGGTAAAGTCCAATTTCAGTAGCATAAGTAGAGAAATTAACACTGAAGAATAACAATAGCTCTTTCTACTTGCAGCTCCCTTTTGACCTGTAAGTTTTAGAACTGAAACTTTATTCACTTCCTTGGAGTGAATACTAAGGAGCAGCTGTTCACACAAAGGAAAATAATGTACCCTTCCACTTTACTGTGCTTCAGATCCTAATCCCCATTACACAGACAATTTAATTCCTGGTTTCTCTCTTAGTATAAACCAATTTGTTTTCTCCAGGATGAAACCTAAGGGTTTTTTTTCTTGTTTTTCCCACATACTATATCTGGGGGGGTGAAAGGTTTGCACCTCTCTTCTGTAAGTCACTCAACATCACAAGGACCTTAGCAGGTCTTTCACACTCCAGAACCCCCAGGTGCCCTCATATCATTCTCTAAAACAGGAAACATATGCTGTTCTTCATTAGAGAATATTATTCTGGGGAACCCTGGCATAATTTCAGAGATTAAAAAAAAAAAAAAAAAAAAAAAAAAAAAAAAAAAAAAAAAAAAAAAAAAAAAAAAAAAATTAAAAAATAAACACAAAC
>VZTB01014619.1:102407-120599 GCA_013397245.1 Thryothorus ludovicianus | reverse complement strand
AAAAAAAACACAGTCTGGAGAACTTCTCTGCCTCAGCCAGACAAAAATTGACAAACAGCAAAGGAGAGCTCTCTCACCATCCGCACTGCAGCACAGGCCGTGTCTGAGGAAAGCTGAAAACTCTGACCTTTGTGTTTTGAAAACAACCACCTCAGACATTCCACTGCTTCTCCTTCACTCTCAGATCCGGTTTTAAAGATGCAAAACTGAGCTAAACAGACGGATGGGGATCCAATTCAGCATCAACCCAGGACACCCAGGTCTCACACAGACACCGGACCTCACTTTCTCCTGCACACAAAGAACACCAAGGGCTTGCATGTACCTAAGCACAGCCACTTAAAAAGCAGATTCCAGTGGGATTGTGCCCATGGAGTCCCTCTCTTCTATTACTGATCCTAAGAAAGCAGCTATTCACCAGCAGCCACTCCCCATCTCTCCATCCATCCCTCCACTCAGTGTTCCAACAGCAATGCCAGTCACTGCCCATACATTTCCTAGACTATCAGCCCAGCTCTGTCCCAGTCTAAAGCCCCACTCCAAAGTCCTCCAGCTCGAGGAGGGACTTGCAGGTGGTGTTTAAGGAGTTTGTATCTCTGACGGAGAAGCTACACCCACACCAAACCAAGCTGCACAGCACATGTGCCTCCAGACAAGGATGAGAAGTCCGTGACATTCTCATTTCCTGGAGGAACATTTCCCATCATTTTGCAGCAAAGGTTCCACATGATGCTGAAGCACTTGGAGATCACTAAGAAATAATCAAGGTACTGTTCCAGAGGGGACAAGCTGCATCCCAAATCCCTGCAGAGAGCAATATCTTGCCCTGATGGCCATCCCAGGTGTCACTCCTTGCCATGTCAAACAGCAAACCCCACTGAGCACATCCCAAAATCAGCCTCTCACAACCTACATTTTAGTGTCCTTTGGCTCCATCCCCCACCCATGGGTGGCTCCTCATGGGAACTCATTTCTGAATTTCTAAATTAATCTCAATAAATTCACAGCCCTGGGTTACAAATAGCCTTTGCATTAATGAGCAGGTTCTCTGTGGGTTCAGGAACACAGCAGTGTGAGGGTGAGGCTGCCAGCACAGACAATGACCTGGCAGAGCAGGTCCAGAGGTGGCCACCAAAATGGTCCAAGGGCTGGGACAAGGGGCAATGGGGTCAGATTGGAGATGGGGAAGAAATGTCAGATTGTGAGGGTGGTGAGAGGCTGACAAAGGTTGCCCAGAGAAGTTGTGGCTGCCCCATCCCTGAAGTGTTCAAGGGTACATTGGACAGGGCTTGGAGCAAGTGGTCCACTGGTCTAGATTTAAGGTGTCCCTGCCCATGGCAGGGATGTGGAATTGGATGATCTTAGAAGGTCCCTTCCAACCCAAAGCACTCTGTGATTCTGAGTCTGTCCACTGCTGAGCCCTACCACACCTCCTGAACACACCACAATGCTACAAATCACTAATTTCAGATTAATGTGTGGGCTCCTCTCTTCCTGTCCAAACAATTCTTGGTATGACAAACTGAATTCTTGACAATACCAAGGCAAAGAAACGCTGTAAAACAAAACCAGAAACACTTCCAATGTCCAGAAGTCACGGGAATGTCACCACATCTTGTTCACTGCAGATCTCAGACTTTTAAACAGATTATTATGCTTTTAGGCCATGAGTGCCCTTTACAGCCCCAAGTGGACCCCATGCCACTGCAGCAGCCAGGAGACAGCAGCTCTTCTCTGAACACCCCCGAACAAGAAAACTGCAACATCTTACAGTGAAAGCACAAGAGTCTGGAGGATGACTGAGCAATAGCCTGAGACATGTGAATTCCCTTGAGAAAATCCCTTGCTTCCAGGCTTGGCCAAGGAAATTTTAGCTGAGGAGAAGCTGCCAGGAGAGGGGAGACTGAGACAAATTAAGAAGGGTCAGTCCTTTCAAGTAATTACAATATCTATTGATTTCACATAGGGCTGGACACAGGGCAATGTGTTTGGGGGCACCCTCCTGGGACCTCTAGACACAATTCCAAAAGCAGAAATGGAATTGCACTGGGCAAATGAGAAGTGGATGGGAGGAGGGCAGTTGAGCAGAGAGAGACCTGGTCTCAGCTTTCCAGCCTCTAAGCACTGGGAGCACGAGCAGCACTCAGCCCATGGAAGCAAGACCTTTGCCAAAACGAGAGCTGCCAGTGGCCCAGAGCCATCCTGCAGGGCCAGACCTGCAGCATGCAGCACCCCTGTGACACCAGCATCACATGGAGGTGGGTAAAGGAGCCAAGGGCTCAGTGAAGGTGGAGTTTGGGGCAGCAGAGCTGTTCCTGTGCTGCCCCTCAGCAGGTGAGCCTGGGCAGGGTCCAGCCCAGCTCTGCAGTGCTCAGCCCTGCTCTCCCTACACAGCTCAGCCCCTGGGCCCACCAATAAGGCTTTGCAGACACTGAAATGGGAAGGTCTCTGCTGGCCTCATCACACCCACAGCCAGCCCTCTGGCTCTCCTGGGAGAGCACTGCTCCCACCTGGGAACAGGGGACCACAGCATTCACAGCTCTAACTCTGCCAAACCCCCCAGATACCCAAATGCTGCAAATTCTTGGGTGCTTGAATCCCTAACTCCAGCTCCTGGCAGCACACCTTTTCTCTGGAAGACAAGGCTGGTGAAGAAAGAGTTCTGGAAGGGACAGACACTTTGACCAGCCAGCAAAAAATTGTCTCCAGGACAGAGATGCAGGGTCCCAACTGCCCACCTCTGGCTCAAAGAGGAGCTGTCACATTTCTGGGCACAAGTAGGTGACACTTGGTCTATTCTGCCTTATCCAGAGGCTTTACCCCACAGCCCAGGGCAAGACAACATCCAACCACCACAAAAACAGCTACTTGCTCTTCCCACACTGCCCCATCCTTTCAGAAATCCCCCTCTGGCATTCTCACTGGACTTCTGCCACCTCTCCAGGTCTTAAAGCCACCAGGCAAGTCCAAGCCCTCCCTCACCATCCAGCCAGGGCCACCTGCAGACACAGGGGATTGTGCCTGGCTCCAGCCAGCCCACCAGTGAAGCCACGTGCCCACAGGACACACCGAGCTCTTGGCTCACTCACTTTCATCAGGGTTGGGTGAAGCGAGAATGGCGCTGTGCTTCCTTTTCACTTCTTCCACATTCTCCGAAATTTTATCAATGAAGCCTCGAATTTCTTCCACCTGTGAAGTGAGACAAGACAGGTGGTCTGTGACAGACTGACTTTTGGGAAGTGAAGGAATTATTATCCCTATTCCAAAGCAACCATGATGTGTGTGAAAAACAGCAAACATCCTCCTGGATAAATATTTTCCAGCCTGAAACTACAGCACCACTGTGGAATCAGACCTTCTCCATCCCACCAGCCAACTCTGAGTCACAGCAGTGTAATACAGACTGTATGTCCTGTGTTCTTTGTGATACACTGAGAAACTTCTGGGATTTATATAAATCAGCATCAGATTGATTCCCAGACTCTGCAGTACACTGCTGAGACTGCACAAATCAGGCTGGTAGCAGCTCAGTCCCCCCTGGCTCCTTGCACCATAAAAAGCTCCAGAAACACCCAATTTGATCCTCACTCCCCATTCCAGGATGGCCACATTTTCCAAAAGATTCATTTTGGCATTTTCCCCTGCACTTCTGTGCTACAGCAAGACACCAGCATTGCCCAAGAGGGGAAACCTCTCCTGTGCTCTCTGCCCACCAAGCTGCTTATCCCCTAACTCAGTCTTCTCCTTCGGCTCACACCACTCCTTTGCTCATCTTCCTCCACCTGCACATCAGATTTATCCCAGTTCCCACTCCATTGCCTGCACAGATCCATTTTAACACCCCCCACACACATGCCATGCTAAGGGTGTGCTAAAAATCCGCAAGCAGATCTTACAGCCACCCACATGCCAGAAGACAACCTCTTGTTTGGGAACGGGAGGCACAAAATTAAATCGATCCCATGCAGAGACTGCTGCTCTGCAGAGGTGCTCTGGGGAAAGGCCTGAGAGCTGAGTGTGAGGCTTCCCTGCTCCCATCGCCTGGGCAACAGCCTCACTGGGTTCTGGAGGAGCAGGGGGAGCAGAAAAACATCCACAGGGCAGCACAGCCTGAGGAAGCTGGAAGGAAGCACTCAGCATAACCCTGAGCATCAGCTGAGCAGCACCAGCCAGGGCAGCACCTTCATCTCCATCCCCAGGGGCTGCAGGAAGCCTGGACTGCCTACAACCCGCCCTGGTGCCAGCAAAAAGGTCTGAAGCAGCTTCAAAGCCACGCTGGAGGAACAAACCTCTCACCTGCTCAAAGAACTCATCCATGAAACGGTCCCGGTCCACACTGACGGTGACTTCATCGTCATCATCACTGTCCTTTGCCTGCAACAACACAGACACAGAGAGGCATCAACGAGAGCTTGCTGCAGAGATCACAGCTCCATTTCAGGAACTCCTATGAGGCATCCTCCCCTTCTCCTGTGCTCACTTGCTCCAATGAGCTGGGGCAAACACTAGCCAGAGTGTGGAACACCCCAGGCACTGCCACTCCAAGCCCCCAGGACTCTGAGAGGGCAGAGAACAGACACATCCAGCAACAAGGGACAGCCAAAACACCACAGCAGCCAGTGCCCCATGGCACGAGCTCCACAGCGAGCATGGGACACAGCTGAGGACACCCCACAGCCATGGAATGGGAGCTCCAAGGGCACCCTCAGCCCTGTGTGAGTACAGCAGCTCTGCAAGGAGCAGGAATGGGAAACCCCACAGATCCCACCATGGGAAACACCAGGATGCTGCCATGGGAAAGCATGAGGGATGTCATGAAGGGAAACACAAGGGATGCTGCCATGGGAAAACATGAGGGATGCTGCCATGGGAAACACAAGGAATGCTGCCACAGGAGAAAGCATGGGCGATGCCGTGATGGGAAAACACGAGGGATGCTGCAATGGGAAACATGAGGGATGCTGTCACAGGAAACACAAGGAATGCTGCCATGGGAAAGCATGAGGGAAGCTCCAATGGGAAACAAAGAGATGCTGCAAAGGGAAAACATGAGGAATGCCATGTCAGGAAAACACAAAGGGAAGCCATCATGGTAAAAACAAGGGATGCTGCCATGGGAAAGCACGAGGAGTTCTGTGATGGGAAAATAAAAGGAGTGCTGTAGAGTGCAGGAAAGGTGGGAGCAAACAGATAATACAGCAGAACTAGTAAAGTCACAGCAGGCAAATGAGGGGTTGTCCTTGTCTACAGAAGCATGTGTGTCATTGTCACCAGAGATGAAAACACCTCCTGTCCCAGCAAGGCGGGGGATGCAAGCTCTCAAGGGAAGGAAAAATTACAGTCCTCCACATAAGGAGACATTTAAAATATTATTATCCAAAGCAGCTACATGACGGAGGGAAATGGAAAATTAACAGGTTGGAAAAGTTTCTTCTTACTCCATCTTTACAAAAGAGAAGTAGCCAGTGGAATGGAGATTTAAGACAGGACTGCCTCTGCTCATCTCATGATGACTGCAGTTTTTGCAGACAGTTACACATCACTCCATGGCCCCTCTGCACTCTGCAGAGGTAGCCACTACAGTCTCCAGAGAGAGTCCTCTTACACTGAAATAAGCCAGATGAAATATCTATCCTACCCCCTAAAATTTTCTTTCCACCCTACAGTGACTGATTTGGGTGGTATGATCCAGAGACCTCATCTTTCAGCCTTGCCACCACTTGTGGTACTTTTTACCTGGGTAACTCACACACAGTTATCCCATTCATGGTTATCCAGAGCCTTTGTGATCAGAGAGCTCCTAAAATTCTGGTGAAAATCTCACCCTGACAAAGAGAAGCAGGCACAGTGCTGCTCTTACCCACCACTCTATGGGCACAGAAAACTGCAGTCTGAAATTGTGCCCATTTGCAGCACAGCCACCCAGGCCAGGAGCTGCTGGCACAGCGAGGCTGGGGCAGGGCCAAAGCTGTCAGCCTGGCCATGGCTTGGTACATTTAAATCCCTTCAGTGATGGTGACTCCACCACTGCCCTGCACAGCCCGTTCCTGGGTTTGACAACCTCTTCCATGATGAAATTTTGCCTAATATCCAACCTGAACCTTCCCTGGAGCAGTTTGAGGACATTTCCACTTGTCCTGTCACTTGATAATCTGGAAAAAGAGAGTGACCCTCAGCTGGCTCCACCCTCCTCTCAAGGAGTTGTACAGCATTCCCCCTGAGCATCCTTTTCTCCAGGCTGATCCACCCCAGTTCCTTCAGCCACTCCTGGTTTTCCATACCCTTCCCAGCTCTCTTCCCTTCTCTGGACATGCTCCAGCCCCTCAATGTCTTCCTTCTCTAGGGGCCCAAAACTGACGCCATGATCTGAGACGCCTCAGCAGTGCCCAGCCCAGAGGACAGTCACTGTCCTGGTCTCACTGGCTACAAATGTGCTGGTACAGGCTGGGCTGTACAGCCCCTGCAGCAGGCACTGCCTTCTGCATCAGGCAGGGTCAGCTTCTGCCCTGAAGCTTTTTACTTCCAAAATGCTGCAGTTTGCTCACACCAGGCCCACACCCCGCTCCCATTCCCTTCCACAGTCACAGTCCAGCATCAAGAGCCAGAACACAGCTCAGGCTTTGGGCAGAGCTGGATACATGGCCACATCCAACACCTCCCACACCTCCCCAGAGCCAAGGGCAGGATTTGGCTGCAGGCTCTTTTAAATCCTTCCTGCACACCAATGCCACCAGACAGCCCAGTCCCTCCCCCTGTCCCCTGCCATCACTGCTCTAGCCTTGCTCA
Source organism: Thryothorus ludovicianus (assembly GCA_013397245.1). Taxonomy (NCBI): domain Eukaryota; kingdom Metazoa; phylum Chordata; class Aves; order Passeriformes; family Certhiidae; genus Thryothorus; species Thryothorus ludovicianus. The sequence goes on along the minus strand of VZTB01014619.1, from coordinate 113,813 downwards.
AAACCACCTGAGCACAGTGACTGCTGTCACCCTCCAGTCCTGACCCCAGTGCCAACTGTGCCATTCCTCCAGCCAGCAGCAAGCCTGGCTGTAAGCTCAGCTCCACTTGGGGTCAACAACTGGTTCCAGAGCAATGCCCACATATGCTCCATAGCTCCCAGAGCACCCCAAGCACTCCCCCAGCACCCACAGCACATGGGAGGAGGGCTCACCATCGAGGAAGTCACCAAGAACCACATCCTAAAGCTAGGAATGCATGGACAGATCCTTGCTACAGAGATTCAAGTGCCATCCATGTTCATATTCCACTCTGCATATCACACATGTCTGCTAGGTTTGTGCTGAGCTTGGTTTTAAGCATCAACAGCTTTTAAGCATCACACACTTTGGTGGGTGGTACCAAAAGCCCACTGGACTGGCAATTACACCACAGACCCCCACCCACACCCTCCAGGATCTTGGATAATGCCAACAGATCCTGGGGACACATGCTGTGATTGATGGAAGATGCATCTGCCAATGCAAATGCCACCCTGGATGTGGGTCACCAGGTCAGGGGCTCTTTCTTCCCCCACCCTGCTAAGTCCCTCCATGCCAGGGACAAGGACACCCACACCAGCCCCCAGCATGTGTCCCCCAGATGGAGGGACACATGTCCTGCCTGCAGCTCCTGCCACCTCACCATGCATCCAACAGGATGGTCACACACAGGAAGGAGCCAAAGGAAAGGGGGCTGAAAGAACCCTGTGAGGACAGATCAGGGGATTCTGGTGGGTAACAAATGGGATTGGACCTGGCCATGGGCACTGGCAGCACAGAAAGCCAAGTGTCTCCAGGGCTCAGCAGCAGCAGTGTGGGCAGCAGGGGAGGGAGGGGATGTTCCCCCTCTGCTCTGCTCTCCTGAGACACCCTGGAGCTGCCTCCAGCTCTGGAGCCCCAGCACAGGACAATGGTGTTGAACTGAGGGTGGGGTCAGGTTGGACATGGGGAAGGAACATCAGTTCCTGAGCGAGGGTTGCCCAGAAAAGCTGTGGTTGCCCCTGGATCCCTGGAAGTGTCCAAGGCCAGGCTGAACAGGGCTTGGAGCAACCTGGTCTAATGGAAGGTGTCCCTGCCCACAGCAGGGGGTGGGACTGGGTGGGAAGCACCAGGCAGCCCCTGCAGCTCTGTACAGAAAAATACACCTTCAACACAACTTCCCCACAAGCTTATCCAGTGTTTTTTGCCATCATTCTGGTAGGATTTCAATTTGCCAGAATTCTGAGCCCTTTTCTGAAGCCTGTGAGCAGAGTATTCCCACTGTGAATTTTAAATGCAGGTTTGTAAGGAAATCAGGAAGGCCAGGGACTGTCGGCAGAGGAAGAGCAGCAGGAGAGCAGGGTACCTGCCAAGATGCTCTTCTTGTCACCCTTTGCTTGTCCCTTCCACATCCTAAACAGGCCTGGCTCATTGCCCAAAGGATGTCTCATCCCTGCCCACTGGACCCTGCCCCACCCAGAAATCCTGAATCCAGAAGAGGCTTCTGCCAAAGCCACACACAGCCTTTTCAGAGGCCCTCATGGTTGAGGGTAGACCACTCCTGGGAGCACAGAGGCTGATGGACAGGCAGAGAGATGTTATTTAGGGCAGGCACTGGACAGGGAGAGTGGCACAGAGCCCAGCCAGAAGCCCCATGAAGAGGAAATTACACAGATGGAGCCTGCTGGTCAGGAGGGCACATGTCACTTGTCACTGCGGGCTGGAGAAGGGCACCATCTGTCCAACCCACGTCACTGGAAACACCCTCAGTGCCACACTGCCTCCGACCCCAGGGTCAGCACACCATCCCACCCCACCACCCCCAGCCCCTGAGGCAGTAAGCAGCAACCACGGCTGCTAATGGGTGACTTGGACTGGAACTGGAGGAGATGCCCTTGGGAGAACAGCTCATGGGATGCAGGGCACTGATGGATCAGCTGCTCCCAGCATCTCCCTCCACTCTGGCCCTCACTGCTCTATCCAAAGCTTGAGGTGTCCCCTCATGATTAGTTCTAGTACAAAAGTAGGAACAAGACCAAAACTTTCCAAAGGAAACATAAAGCATCACAAGGCCCATAGTGTTTTGGCTTCATGCATCCCAGCTGTGATGCATCCCAGGTTTCCAGAGTCACATGGAAAGCTCCTGTCTCAGTCAAAACTACCTGCAAGTGCTGCTCAGCACAAGCAGCAAACAATTCCCCAGTCTGGGAACTCACAATGTCAGGCACACCATCCTCCCAGTGCCCTTCCACTTCTGCCTCAGGCCCTGTCAGGCAGCACCAAGGACCCCAGGGCTTCCAGGCTTTTCCCCCACACAGGGTAGTGAGGATAACCTTTCTTTTGCAAAGTTTTTATTTCTCCAGTCCACCAGAGGCTGAGCAGTGGCACCATGTGGGCACCATCCCTAGAGCTGGGATGACTCTGGGTGCTGCTGCCTCTTCAGTGCCCCTGAGCAGCAGGAGCTAGATGGGGAGAGCAACTCAGTCAGAGCTCCTCCAGCAGCTTTTGGAGCCTCACAGGGCTCAGAGTGCTCTCCACAAGGGCTAAAATCCCAAGTGGAGTCAGAAGGAAGCTGTGATACCATCCCTGACAAAAAGGAGTACCCTGGAGCATCCTGGCTCTGTAGCACCACATGCTAATAAATTAATTACTGAGGAAATTACATTCCCATGGTTCCAATTCACCCCATTCCCTCTCCAAGCACTTTCTGAAAGCGGCAAAGGAGCACAGAACACCTGAAAAGATTTAATGCTTGCTCTCCTCTGAACAGCAAAGCTGGCAGAGTGGGCTGTGCAGGGCATAACCAGGTCTCTGTCACCTCAGCAGTGGCCACCAAGCTCCTGTCCTCTCCTGTCAGGGCTGCAGACAGATTTGACCACATTCAGATGCATCCAGGGAGCTGGTACAAGCAGCAGAGACAGGGCAGAGGAACAACAGGCTCAGCCACTGCTGGGCACATCTGACCCCAGACACACCCCTCTACCAAGCCCTGCTGGCACATTTTCCCAGGAAACATCTGTGTCCAAACAGGCAGTGAGCCCTTGCCTGCCTCCAGCACCCCACGGGGCTGTGGGCCCAGGCCATGCTGCCTCCCACCCTACCAGAGACAAGGCAAGCCTCACAAAAGCACAAGGGAAAGAAAAAGCCACACCAGCTGCCATCCCTCCTTTAGGGACCACTCAGTTAAGCAAAGAAATGCCTCATCCCTGGGGATGCAGGAGGCTGCTCCACGGCTTCACTCCCAGGCTGCATCTGTTTGTTTTTATTTATGAACACCTCCGTGCTGCTCTGCCCAGATGAAGAGATCCCAGCCATCTGGGCTTGACTCACTTTGTGAAATGATGTCCTTTCTGTTCCAAGACCAGAACACAGTGGGATGCACGGGCTGCTCCTGGGGATGCCTCTGAGCAGCTGTGGGTCACGTCTGGGATCGTGTCCCCACACAGAGTGGCACACAGGGGTCCAAGAACCAACAGCAGCCACCTTGTTCCCGTGTCCAAACCCCCCCAAGCCCAGGGCACTGCTGCTGACACCAAGAGCTCCCAGGGCAGCTCATTCCAGCACGCAGCTGTGCAAGGAAGGACAAGGTCAGAGTAACTCAGCAGGGAGCAGCACTGACATCTCAGCCATCTCACAGAGACTAAAGGACACGTAGGAGAGCTCACAGACACCCAGATCCCTGGAAACATCCCAGCCCAGCTCTGCAACACCTGGCAGCACAAGGGCAGCTCAGCACAGCCTCACCTGGACAAGGTCCAGAGCACCCAGGCATCTCCCACCCACCAAAGGAGTCCCTCACCCTGGGGCTGCCCTGACCTCCCCACACTTCATAGTTTGCTTTAGGCATCTGCAGCAGCCAAAAAAAGCCCTTCAAGTAGGGTTGAAGTCCTGCTCCTGAAGGTTTCCAGGGAGGTAGTGTCAAGGCTGAGGATAAGGACAGTGAGAGGGTAAGCTCCCAGGAGACAGCCCTGCATAACTGAACCACCCAAGACCATGGTTGAAACTACCTATGGTCTCAGTCCCTTTTTGCAGACCATATAGTAGAGCTGTGCACCACAATAAATTGGCCATTCCATGGCACACAGGCCCCAAACTCAGCTGTGTCCTATTCCAGTGCTAAATCCAGGTGACAGCTGTCACCAGTGGTGTTCCCCAGGGATCAGTGTTGGGGCCACTCCTGTCTAATAGCTTTATCAATGGTGTGGACCAGGGGATCAAGGGCACCCTCAGCAGAAGACACCAAGCTAGGTGAGATATTGATCTGCTGGAGGGTGGGAAGGATCCTGCAGAGGGATCAGGACTGGCTCAATCAATGGGCCAAGGCCAATTCTATGACATTCAATGAGACCAAGAGCTGCACTAGGGTAACAACAACCCCATGAAATGCTCCAGGCTGGGTGCAGGGCCACTGAAAAGCTGGGAAAGGCCTTGGGGTGCTGGCCAGCAGCAGCTGAACATATGCCCAAGTGGGCAAGAGGCCAATGGCACTTGGCTTGTATCAGAAATAATGTGTCCAGCAGGACCAGGGGAGTGACTGTCCCCCTGTGCTGGACACTGCTGAGACACCACAAATATTGGGGTCAGTTCCGAGCTCCTCACAACAAGAAGGTCATTGAGATGCTGGATCATGTCCCAGGAAAAGAATGGAGCTGGGGAAGGGTCTGGAGCACCAGGAGCAGCTGAAGGAGTTGGGGGGGTTCAGCCTGGAGGAAAAGGCTCGGGGGGACCTCACTCTCTACAATAACCTGACAGGAAGATGGAACCAGGTGGAGGTCAGGCTCTGCTCCCAGAGAACAAGGGACAGGAAAAGAGGAAATGGCCTCAAGTTGTGCCAGGGCAAGTTTAGTTCCATAAAGGGGAAAATTCCTTCATGGAAAGGGCTGTCCAGCCCAGTTAGCAAGGCACAGGCTGTGCAGGGCACTGGTGGAGTCACCATCCCTGAATGGATTTAACAGAAATGTTAAAGTTGTGGCACTTGGGGTTAGTGCTGGCCTTGGCAGTGCTGGGGAAACAGCTGGATCTTAGAGGGGTTTTCTAACCAAAGCAATTCTATAATTATAATATTCACCAAAACCAGTCCATACCTTCCCATTAACAACATTTTTAATGAATAAAAGTCCAAGGCACAGGTGACCTCAGCATTAAGCAACACCTGCATGAGTCAGGTGATGTTTCCAATTTCCAGCATTAGCAGCAAGAAGGAGAAAGTGATTTCCAAGAGTTCTTACGTGCTGGCTTGAATTCCTACAAAGTAATTCTCAGCCTTTGGCACAAAGTCCAAGCCTTTTATCAGAACCATGATCACTCCTAAGCTAAGTTTTAAAAGTAAACAGGTAAAATGCTCCTTAACTCTGAAGAACAAGTGTCAGAGGGGACAGAACTGCCACCAGTCCTGGAGAGGACAATGAGCTGAGTCCACTGACTTCCTCCTGTAGCTCTGAAACATGGACAGCACTATCACCTACTGGAAAAGCATCCATCCTTTACAGCCAGTACTTTATAAATTTACACTCATGGCTAAAGAATAATTCAGTTAAAAACAGATATAAAAATCTGAAATTAATTTCTTGGCATCCTCTAAGTGGCATCATCGTTGTTACAGCTCCTGTGCAAACCAGAGGTTCCCATGGGCAGCAGCAGGACCTGCAGCCACAGCATTCATCTCATATCTCCACTCCATTTACCAGGGTCAGCACTCACACAGATCCCTGCTGGGATCATCAGTGTGCTTTGGTGTCTGCCAATGTCACCAAGCCCTGGTGATGCCCACTAGTGACACTGCAGTCTGTCCTAGGAAACTGTCAGGGAAAAAAGAAGGAAAGCCTCAGGGCAGAAAAGGTGACAGGCAGTGTTGCAGTAGACCTCTCATTAGGAGTAGAAATGAGCCAAGAATAAACATTTAACAACCTGAAAAGGGTCCCAGTTTATTCTTCTTTATAGCTTAGCCATCCTGACTCTCATTACAGCAAGCTCCTGCTGTAGGGTCCAGCTGCAGACTCTGACTGCTGGTTATCTCCTGCTGGACTATGACTGAAAATATCAGTTTTTAGTCCCTGAACACAGGCCTTCACCCAGCTCAACCATGACTGCAGGCTCCAGCAGCAGGCTCTAACTCCATTAGACCCAGACCGACCTCACAGAAGATCTTTTACTAGCAGTAACTCTCTTCCTTGTTTCATTCTTCTTTATCTCCCTGGATCTTTCCTTCTCCCTCAGGGCTCCCTTCCTCCAGATCCTCTTCCTCAGGGTCCCCTTCATCAAAAGGCTCCCTTGCCCAGTGAGTTCACCCCTTCTATCACACCTATCTTTATTAGCCACAGCTGCAACCCACTAAGAGCAAGGCTGTTCCTCTTTGGTAATTAGTACAGCTGTGAATTGTTAGGGGCAAGGTTTCCTGTAATCCCTTCTTCCACACCCCAAGGCAGCACCTCAGCTCCCATGGCTGTGGGATCAACACAGTCTGCAAAAGGGCTATCCTTCAAATCCCAGTACCCCACCTACAAACAGGCACTCATGGAATACACTGATTTGGAACAGAACTTCAGGGATGCTCCAATCCAACCCCCTGCCATGGGCAGGGACACCTTCCACCAAATCAGGTTGCTCACATGGTCATGAAAGCTCAAATATGTTTCTTTGGTGCTCTTGTCTAGAACCTGTAAAAGAACCTCAGCACCATCCAGGAGGGACACTGATACTCACAAAAGGCAAAGGTCCTCTGGAAAAATGAAACAAACAGTGATTTTATACACAAACACAAAGTCTGACAGAACCTGATGGAAGATCAGCAATGGCAGAGAAAAAGGCAGAGCTCATAGTGGAAAACCTGCAGCACACATCTGCAGAAGTACAGCAGGATGGAAGTGGCCACAGTGGCAGCACTCTCCTGAAAACTCACAGGACAGTGGGCAGAAAACTTCATTTTTAGTGATTTCCCATAAAAAGAAACCCGAGTCTGCAAGTATGCACTAGAACCTGGAAAACTGCACTATTAAGAGAAAGTTCAGTCCTACCCTGCAGATTTTGACACTGCACAGCCAGGTGTGTCCCCAGGTGTGTCCCCTGCACTGAGGTGTATCCTGAGGTGCCTGTGGATGCCTGAGAAGGAGGCAGCAGGGAGGAGGAACCTGCTCCTGTAGAAAGAACATACTGGCCTAGGAGCAAATGAACACAATTTGGGCAGGAGATTTGGAATTCTACAACCAGTCAGGAGCTGGTCTAGTGGAAGATGTCCCAACCCATGGCAACAGGGTTGGATGGCATGGTTCTTTGAAGGTTCCTTGGAAACTGAAGGGTACCTTTTCTTGAGCCTGAGCTCTCCAGGGCTGCTGGAGAAGAAGGACTTCCTATTCTCCTCTGGATGTCCCCAAGAAGAGCTTTTGGCCAGCAGATGTCCTGAGCTCCACTCACTACTTCCATCACTCCTGCAAAAGGTTATGGAGGAAGAGATCCTCCTGCCAGGGGAGAGCAGCTGCATCACTGTGGAAAATACTCAGAGTATCACTAAAAAGGTTGAAAGATGTTTCAGAACACCTCTCACATGGGACCTGAGCACCCAGAAGTCTGTCTGCTGCGTCAGCCATATCCCAAGCCAGAGAGGGCTCAGAGCAATTTGGTCTAGTCAAAGGTGTTCCCACCATGGCAGGGGTGTTGGAACCAGATGGTCTTTGAAGGTCCTTTTCAACCCAAACCACTCTGTGAGCCCATGACACACCACATGCCACAGCCTGTCCCCTGTTCACAGCCATCACTCTGCTCCCTGATTTGGGGGGCAAAAGCAGCCCCACATTTCCAACACCAGCCCTGGTTCTGGCCACTGCAGGCAGGGGCACAGGCAGAGGTCAGAGGTGCAAGCAGCCTGTGACACATCACCCCTGCCCTCTCCCCTTCTTTCAGTACAGCAGAACTTCCTACTCCTTGTACTTCCAGAGTTGCCTCGTTTTGTATTTTCCCTAAGCAAAGACAGCCTCTTTGGCTTTGTGCCTGGTCTGGTCCTGACACAGCATTGCTCCATCTCCTCTTCCCATGCTGTCCTCTGCTCGCCCTCCCCTCCCCATGCATCTCCTCCAGGATCATCCTGCAGACACCACGGTGCAAGGACACTCCCCTGAGGCAGGTGTGCTCAGGTCACCCGGAGCCAGAACAACACCACACACTCTCTCCTCCTGGTCTTCCACCCGGGCTCACTCTCCTCCTTTTTGCTAATATACATAATTTTCTGGAAGAAGCAATTTATCACAGTACTTAGCTTAATGAGCCTTACTGTACATGTTCTGCCTGTAGTGATAATTTTGCATATTTCCTGAGAAATCTTGTTAACGGGGAGATACATGGCAAAACAAACATTTGTACAGCTTCCGAGCAGCTCACACACAAAGACACTTGGATTAAAACAACAGGAATGAGACTGAACCCTTTTGGCTCCAGCCTCTCACACATCCCATGCACAGCTGATGCACCTGGCTGCACTTATTACCACACTCAACACCTGCTGGTGCCCAGAGATTGACACCAGGGCTCAGTGGGTCCAGGGCATTCCCCCATTCCAGATGACTTCAGTGGGACCACCAAACCTCCATGGCACCTGATCTGAAGCTCCCCAACACATACCAAGGGACTCTGGGGCTCAGGGTTCCCTCTGAGTTCTGTCTGTCCCTCAAATCCTGTCCATCACCCCACCAGGCCTCTCCCAGGCTGGGGACGTGACACACCACCCAGAGGTGATGCAGAGCCTGGGCTTTGCCTGCAGACATGTCTGAAGCATAGAAAAGGGTTTCCCCAGGTTTTGGCTTGCACTACCACGGTGTGCACCCTGTGAACAGCATCCCTGTGGCACAGGGACACCCAGGACCCCTCAGCTGCTGGGGAGCACAAGAATATCTCACACAGGAGCATGTGGGGCTCAGCTACATCACTCCTGTCACCTTCTCCCTTGCCCAGGTGTCCAGCCCAGCAGATCCCAGAGCGAGGATTCACCCCCATCTCACCCCTCCTGCTCCAGGACCCCAGGGGAGCAGACAAAGCAGCTTCCCTCCCCCAGTGCTTGTGGGACCAGGAATGCCCTAAGGGCAGCTGTGATGCTTGACCTGCCAGGGCAGCTCTGCTCCTCCCCAGCCCCCAAAACCCAGCATTTCAATGATGCTAAACCCTGTCCAGCTGGGCCAGGGCTGTCACCTGCCACGTGACACGGCGGGGAGGGAACGAGAGGCTGAATTATTTAACGTGACCCTTTCGGCTGAACAGAACAGCTCGAAAGCACTTATGGCAAGGAAGAGGGTTTAAAAAGGAAAGGAAGATGGCATTTAAACAAGTAAATATATTCATCTCCAAGGTCCGTAGGGACTTCTGCAGCCGGGGGGGTGGTTCTGGAAAAGATGGAGATGCGCAAGACCCGACCTCTGCAAACAGCAACTGTGGTCGACTTCACATTTGTGCCTCCAGGAGAGAAAGCCTCAGTAGGAACAGCATGGAATTAAGAGGAAGGGATGGAGTGAGGTCGGGCTGTGAGTCCTGGGGCACAGCTGCAGATTTCACTGCCACAGGAGGGGAGAGGGCAGACCCCCAGAGCTGGACCTGGAGCACACCTTGCCTCCTTTCTCCTTTTATTTCTAACACTCATCTCCCACAACTCCCACTGGCAGGAGGCAGTGCTGGGAGCAAGCACTTGGCTCTCAGGAGTGGGGATTCAGCCAGCTGGGGAGGGCAATGGCACAGCACAAACACACAAGCATCACTGGAGAAATGAACACAGAAAGCTGCTGGAGAAGAGCAATGGGCACAGGAGGAAAACGTACCCCAAAAAATGGGCCCTGCCAATGGCTGGGGGTTTGGAACTGGATGGTTCCTTCCAAGCTAAACCACTCTGTGATCCTATAACACTGGCACATCTCCGTCACTTCCTCCCACTCTCCAAACACCATTCATAATTATTTTACCATTTGGACCTGTGTCACATCCTGGAAATCCCAATGTCAAACTGAGCTGTCAGCTCTATGGCAGGATGGAGCACCATAGGACTCCCACAACCCTGCAGGTACACACCATCTCTTCAGGGCTGCTTTTGGGGGTGTTGGGGAACGGGACCAGCTCCAGACCCACTCCAGATGGGCAGGAATGACCACTCATAGCCACAGCTGTGACACCTGCACAGCAGCAGCTGTAAACAAAGCTCTGCTCAGCTTCATGCAAGGCATCCTGGCACGGCCCATCCTCAGCTGCTCTCCTCTACAGCAAGAGGACTGTTTCCTCTGGAAGTTAAATTTCCTGTCCCTGGTTCAGAGCAGGCCTGGGGACACTACTCCCACAAGGGCACTGAATGAGCTCCAGCAAATCTGATCCAAACCAGAGACGAGGTTCAGAAAAGAGCTGGGATTAGCATTTTGAATTTTAAGTATCATTTTAAAAATCCCGTTAAGACATGGAGCTCCTATTCTGTAGAGCAGTGACCGCCCTCCATCCCCTCCTCTGCTTCAACAATGCCAGCTTTTTTTAATTAATCCTTCTTTTTTATCATCCGTGGCAGAATTTAAATACTGTATTAACATGGGAAGAACCAACTCAGGTTATTAAAGAGGCAGCAGAGAGGAAACAAGTTCAAATGCTCCTGGCTCAGTGTCCACTGCAGCATCTTGCTCCTCCCTGGTGTCTGCCACCACCAAGGGTGTAAATCCACGCTGCTTCACTCACTGCAGTCCTGCCAGGGGGCACCCACTCATACTGGGGGCAACTGGATGCTCAAAAGCATTCCTCCATCCCCAGGAGTCCCCGGGAAGAATGCTGCACCCTCAGCATGAGGCTGATGAATAAGGAGCAGCAGCAGGAGTGAGGCAAAAACACATTTTATTTTTCTTAAGGCGTATTTAAAGGAACAGAGAAATTTTAAAATACTCCATGGCATCACTTCTCAGCCAGCGCCGGCTGCCAAAAGGACATTCACGAGGCTTCTTTTTACTATTATTATTAAAAAGCCTGTTTTCCAATCCCATTTCACAGCCTGTGCTGGTGGTGGAGACAGCCCCATGTTTGGGTGCTTTCCAGGCAGAGTGGGGAGGCAGCTCTTGTGGGAGCCCCTTCCTCCCCCAGAATCCACAGCCATCCCTCGGCATCTACAGTCAGCCCTGGGCATTCAGAGCTGCCCAGTCACCCCAACAGGCACCCCCTCAGCCCCTTGCTGGCATCACCCCAGCTCCATCCTGCTGGTGTCTTTCAGACCAAACCAGACTCCCAGCCAAGTGATGCAGGTGGGAGCTCTGATGCCCGACCAGACTGGACCCAGTGGTCCCCACTGCCCCTCGCTCTGTGGCAGAGTCCTCGCCGCGGGACAGACCCCCCCTCGCAACCCCAGGCTTGCGAGCCAATCGTGAAGTAATTTAAAAATAAAAATCCACC
>VZTB01014619.1:80056-100170 GCA_013397245.1 Thryothorus ludovicianus | reverse complement strand
GTACCCTCGGTATCCCTTGTATCCCCGGTACCCCCAGTACCCTCGGTATCCCTTGTATCCCCGGTACCCCCGGTACCCTCGGTATCCCTTGTATCCCTGGTACCCCTGGTACCCTCGGTATCCCTTGTATCCCCGGTATCCTCGGTATCCCCGGTACCGTTGGTATCTCTGGTACCCCCGGTACCCTTGCGTCCCCCGGTATCCCCGGTACCCCTGGTATCTCCAGTGCCCCCGCTATCCCTGGTACCTCCAGTATCTCTGGTACTCCCGGTATCCCTGGTATGGGATGAGAGCATGGCAGGGTTCGGGCTCCCTTCCAGCTCCTCCGGGAGAGCTCATCCCCCCGGGACAGCATCGCCGGATTACACCAGGGCTGCCCCAACGTTCCCATATTATGCCATGCATGTTCTTCCCCAAATTACCCGTATCCCATCTCTTTCCCACCTTTCCCACCTAAACTCTGTGCAGTCCTTCACATTCCAAACGTACTTCATTCTTCCAGAGAGCTACAGCCCCTCTCTCTCCAGTGGTGCTTTGACACCAGGGCTCTGGGCTGAGGCTCTACCTGGACAGTGTCCCTTCCTCTGAGTCCCTCATTTGGGTCCCTGTCTACGCTCACGCTTCTGTGCTCCCCCAGGCTTGTGTGGATGGGACTTGTGTGGGGTGGCTTGGTCCTGGAAGGGACCCAGCCTGGCACTATTTGGGTTCCCCTTCTCACCAGTGTCTCCCCGTGCTCCCTTTCAGGTGGGCAGAGGAGCTTTATTGCACATCCCAACGGTGGGACAGTTCCCAGCAACAGGGACTGGCTGAATTCACTCAAGTGATAGGAGTACTGTGGACTTCCAAAAGAGACATCACCTCTCTGCACCCCCACAAGCTCTTCCCAGAGCCCAGGCTGGGAGTCCACCTTCTCCTTGCTGTGGAGGCCAGACACATCAAGGAGGTGTCTCTCCTGCCACCAGCTCCCCTCAAGAGCATTCCAAATTCGGTCCCCAAGCCCATACTTGCACAAACAATCCACCCTCTAATCCAGGAGAAGCTGCAGCAGTGGGTACAGATTGCCCAAAGTCCTGCCTGGTGCCAGCACCTCAGTGCTCAAGCACTTCCTCAGCCTCAGCACCTTCTCAAACTGCCCTTGGGATCCTCCTGGATGGCTCTTGGCATAGCACATGCTGCCATACTCCTGCCACAGGCTGCTGGTGGTTTCTCATGCCTACCCAAGCCCAATGCTCCCAGGAGGAGCCTCCTCTTCTTCCCAGGCAGCTGCTTCACTGCCTCACAAAAACCTGGATCCTTCAGCATGATGCTGCTCTTGGGCTTTCCTGGAGACCTGGGACCATCAGGGTCAAGGCTTCCTGCAGGGGAAGGGAGCAGCTCCCTCCCAGAGATTTGGAACTCCTGCTCTCAGCACGTGCATGTATTAGCTTGAAAAGGAGCTCCTTGCATGCCAAGAAGTGGGACGGGAACAGTTTTTTTGGCCACCACCATCCAGATGCCTTTAAAGAGCTCTGATGTCAAGGGACATCCATGGGCACCTCAGCTGGGAGTGCAGGAGCAGGATCCCATTGTGCTAGGAGAGCTCACTGGTGAGAAGTGGGACGGGAACACAGTTTAGGTGCTAGGCACAGTTCAGGTGATAGTCACAGCTCAGATGATGGCACAGCATATGTCCTGTAGCTGCTGCACTTATTTACTGCAACGTGTTAGGGCAGGGGCTCACTCCACCCCAATGAGGGGGACACAGACCTTGTTGTGAATCACTCCAGTGCCAGGGATGGTCTCACTGATGGAAGGATGTATAAAACCACCATCATACTGCAAGGGCAAGACCTTGTCTGGTGTCAGAGCAGCTCTCCAGTGCCCACCATGAGGTTTCATCTCCCCTAATATCTCTCAGCACCCTGTCGAGGGAAGAGGCTGTTCCCAAGATGGTTCTATGTGTCCTGTGCTCCCCATGCTCTGGCTCCTTGTGTCATACACTCTCCATGCTCAGCCTTCTGCAAGGCAGGTGAGAAGGATGAAGATTCTAGATACTTGTCCTTTTCACTCCACAGAGCCAGGACACCACACTCTGGGGATGAGTTCCAACTATACTTTCAGCTATTGCCAAACTGGAGCACCCTCCATACTGGAGCTGACAGCTTGTCCTGGCTGTCCCCTTGTGCCACTGCTGTGGCCCCACACTTGGCTCTCTCCATGCTGCCACAGCTCAGCATGCTGAGCAGATCTCTGGTACTAACACCGGGCTACCAGAGCAGGACAGGTCCACACTCTCCTCCACCCCAGACCTTGAGCATGACCACCCCACCTCCATGTGAAGGACAGATCTCATCAAGAGGCTCATGAATAAACATTTTCCTTCTCTTCTGAGCTCCGTGGAGTGCTATGGAAGCCAACATTCCCAATTTGAAAACTTCTCTACCTTCTCTACAACAGCATTTTCCATTTCCAGACCCCACAGCTTCCCACCTCCAGGAAGGCCTGCAGGTCCCCTCTGCGCTGGCTGCCACCACTCACTTCAGGGCTCTGCTGTGTGGGGACAGGAGCTGAGACAAGGGACAGAGCAGGAACTGACCCAAAGAACTGAGACATGGCTGTGGGCTGACCGGTCCAACAAGAGCCCTGGGCATGCAGGAGCTCACGGAGATGGTCACACAGCTCCTCACTTTTGCTACAAGCAACAGGGGCTTGCAAATCCAGGAAGCCAGAGGCACAGTTTGCTGGAACAGTGCCTGTGCCTGCAGTACTCAGCGTGTGGATGGACTTTCAGGTATTAGGCAGCCCAAAATGCAGCACAGAAACCTGAGGACACATGAGGAATTACAGAGGTGTTTTGAGCAGAGGCTGCAGAGGATGACTGGTGCAGCTGCAGCAGATCCAAGATCGATCCTGTCATTCTCAAGGACTTGTCTCCATCAGGAGAGACAGAACCACAACTGCCAATGGAAGAGTTCAGACACACACAAGGGGGTGCAGAATAAATCCTCAACAGAAACACAGAGAATAGCGAGCGCTGGGCTTAGAGAGAGGCTGACAGTGTGAACGTGATGGAAATCCAGAGCACAGCCCTGAGCCAGCAGCTTGGCTGCAGATCACAAACCACCTGAAGCTGCTCATCCATTCATTTTCAGTCACTGCTGTCACTTCAGGGACACTATTCACTTTGGAGGGACAAGACAGAGATCCTGGAACAGCTGCCGGAAGTTATTTGTCAAGGATTAGGCTGGAAAGCTATTCATGGAGGAACAGACCAGAGTCACAGTGCTGAGGGAGCCAGGGAGGCATTATCCATGCCAGGAACACAGGCCAAGTCCTGTGGCACAGGAGAGATAGGATCTCAGAGGCAAGGAAGGGATGAGTTGGATGGGCCACTCCACACCACCTCTCTGCAAGGGAGATTCACCCCTCATCCCACTCAGTGCCCACAGGGAGATGCCAGGAGCAGTGGAGGGGAAGGTCCATATGACCACAGCCACAAGTGGATCCAGCTGGAAGTTCCCTCTCCCCACTCAAGGGAAGCAGGTATGTCAGTGGCAATTGCTCCAAATGCTTGTCTCCATGCCAACAGCCATTAAAAGCTGCTTTTGGACAGCTAAGACAGGCTGCAATCCCATGTGTCCAAGGATAGGAAGATGCTGCCCCATGGTCCCTGTCCCCATTCTGGGGAAAGTTCTCATCAGCAGACAGGGAGATGACATTGGGAGGAAGGGGAACTGTGCCATGACTTGGAGAAGCTGAGACAGGGCACTCAGAAAGGCACTGGATGGGCATGGAAAATCGGGAAGAGCTGTGTGCTGTGGCTGAAAAAGTCAAAATGGGACAGGAGAAGGTAAACAAAGGAAAAAAGAGAGGTGATCAAGGAGAAGGAGATGCAATTCAGCCTTTTGAACACATCTGTGGAGGAAAAATCAGACATTATAAGGGCTCAGTATTTCCAGCAGCAGTAGGAAATGTGGACATGCCCTTGTCTTCAGCTTGTCTCATCTCTCAATCCCAGTCCCATGTCCAGAGCCATAAGAGCATCATGGTGCTCACAAGAACGGGAGCAGAGGGAACAAGATCTCCCAGGGAGTGGCAGAGTGGGACAGGAACCCCTCAGAGAAACAGTAACCACCTAAAAGGAAACACAGGCTCTCTCCACCTCCTCATGCCCCCAGCAGCAGCTCAAGCACAAGCTGCCACTGCCAATGCCCTGCACAGGAAAATTTCCTGCAGAAAAAAAGAAAACATTGATAGGGATGATCTATATTCTCTGTCTTTATGTAAGGAACAAGTTGAAAAACATTCCTCAGGTTTTTCACAGATGAGCATTTGTCATCTGTTACACTGCCTAAAGAAATTTGTGCATTAGACCTTGATATTCAGCCTGACCTTCCTGGCTTTCTAAGGTCACATTAAGTCATGGGAAACCCACCTTCCCCACCTTCCTAAAAGCTGATCCTCTCATTCTCAGATCTGAAAGCTTGAAACAACCTGGAATCACACACCTCCAAGACAAGTTTCACTTTCACACATTGTAGAAATCCTGCCAACTGTTGTGAAAGTCAGATGATTTTAAGTACAAGCACTTGTGAATAAATTACAGAGAAGTCTGATTCTGTCAGTCCTTTCCAATATTCTGTGTTACTCTAGAAAATTATTTTGACAGATGAGAGATAAAAGGAAGCACCTTCAGCCTACATGGCACTAGGGTTCACTTAAAAACCTGCTCGAAACAAAGCAGTGAGGGATATTCAATCAAACCAAAGCAATCATTTCAGGGCAGGAACAGGGCACACATACACTTATTTCTTGACTGATCCAATGAAGTGGGATTTTGCTCAGGTCAGCCTTACTCTGCCATGCATTGAAATATTGGCATTAACTGCAGAGAATGTGGGCTGCACCTTGGGAGAACAGTGAGCATTAATAAAACAGCACCAGGGGGTGAGAGGCAAAGCAGCCCAGAACTTCCCTTTGCTGCTGGGAGCCTTCCTCTGCTACTCCAACCCCGTGGCTAAAATTAAAATATATTGACCCAACAATCAACCTCCAGTAGTGATTTAATAAAAACCACTTAAACCCTGAGGTGCAAATAAAATACTCCTCCTCTCCCCACACACCAGCCAGGGGCAAGACAAATCTCTGTAGGACATAGTCCTGCTGCAGCCTCTCCTGCCCAGAGCTGGCAGCTCCAC
This sequence comes from Thryothorus ludovicianus, assembly GCA_013397245.1. Taxonomy (NCBI): domain Eukaryota; kingdom Metazoa; phylum Chordata; class Aves; order Passeriformes; family Certhiidae; genus Thryothorus; species Thryothorus ludovicianus. The sequence goes on along the minus strand of VZTB01014619.1, from coordinate 94,993 downwards.
ACATCCCCTATCTTGGTGCACATCCCAACATCTTTCCCAAATACCTGTCCTGGTGCACATACCCGTGTCCTCCCCAAAATCCCTTCCTGGTGCACATCCCAACAGCCTCCTCCAACACTCTTCCTTGTGCCATCCCAGTGTCCCTCTCAGCCTCCTGGTACAGATCCCTACATCCCAGCATCCTTCACAGAGGAAGGATGCAACTCCTGGTGCACATCCCCAGTCCTGGGATGGGGCCAAGCTAAAGCTCCACTTGATATTTCCTGGCAAGTCCCCAGTTTGGAGTTACCACAGCCCAAATCTTCCTCCATTGAGATCTGCCTGCAGTCTGACTTTGGTGGGAAGCTGTTCCAATCATGTGAATGACTCATCTCTAGGCTTTTTTCTTTCTGTTACATTTACACTGGAATTTCTAATGGGATGTATTTGCATCATGCAGGCTCTGTCAACTGCCCACAGCCTTTTCCTCCACCAAGCTATCATTCCTGCCATTCCCTTTTGTTTGCACAGCTCATTCAATTCGACCTTGGAAGGCCCTGAGGGCCTTTGGGCTGAGTCCTGCCCCCACACAGCCCAAAGCACCGGTGAGGCTGCTGGATTCAGCTTCAGACAGATGCCCATTCAGCTGGAAGTTCAGTTGGCTCTCAAAACCCCTTCATAGCTCCCATCTGCTGAAAGGAAGAAGCAGACAAAGCCCCAGAGAAACCAGTTACACTGCTGCAGCTGGTGTAGCCAGAGCTGGGGGACTGCCAGTTGTGCACAGACCTCCAAGTCTCACTGCTAGACCCACTCCAGGACCCCCAGGAATCTGCAGCAATTCCTGGCCTGTGCCTGCTGCAGGCTCAGGTCTGCCCCGTCTCATTAGCTCATGCCCACCCATTCCAAGCTCTTGTGCACCCACAATCCTTCCTCTCACTTCTCCTGCTGAGTTTCCCTGTACGGGCACCCATCTGGTGGGAACTGTAGGGACACTTCCATGCAGTGACCTCCTCATGGCTCCAGGGAGGACACTGGTCTCCCCTCCTGCTGGGTCCCCAGGGCCCATCTCCTGTTCAGTCTCCCCACCTGGTAAATGCATGACCCCACTCCAGCCATAGAATCATAGATTCATGGGACAATTTGGGTTGGAAGAGATCCTAAAGCTCAGTTCATTCCAATCTCCCACCATAGGCAGGGACAAATTCCACTATCCTGGGTTGCTCCAAGTTCTTTCCAACTTGTCCTTGAACACTTCCAGGGATGGGGCAGCCAGAGCTGCTTTAGGCAACCTGTGCCAGGGCCTCACCACCCTCAAAGGGAAGAAATTCTTCCCAATATCCCACCTAACCCTGCCCTCTGTCAATGGGAACCGATTCCCCCTTGTCCTGTCACTCTTGTTTCTCTCCATCTTCCTTATCAGCTCCATTTGGGAACTGGAAGGCCACAATTAGGTCACCCCAAAGCCTTCTTTTTTCCAGGCTGAATGATCCAAATTCTCACAGCCTTTCCTCATAGGAAAGGTGTCCCATCCCTCTAATCAACTTGGTGATCTCCAGTTCCAGCCCTGCACACCTCCTCTCCAGGCCAGATTCCTTGGCAGGCTCAAAGCACAAATGTCAGTAGTGACTAAAAGATCAGTGACATTTTCATATGGGTAAATGTATATGTAAATTTGCTACTTTAATTTATAAAAGAGCAAATTCAAAGAGCATTTGCTGAGGGGTCTCTTCAAACCAGCTTTTACCAGCACTGCTTTATTCTGCCAGGCCAAGGAGGCTACAAGCACAACAGTGAAGAACTTCAGTCTCTTACTTTGGAAGAATTGCTTGCATGGTTCTAGTAATTTTTAATTTTAAAATTTTCATCTCAAGTTTCTCTATCCAGAGTTCTAAGTAGTAAAATAATATAATTATGTAAATCCTAGTGCATCTCACACTCAGGACACTAAATCCTGCCATAATAACTGGGCAAAGAGCCAGGAACCTGACCTCATCAGAAAATTCCACTCTTACAGGATGTGCCATTGGCATCATCTCAATTAAAAAGGTGTTTTGTTACTTTATTGATAAAAAAATTATTCTCGTAACCCTTTAACTCCATCCTGAGAAGCATTTCAGAGAGATGCAGTTTAGCTATTGGTGGTAAGCACAAAAACACTCAAAAGGGTATGATAAACACACAAAGCCACCATGTGAGCAGTGATTAAAATAAAGAGATTACAAGTGCTACATACTAAATGCTTTTCATCCTGGGTCAGTCATTACAGACCATGACAGAACAGAGATCAGCTCTGCTGCTCCAGCACGAGATCTGATAGCTCCAGAGTCATCACATCAGCACCAGGCAGACCACCCAGCTCCAGGCCAAGGACACTGTCCTGCTGCACAGGCCACACTTCAACACATCCTGGAAGCTTCCTCCATCAAAATGAGGGGCAACAGGCAAGGAAGGTGAACAAAAGTCCCCTTATAACTGAAATTGCCAAACTGATAGATTCAAGGTGCCAGACAAATCTAGGAATTACAGCAAAGGTCAAGGAAGAACAAACTCTGAGAGCTGCTGACTCCTTTCTGGAGTTTGTTTTCACACTGAAGACTGGGACAACCTCAAAAAGGCAAGAAGGGAGTGAGGAAAACAATGGAGCACGAGGGAATAAGGGGATGTTCTAACAACCACACACAAGGCTGCAACCATGAGTCTCATGGTCCCTGTAAAGGAGAAATGTGAAGAGCAAAAGAAGGATGGCCAATTCATATTTCATATCCTGCCTCTGAATCCTAAATTCACAGACACGTTCAAACCTGCACGGTCTGAGCTTGAGACTTTTCTTCCCATCCTTTGTTTGGAACAGAAAACACATGGCAATGTGACTCAGTGCACAAACCAGCACAGCACTGTCAGTCTGCAGGGAGCTATGTTCCTCTGAACTTGAGACAGAAATAAAAATGGGGGGAAAAAAATGAGAAAAGAACAGAAGAAACTGGGTAAAGAGTGGGTAAACACAAGCTTTCCCAGGAAGCACCACAGCGTTCTGCAAATCAGAGATGCAACAAGGAACCACCAACAGACCAAATGAACAGCTTGAACAGTTCAAAGTTCAGCTGCTGTGCAAATGTTATCAACTGCTCTCACTGTCTGCAAAGCTTCCAGCTCCAGCCAAAGCTCTGTGGTGAACTAAGGGAAAGGTGTGTTTTCAATTGTATTCCCTGAACAAAGAAACTTCCTGCTCACCACTGCAGAGCCAGACCTTATGGGCACACACAAGAAAATGCAGAATGTAACACTTCTGTCCAGTTCTCCATTTGTCTTGCTTTGCTTTAATTTCATGTATTACATGTGGCAGAGAGCTTTCCCTCTAGGAATAAATCAGTCTTAAGGTAGAAGTGGATGGATTAATTTTACTATTGATTGTCCTGTACACCACAGCTAACAACAATTTATCAGCATTTCTCAAGAAGTTATCTACTCATTCCACTATTCTCAAACAGCATACATGCCTTGACCTTCAATATCATCCTCTTCTCTAAGAAGAAAACTAAATTTACCAAGTCATGTCAATTTTTCTCATTATTTCCTTTTCAATCCTGAAAAGGTGCTACAGAGTCATGTCAGTATTTCAGAAGAAAAGCAAAAAACTGTCTGTATTGCTAGAACCTGGTAAAAAAGGGCCTTGAAAAACAGGGCTCCTTCCACATATACTTGTGGAAATGCAAATTCTGGGTGTGAAGGTGTTACCAGCTCCCTCTCCCATCCAAGGAAAACAACAAAGGAAAGGCTCCTGAAGCTTCCAGGCACCAGCACTGGGACTCCTGCTGAGGGCTGGGAGCTTGTGTTGGAGGGAGGATGCCATGTGCTCCACGCAGCAGAGGTGACATTCAGGGCTCCAGTGGCTGGGGCACAGCAGAGGCAGAGGTGTTGATGAGGTCCTGGGGAAGGCTCTCCCGTGCCTCCTGCATCCGGCGCCGTGCCCTCTGGAAAGCCTCTGCAACACAGAGGTGACAGCAGCCCAGAATGCATCAGACAGCCTCAGGGAAGGGGAGGGATGTGTCTTTTCAGTGAACATCATCTCTCCTGGTGCAGGATCCCACTTCCTATGAATAGGTTACACCACCAAAGCACCTGGTGCTGCTCCATCTGCTGCTCTCTGATTTCTGTACACAATGGAATCAGAGACAGAGCCTGTGCCTTAGTGCCACCAGCCTGTGCCAGGCAAGAGTGGGCAGCCCAGTCCAGGCTGTGCCCTGCCCTCATCCTGCTCAGAGCTGATGCCTCCTGAAGTTTCCAGCTCACAGCAGAACATTTAACCTCTGCCATGGACTCTGAAAGCTCACAGCGAGGGGAATTACTCCCACAGTAATGGATTATCCTGAAATACCCTGCCCACTCTGTAAAAAGTGAACCAAGGCTCACCAAGACAGAATGACACTGAAGACCCTACCCAAAACATTGTAGACAGAGCTCTGCTGGCTGAAGCCTCCCAGTCGGTCCAGTACACTCTGCATGCGCTGCTTCAGGGCACTGTTCTCCAGAAAGGCCCTGCACAGAAACACACCAGCAGGTCAGGGCTGCCAAAGCCAGCACAGGAGATGGAGTTTATGGAGCTCATACTCCCTTTGCTGCACTCACTTGGACTGCTGCATGCAATAGAGCCGGAATGTGACGCTCCCTGTGGTCTTTGTCCGGAAACCAAAGCGGCTCAAGCGCTTTCCCTGCAGGGATGGCACAGGTTAGAGTAACCCCACATGAAAACAGGCGTGTTCCACCAGAGCACAAACTCCTGTGGGCACAGTCTTCCCTTCCCTGAAAGGCTGGAAAGAAGGACACATAGCTCCTGGCTGTTTTGAGGGCAGGACCTAAACACTTGCAAGCTGACGGTGCAGCACTGGGGCAGGGTTTCAACAACTGCATCAGGGCTTGTTCCCACACAAAACTGCCACTAACATCTCCCTGCTCGTTACACCAGCAGCCACCCCTGCAACTTTCTGAAGGACATGAAGCTTCTACCTGCCTCACACCCACCAGCTTCTTGCTTCAGGAAGCTGTTCTAGGCATAATACAGCCCAAATTCCTCACAGAAACCCAGGAGAAGTCTACAGCTGGTACCAAATGCTGACCTGACAAACACTTCATAGGCAAGGCTTTGGTCTGTGCTCCCCTACTTCTCTAAGCTGTTCACCCCTCAAAAGGCACAGCTCTGCCTCAGTGTTTGCTCATTCCTCTGTTCAGGACCACAAGACTCACAGAGGAGACATTTCTTTAGTGAGAGGGACAGGACCAGCAGCTCATCCTTGTTCACATCTGGTCCGGGCTGACCATGGACACCTGAACCCAAGAGCAAAATGCAGCATGTCCTGGCAAGGGGCTGCTCTGCAGCTGAGCCCACCTTGAAGGTCGATGGTACCCGGATGTAGGTTAAGTCCTCCAGCTCAGGAGATCCCCCAATGAAAAACCTCCTCATTTCAGCAACAGTTCCCAGATCCACAGGACGCCAGGTAGGGATGGTGAGCATGTGGACACCTGGCCCAGGACAAGAGGACAGCTTAGCTGCTGTGACCTGTGATTTATTCAGGCACGGAAGACAGGAAAGGCAGGTGGATACCAGCTGACCCAACCCAGAGCTGTATAGAAATGGAAACACTAAGCAGTATCAGAAATGTTCTAAAAGGATGTCCCCATTGAGTCAGCCCATTCTAGTCACACAGCCAATGCTGAAAGTACCCTCTGCCCAAGAGCAGCACCTCAGAACACACACAGGTCATTTCCAGATCCCACGTGGGACACAGAGGTTGCTGCCATTGTAAAGATGGATGCACAGCATCACCTCAGAGCTTTATCACACCACATGTTGTAATGGCAGTATCAGAGGATCAAGGACAGCAACTCAAGATGTGCCTCACATCCTTTGCTGCACCCCAAAGAGCTGACTGCACTCTTCAGTACACCAAAACCCTAGGACTGGGTGAACCACTTCCCAAGAGAACCACTCAACTCATTCTCCCAGACAATTAACACAATGTCCCAAGGATGCTTTACCTGGAGATGCTGGCAGCACCAAGGATCCATATCCTTCCACACGATACCTCTGCCAGAAATCCAGGGATAGGACCTCAAAGTAGAGAACAGGCCACTGAGGGAGACTGTCTGCAAGATGGGGAGCAGGTCACAGCTTTGAGAAAGAGACTATCACTGAGAAAATGAATGCTAAATGCCCACTCCACTAGTAAGAAGCCAAAGAATTAGAGAATCATTTAACGTGGAAAAGACCTCCAAGATCATTGAGTCCTACCTGTGACCAATCCCCACCTTGTCACCTAGACTAGAGCACTGAGTGCCACCTCCAGTCATTCCCTGGACACCTCCAGAGATGGGAACTCCCTGGGAGCCCTCTTCAATGCCTGACACCCATTATGTGAAGAAATCCCTCTTAGTGCAACTTGAGGTTTCCTCTTGTCCTGCCCCTCGTTCTCTGGGAGGAGAGCCCAGTTCCCAGCTGGCTCTCCCTCCTGTGAGGGAATTGTAGAGAGTGAGAAGGTCCTCTCTGAGCCTCCTTTTCTCCAGGCTGACTCAGCCCAGCTTCCTCAGCTATTCCTTGTGCTCCAGACCCTTCCCCAGCTCTGTTCCTCTCTTGGACACACTCCAGCAACCTTCCACCACAATCCTTTCTGTATTTCTTCTACAATGACTGACAAAGATTTATGGATGATTAGTTTCCCCTGTAAAAGTTGAACCCTCAGATCCGAGGCTGAAAACAGAATTATTGATAAAAATTAGGGAAAATTCTGTAAGACCAAGTCCAGACTGGGCTGTTCATTATCTCTGAGCAGACAAGACAATCTTTTGTAAATTACATGAAGCCAAATAGCAGAACCTGTTTATCTCTGACCTTTCCCACTGCTAATTGGGGGAATATTAATACTCCTACATCTCTCCAAGTATTTCTTTTTTCCACAGTGAAACAAACTCACTGTGTTTCTTCTAGTCTGAAAATTCATTAGTGTTGGTTGAATACCCAGATCCAAAGTGTACATTGGATCTAAGTGGCATGGCATGCCACAGTGCTGTCCCTAGCAATTGTAACCACAGAGCAATAGGATTGGTGAGCAAGCAGCAGAACAGGCAGCAGAGAAGCCCAGCTTAAAATAGAGCTAAGTTTCAAAGTGACATGAACTATCTAGGGATTATACAGGTCACTGAGCACGTCTACAAATATAAGACTCAGCACAGAGTTTTAGTTGTGTATAAAAAAGCTGCCTGGTTCTCCAGCTGCAACATCCCCGGGCTGTGTGCAGCTCACCAGGCACAGCAACACAGCCCTGCATGTCAGGTTTAAAGAGACAAGCCAAGATCCAAGTAGTTTTCCAACTGGATAAAGTTGCCTATACCCTGGAAACAGGTCAACATCAATGAATCCATAAAAATGCTAATAGATTCCTGGGCAGGGCAAACAGGATGTGTCCACAGGCAGTGTGGTGACAGGGTGAACTTCTGTTGAACCAGAAACATTTCCCCTGTCCTTTCACCTCCAACACGACAGACAGCATGATGGCTACAGTGGGACCAAAGGATTTCAGAGTAACAAGGAAACACACCTTCATCTTCTTGGGTGTAAACCATCTCCACAGTGAAGGGGTAGCAGAAGTATGCCACGTTATCCTAGAAAAAGAACAGGGAAGAGATCAGATTCCTGAACAAGAGAATTCATCACCAGCATTGCAGAGGGCACAGAGAGCTGGGAGAAAGGAACTAATGGTAGAAAACAGGGGATGCTGCCCAAAAAGATCAATTACATCCCACTAACAAACACATGAGTGCAATATGGACCTGCATACAGTCCCTAGTGCCATGTCAATGGAATAGGACATTGAAAATAATGGAAAAGGGGAGTGACACATCTCAAATCAAAACTCAGTCAACTGCATGACTACAGGGCAGTTTCAAACTTTACAGGAGTCAAGCCAAGCACACTACCTCAAACAATGGTATTAATGCAATGTTGTATGATAATTATTTTGGTAATATGAAAACATAAAATACATTAAAAAGCTGATAAAGTTCTAAGTCAGTGTAGAGTTTCTACACATTCCTACCCCAAGCAAGCTGGAACAATGCTTCGATAACTCAGAGCATTGGAGAACAAAAAAACCAAAGCTCCAAAGGCAATCCAGTCAGCAAGAATGAATAAAAAAGTGAGGTTTCAGAAAATGCTTGGGAGTAGCTTAATTTAATTGGTTTAACTAGACCAACTAGTTTTATTTGGAGATGGTTGCACCTTGAAAAAATGACAAATATCATTAGAATAAGGAGAATCCCAAACATGCTGTGGTCTTGAAAAGAGCCCTCCACTCAGGACCTTTGCTGAAATATCTGTAGCTGTTCCACATTCCACTCCAGAGACTGCCTGTTCAAATTGCTCTGCAGATCTGAAAGTGTCCTTACCCAGCCCACTTTCTTGGTGGCACAGGTCTGCGTCACTCCTGAGAGCTGCTGGAACGGGGGGCTTGACCACTCTGGGGGGGACAGGAAAAAATGAAAGCTTGGGGTGAGGCCAAACTCACAAACCAGAGCAGCTCAAAGGAGAATGTCAGTCCCTGATGACTGGAGCAAAATGTAACATCACCCACCCTGACATTCACAGAATCACTGAACCATCATGGTTGGAAAAGCTCTCCAATATCTTTGAACCCAACCTGTGACTGATCTCAATCTTGTCAACCAGTCCAGGGCATTCAGTGCCAACATCCTTGGACACCTTCAGGGATGGGAACTCCACCACTGCCCTGGGCAGCTCCTTCCAATGCCTGGCCACCCTTTCCACAGAGAAATTCTTCCTCAAGTCCAACCTGAAACTCCCCTGGGGCAACTTGAGGCTGTTTCCTCTTGTCCTGTTACTTGTCTGGGAGCATGGCCTGATCCCCACCAGGCTGCACCCTCCTGTCAGGGAGTTGTGCAGAGTGAGAAGGTCCCCCCTGGGCCTCCTCTTCTCCAGGCTGAGCCCCTCCATCTCTCTCAGCTGTTCCTCATATGACTTTTCCCTGTCCTGCTCCAGGCACTGCTCTTTAGAACACTTTGAACTGCCCATGAAAAGCACCAGCTCATGTCAAGAGAAAAGTAGAGTCTTATCTAAACATACTGAGTAGCACAAGTGGTATCTTGACAGATATATCCAGCGAGGGGAGGCAGAGCCATAGCTTTAGGAGAATTAAGCATGCAGCAGGATACACATGTAAGTGCTGGGAGCCTTATTTATCCATCAAAATTCAATACGTTAATATCAGCACAAAACACGATGGCAAGCACTGCAATCAGACAGGGTCACTGTGGTGGAGAGCACAGGAAGGCTGCTCTCTGCAAGATAAGGAATGAAGTTTGGATAGACTGGTCACCACCACCCCTACATCCCAGCCTGAGCTGAGTTCTGCTATTTTAGTTATGAAGGCCTCTGACTAGATCCCAGTCCCAATATTAATTTTTGCTAACTTCCAGCAGAGCTGGTCTGATGGACCAGCCAAAGCCCATTTCATCTCTTAAACTGCTGTGATGTGGCTGGGAATGTGAATACTCACGGTTAGGCAGCTCTAGGAAGAAATGCACATAAAGGTTGTCATACTCATAGCCTTGAGCTGAAACTGAGAAAAGAGCATGGCCTCAGCTGTTTGATTCCACACGAATTCTTTCAGCATTCACTGTAGATTTTTGGGGAAGCCTCCATCAATAACCTCAAGGAAAATCAGTTACTGCTGGAAGCCAGGAAAAGTCTTCAAAGTAACAGGAGACTATCCCGCAGAGAAGATTCCTTTTCCAGACCAGCCTTGTCCCTGTATCACTAACCAGATGAGGGAGTTCACACATTTAATTGGTTTCTTTGTGAAGTTAATAGAGATTATAGCAATCTGCTCTTCTTTTTTTAGATCTAGGCCTTCTTAGAACAGCTACAGCATTTGTAACCTCCAACCAGTAAATGCCTCTCAAGGGATTAGTCTGCAGGAAACAGGAAGGAGGAGGAAGTAAAGGATTCTTGGGCCTCTTGAATCTAGGGACTCAAAAACCCTTGGATCATAACCCCAGCCATCCCAGCACACCCACATTTGTCCCTATTACTGTTTAGAATAAGGACTCACCTATTTCTCCATTCATGAAAAGTCTCAGAGTACCAGGAAGAGGCTGGAAAAATTAGCAGATAAGCAAGATAATGAGCTCAACAACCACTAGTGCAATCTCAACAATTCCTTCCCAACAGCATCTCACATAGGTATTTTCATGGGTTTTCAGACATGAATACTGTTCTGGCTGGGGAGGACACATGATTTGTCCTATCACTTCCAGAAGTGAACAGTCCCTCTGGAAAGAGGGTCTAAAGAGATCAAACCCCCCAAAGCCTAGCAGGAATTTACTGTTCTGTATATAGGTCACTTATAGATGTCAAGATTGATATAACACACAGCGAGAAGTCACTTGCAGAAATCACAGTCCTGCTTCTGTCATGTTCCTGCATTTGCCCAAGATGAGGAAGCAGGAGGAAGCACTGAAACACTCTATTAAAGTACTGGAAATCACAACTTTCACTGTTTTGTTCTGTATTTCACTAATTTGTATTCACTGTATTGGCAAACAGTATTTGAGCAAAAAAGGATTGTGGTTCGGATAATTCAGTGAGAATGGAATCTGCATGAGTCTGAGTGTGAGAGGGGCTGTTTGTTTACACAAAGTGGCACATAGAGCTGTTTGACAATGAAGAAGTTAACAGCAATCACTGTCCCTGAAGGCATAAACCCTCTTTCCTTCTCAAAGTACTACAGTCACAGGCCTTGAGGCACTGCACACAGCCTCACAGAGACTGTAGCCCTCAGCAGGCCCTGAGTGGGCAGGATGGATCTCTGCAGACCCCAAATCTACTGCTACTTGTCCCTTCTGTCCCAATTTTCTGCTTGAAGCCACAAGCTAAAAGCTGCCAATCCCCCTCCAGAGCAAAACAGTCTTTGGAGACTGTGCTGCAAGTGGCAAATGTGTGAGCCAGGTCACCAGACCCCAGAGACAACAGAGCTCCAGTCCCTGCCAGTGCCTCTGGAACTCACCATTTCAAAGTCTGAGCCCACGAGCCCACTGAGGTAATCCCTGTGCCGCCCGTACAGCTGGGAACACACACAACAACAACAAAAGAAAGTGACATTTTGATTATATCTGCTGTTATGTACTGCAAAACTACTACTGTATATAATTTAAACTCAAATTATTACCAGGCTTAGCACAGGCGGGGTTGTTACAACAAATACAGAGAATATAAGTATCTAATAGAACAAAGATACAAAACTGCTAACACTGCACAGAACTTCAGCTTTGGTTCTCCCAGTCCAGTTTTAGGGGAAAAGAAGCTCTGAAGAATCAGATCTTAAATGATATCTGAAAAACACAGGTACAAACTATTCCAAGGAAATGGCCAGGCAGAAATCAGTGCAGTGAAATTATGATTTCCTTGCTGACCACAAAACCAGTAAGGAAATGAATAATTAAAAATCTAAATCAAAAAGTACTTTCATGAATTGTCAAGAGACAAAAAGGCAGTTCAGAAAAATTGAGATGTGAAATGGGATCCAAACATCCTGGGACATTACAGGTAATAAGACATCATTTAATAAATATACAGACAGCAAGAAAAAGATTAAAGAAAGGATTTGTCCAGTGCTCAAAAGGGAAGGAAAAACACTGGCAGGTGACACTAGGAAGGCATGGACGTGGGTGGATTCTTGCAGCAGTTCTTATTCCCTAAAGCACTGCAGGCAGAGGCAGGACAACTACAGACAAGGTCTCTTTAAGGAATAAGGGATGAAGCAGGGAGTATTTGCTGTAGTTCTCAGATCCCTGAGCGTGATGAGGCTCAGGACAGTGACACTTCATCATTTCAGGTGAGCAGGGCACCAGCAGCTACATCTCCAAGATGATCTGAGCTGCCTCTGTTACTCTGTTACTCAGTGAATATGCTTTGTGGCCAGTACTTACATCTCGGAACACACGCTGCTCACGCTCCTCCTCCTCTGGCTGCACCTGGGCAGATGCATTCTCAATGGTGTATTCCCACACCTCTCGCTTCTCTCCCTCCAGCTCGATCCTGCAGAGTCCCAAAACACATGGGAAAAACTCCCCCATTATGCAGAGAATAGGCACAGGGATCCGTGGGGCCCTCCTGACCCAGCAGTGACACCTCTACCCACCCTGTGCAGTGAGACAAGGGCACTCACAGCCCTCTCCTCAGTCCCACGCACCTGCCAGCATCATTCCCTCAAAATGGATGACTTGCTTGCATCCACCAGAATGTAATTTTACAAGGGATGTAGTGATAGAGCAAGGGGGAATGGCTTCAAACTGACAGAGGGCAGGGTTAGATGGATATTAGGAAGAAATTCTTACCTCTGAGGGGGGTGAGGCCCTGGCACAGGTTGTCTAGAGTGGCTGCCCCAAGGCCAGGTTGGATGGGGCTTGGAGCAACCTGGTGGAATTCCTAGTGGAATTTGTCCCTGCCCAGAGCAGGGGGTGGAACGAAATGGGCTTTAAGGTCCCTTCCAACCCAAACCACTCCACGATTCCATGATAACCTGCATCCCTAGAGACTTGCACCAAAGCCCCACACAGCACACACACAGTGACACTGAGCCTAAGCACACAATTACATTTTCTTAGAAATCTCTGAAATAAATGAAATATTTCCCAATTTAAGTGCTAATCCCCTGCCCGAAGGGTGACCAGGAAACAGCCATTTCAGCCCCCAGCCCCAGTCCCAGGAGAGGTTCCTGCCCTGCCCCACTCACCTGTAGGCTCCTTTGGTGCCAGTGAAGTCAGGCTTCACTGTGATCACCCCATTGCCATCCACCTTGATTGTGCAAAGCACATTTTCATACTCCCTGAGACCAAGCCTGAAGGAGGACACCAAGAAAACAGTCTAAACAGAAGACACAGACACTCTCGTGCTCTGGAACGGGCAGAGCTGGTAAAAGAACTTGGGGGTCTAGAAGGGAACACATACACGCTTTCCTTCTAAACCTAATTGGTTTAGAAGCCTTTTGGAGGTATACACTCAGCTACCTCTCAACTGAAAAAAGAGGCAGAAAGAAATTGCAGCCCATGTTACTGAGCTGTTGGAATTCTCCCCCCTTAATTAACGAAAGAAACAGGAGATTTGAGTGAGGAGGGAAGACAGATTTTCTTTTGAGAAATTACAATCACTTCAGGATTTTACTTACTTCCCATAAGGTCCCAAGTCCCCCATGATGTACATGGTCTGGACAGGTGTGTTAATTACATGATTGTTCTTTATAAATTCTTCTGAAGGTTCCCAGGTGATGATTTTTGACTTCAGAGAACTTGCCTCTCTGTCAACAAGAGAACAGCACCAGTCACAGCTCACCTCAGCAGCACCAAACCCACCATGATGAGGAGTCACAGTGCTGGATTACGTGTGATATAGCACAAGCCACCAGCTCCCACGGACCAGGCTGATCCACAGCTGGGGCACCAGCACCACAAAATCTGAATTAAAAAGCTCCAAGCCCAAGTTTGAACTTACACAGGCCTACGGTCCTGTCTTCTCCTCCTCACATTGGCCATCCTCTCGACCAGATATGATGGCACTTCATTATCCAAGTCAGTTACCTTCTGACAGAGCTGGAAGAACAGACAGGAACTAGCTTAACTGGACATCTTTTCCAAACACAGCTCTCCTCTTGAAGGAGGGAACAAGTACACACACAACCACATGCAAAGACAAATTGCTAAATGACTACAGAATTCTTTCACTGTTCTGGTGGCAAAATACAGCTCATTCCACCCAGCAAGCTTCCTACAGAGCAGTGCTCCTACAGAGCCAAGTCCCTCTGTCCTGACCACTGCTCTGAACCAGGGACATCCCACCCCAGGTCTGGGGCACCAGAGGAAGCTGCTTTGCAGGAGTGTGTTCTCCTGCACTCGAGGCATCTGCCTGGCTGAGAACCAAGAAATGCTCCCTCTGCAGTAGGACTGGAAGTTTTGACAGACTAAGAGCTGGTACCTCCTCTAGGTTGGTGAATCGGTCGTGGTCAGTGTATGTGAAGATGCGACAGTTCTTCCGACCTCCAGCCTTCTCCAGTTTCTGGATCTCCTCATGGTACTGCCAGTCCAGGGGAGTCTGGCAGGCTGACTCATTCAGGTACAGATCCACCTCAAACTGATAGCACCACAGGTAAAGCACAACAAAAAGCTGCCTTTCACCAGCTTTGGCAAAGCCACAAATATTTTTGAGCTTTTTTCCAAAGCCCCCCCAGAGACACAACCCTTTGGGAATCCCAGCAAATAACCCAAGCTGCAGAGCAGCTCCAACACTGCTCAGGCATGTTGCAGCCAGCAGCACCACCAATGCCCACCTGGAAAGCCTTAGGCACAGCAGCCCACCCTGAAACAAGGAACCTCCCAGTGAGGTGCAGAGAAGGGGATGTCAGGAACCTCCTCCAAGCCTGTCCAGTTCTGAACAGGACAGGAGACACATGGAGCTCCTGGAGCACATGCAGTAGAGGATGACAAAGTTCATCAATGGGCACCTTTCTTATGATGAAAAGCTGAGGGAACTGGGGCTGTTCAGCCTCAAGAAGAGACATTGAGAGGGTACCTGAACTCTGTCAGTGTCTGAAAGGAGGGGTCAGAGCATGGACCAGGCTCTGCTCCGTGGGGAACAGCAACGGGACAAGTGGAAAAGGCAGGAACTGACGCCCAGAAAGTTCCAAATGAACATGAGAACAACTTTTTCCCTGCGCGGTGACCAAGCACTGAACAGGCTGCCCAGAGACGGCGTGGAGTCTCCCTCACGAGATGTATTTCAAAGCCAGTTGGACACAAGCCTGAGCAGCGTTCTCTGGGCTCCCCGCCTGAGTAGGGGAGTCGGACTGGATGACCCCGCTGATCCCCTCCGATCTGACCCACCCCGCGAAGTCTCTCCCG
>VZTB01014619.1:61542-78947 GCA_013397245.1 Thryothorus ludovicianus | reverse complement strand
GTTCCACACCGCCCTCCATGCGAGGGAGGGTTCCACACCGCCCTTCGTGAGAGAGGCGTCACCATAGCCCCTGAGTGAGAGAGGGTCCCACACGGCCCTCCGTGTGAGGGAGGGTCCCACACCGCCCTCCATATGAGGGAGGGTCCCACACTGCCCTCCGTGCGAGACGAGTCCCCACAGCCCTTGTGTGAGGGAGGGTCCCACACCGCCCTCCATGCGAGGGCTCCCACGACCCAGCCTATGTGAGGGTCTGCACCACCTCCACAGGGAGGTTTCCATATCCTTCTGTGTGAGGGTCCCCACAGCCCCTCAGGGGGTCCCAGGGTCTCGGGAACTGGGTGGAGGGGTCACCTCCGTGTGAGGGGCTACACAGCCTCTCTGTGAGGGGGGTCCACCACATCCCGCCATAGTGGGCCCCAGGATAAAGCCCCCCATACCAACAGAGAAATGCTGAGGGACCTCCAGCAACCATGGACAAAGCTCCAGGCCCACACCTGTGTGTAAGGAGCCACCTGATGCAGAACCTGCCCCTCTCTGGGGTATTTCTTACCCCCTTCCTAATCTGTACCTGGATCTTCATGGACACCACCAGTTACACTCATGCTGCTGCCAATTGTTGGAGCTCTCCAAACACAGACACAGTCCGTTTTAAGAAAGAAGACATGGTTTCTTCTCCAAAGATTGCTGAGCGGTTTCCACAAACCAAGCACACCTAAAGGTAAAAAGTTACATCTTTTATACAGTAAAATACACATGAACCTTCAAGGAAAATCCACAAGTGTCAGAGGTTTATGTCCAAAACAGAGACAGAGGAGTCCTTCAACTTTATTTGCATAAAAGGAGAAAGACCACTGGTGCACACACCCGCAGGGTTTTCTCCCTCTGGGTTTGGGAGGACACAGCCTCCTTTTATCCTAAACTCCTGGCTGCCTGTTGCCCTCCTCCTTTCCTCACTGGCTGAGGTAGTAGGAAGGTATGGCCTTCCAAAATCACCTACCTCATATCCCCCCTTGAACCTCTCATTTTACCCCAAAGTTCAGAAGCTCAGTCTTGTGCCAACCAGACNAGCTCTCCAAACACAGACACAGTCCGTTTTAAGAAAGAAGACATGGTTTCTTCTCCAAAGATTGCTGAGCGGTTTCCACAAACCAAGCACACCTAAAGGTAAAAAGTTACATCTTTTATACAGTAAAATACACATGAACCTTCAAGGAAAATCCACAAGTGTCAGAGGTTTATGTCCAAAACAGAGACAGAGGAGTCCTTCAACTTTATTTGCATAAAAGGAGAAAGACCACTGGGGCACACACCCGCAGGGTTTTCTCGCCCTGGGTTTTGGAGGACACAGCCTCTTTTTATCTTAAACTCCTGGCTGCCTGTTGCCCTCCTCCTTTCCCCACTGGCTGAGGTAGTAGGAAGGTACAGCCTTCCAAAATCACCTACCTCGTTATCCCCCCTTCAACCTCTCATTTTACCCCGAAGTTCAGAAGTTCAGTCTTGTGCCAACCAGGCTCTCTGGGCTTTGCAACAAACCTGCTGCTTGAAGTTACTAGAGACATTAAGATCCATTTCAAAGACATTAACACACATACATTCACTCATTAAATTATTTGTAAAGACATTAGCACACTTCTTTCCTCTCAAACCCACCTATATAATGCATGTTTATTTGGTTGAGGAAAATTGTGCTTCTCATCCACTCTGACACTTCACAAAACCAGAATGCTCCCCATTTATGCCATGCTCCCAGAGCCAACATTAAACTTTATGCGCTGTCACACAATAAATATAATATCACAATCAGAAACTGCAGTGGACCGCCAAGATTTCCTCATTCTAACAGATTCTTAAAGGCAAGAGACACTCCAAGACAAAGCCCAAGGAGTGGGCACTTGCTTCATAGCAGAGATCACTCCTGACACGCACGCCCCAGGCACGCAGGAGATTACAACATATGGCTAGATTGCATGCATATTCATTGTTTTCCCTAGAAAAGGTGTGGTTATGCAGACTATTTCTTATAACTCGTCATTATTATGATATTGATGTGATATTGTGATATTATGAGCATCCGCGGGGCGCGGGCGCAGCGCCCCCTGGCGGTGGCTCTGAGGAAGGCGCTCCCCTGATGAAGGCCGGGCGTCTTCCTCACCGCGCCCCTCGCACCTTTCTCCTCCGGGCTTCTGCAGCCTCCTGTTCGCTGTCTGCTCGCACCTTTCTCCTCTGGGCTTCTGCAGCCTCCTGTTCGCTGTTTCCTCGCTGTTCTTAGCAACCTTTGTTCCTTCATTTTTGCAAGCCAAATATATAATGATGGGAATTAAGTGGCTCCATATCTTTGCGGTCCGGGATTTTTTCACTGAATCTTAGGGCTGGGGATGGATTTTTCCTTTCTTTCTATAATTTTGTTTTAAAATGCCCCTTGAATCAGAAAATGTCACGAACTGAATGCAGTTTCTTTAAGGGCCAGGTTCTTTTCTTGCAAATGAGCTGGTAGCTGGGACTGCTGGCAGAGCATTGCCTGCTTAGGTGGTCTCTGGAGAAAAGCAGGTGTGTCCTTTGCTCCTTGCTGACTGTGGCAGGACATCAACCCCCCCTCCCACCACAGATGGCTGGTGCAGATAGAAAAGATAACCCAGGGGCTGAAAGGCCCATCAAGGGGTCATCTCTGGCACCAAAAGGGCTCAGGCCTCAGCTAAGAATCAACATCTTAGGCTGGAGAGCAGATGTGGGAAGAGATAAAAGAAATATTCTTGACTAAGAGACACTGTTTTACAAACTATAATAGACACACGTCATCACGGGGATAGAAACCTTCTACACACACACTCTGAAAGTATGGGAAACTTCTCTCTGGACTTTGGATGGAAGTGGTTACTCCACTGGGGATCGAGGGAAAGGTTTTCACTGCGCGCCCCACCAACGTTTGGATGGTAAGATACATTGAATCCTAAGTTATATTATTTCTTCACTAGCTGTAACATTAATAGCTACCTTTAACCTTGCACTGAATATGTCTACTAGTAGTTTCTCTTTTTGTCCTTATTCCTGTGTAGTATTAGTTTGGTTTAAGCGTTATGTCTGTTAGTTTTCTGTCTATTAAATAAATAATCCATTCTATAATAGACTGAATCAGCCATTATTAAAGAACTTGTGAACAAGAGTGGATTTTGGGGTGCTGGCCACCTCAATAAAGCCTCTGTCTGCTGCCAGAGACCTGGAAAGGACTTATCTAAACCCCCACATCCATCTGTAACATTGACAGCTCTGTGAACCTGTAAATCCCCCAGCCCCAGTCTATCCTGGGGGTATATCTTACAGTGTAAGATGTACCCCCAGGATAGACACTGCAAGATGTGGGACTGAGCCCTGACACAGAGAGGGGTTCTGGTGAAGGCAGGTACAGCTCTTCTATTTTCTGGAGTGTTTGTACACCATTGAATGGGAACAGAAGTCATTCTTGGGGCACAAAGGAGAATCAGGGGCTTCACATCCTTAACCATAAGGCAAGAGCTGGTTCCTTTTTCCTTTTTTTATGTTTTCCTATAGTTGTGTTTCTTGCAGCTGCTGTGACCATGAGGTGCCAGATGAACTTGTCCCTCTGGATGGTCCCAGTGTCTGCAACAACAACTGGCCTGAGCAGAAGGCTCAGTTCCTGCCAGCTAAGGATGGAGAAATACCTGTCTTCAGAGCTGCTTGGGCCCTAGTCAAGCCATCAAGATTTGGTAGAGTTTGGAAGCAGAATATTTTTAAAGCAGAAACTACAGACCTCTTTTGAGCTGTGTGTTACTTAAAGTTAATGAAATCTAATACCATTTAGATTTAAAATAACTCAACATAAAATTAATACTATTTAATATTAGACAATTAAAACTAATATCTGCCAAAAAATATTAGTAACTACAAAACCTATACATCTTCTCTTTGGCTTTGTATCAAAGCTTCATGGGTCAGGAATGTACATTTTTGTATTTCCCAGTCTCAAATATTCCTGTTCCACTGGAGTCCCATTCATGTTTTCCTTGCTGTTTGCATCCTTTTGTCCCTTAAGAAATTCTCCCTTCTGTGAGTAGCCTTTAATTAGTCTGACTTGCAAACATAAAGAAATGGTGTCAGAAGCATGCCCTTTCCCCTCTATAAAAACTTTAAAAGCTTTTGCTGTTAGTTTTTTCAGAACTGTTTGTCATTAGAAACAAAAATGCAGGAGAACACTTCTCCCACCTTTGGCTGCAGTAGTAGTAGCATGGTTTTTTTTTTCCTTCCTTTCTGTTTGGATTCAGTTACTTTGCTCCTGTGAAATAGACTCTTCCATTGAAATCTGTGTATTGACAGCAAGAACTTATCACAATGCTGTCTGTAAATGGCATTGGAAAAGAGCCACTTAAAGAGAAAGCAGTGAGGAGGAAATTAATCTTGAGCAAGTTTTTCTTGATAAGGAAAGAGGATGAAAGGAGTCTGCCTCTGCTCGGTGGTGAAGAGCAATAAGAAAAAAGGCAATGGGCAGAAATCAATGCACATGAAGTTACACCTGCACATGAGGGAGAATTTCTTTACTGTGTGAGTGACCAAGCACTGAACAGGTTGCTCAGAAGAGGGTGTGGAGTCTCCCTCACTGGAAATATTCCAGAACTATCTGGATGCAATCCTAAGCAATGTGCTCCAGGACTATGGATGATCAGGCCTGAACATGTCTTATCTCAAATATTCTGACTGTTAAAAGGAAAGTTCTGATGGAAAGTGAGAATCCTGCAGAGGTGGGGCAGCACTGTTCTGAGCCAACTTCCTGCTCTGCCTTGAGAGTCATGCTCAGTCCCCACCTCCAAGTCACTACCCATGGAATGGCTGTGCATGCACAAACAAAACAGTGTGAAAAATCTAGTTTGCATGAGAGGAATGCACCCAGGTGAATTATAAAAGGAAGTGGATCTACCCCACCCCACGTGCCCTTTGCCCTGTCTTGCTTGTTCTCTCCTTCTCTGTCTCCTCTTTGTCCCTCAGCCCCAGATCTGGACACGCCTTGTGGCAGGACCAACACAAATCTACAGACTGCTGCTATTCTTTTTCCTCCCTCTGTTCTGTGCCTTTATTTCCCCACCTGGGGGAGCACAACTATCATATTCTCCCACATAGTCTGTACTGACATATCTGTATTGCTGTGGGAGTGGGGAGATTGTGAAACTGTGCTGTAGCTTGTGAGCCAGCACCTTTGAGTAGTGGTGTGTTGTGGCTTGTTAGGCAGCCCCTTGCAAAGAGGCTGAGTTGTGCTGTTGAGCCAGCACCTTTGAGAAGTTTGTTGAGGGAATTGAGAATCTGTGTACAAAATTAAGGGTTTGTTAGCCCCTACTTATGGAAGTGATTCTAAAATATAAGAGCTTGTTAGCCAACATCTTTTGAGTCTAAACAGTGGGCTGGTTGCTGGAGTTATGGGCACTGTACAATGAAACACAGAAGATCCCTGACAGGTCTGGTGTCTTTGTTCAGCCTGACAAGAACTTAAAATGAACACCAAGGATGACCTGTCTTGAGACAGGAAGCTGGACCAGGTGACCTGCTATGGTCCTTTCCAGCCTGACCCATTCTGGTATTCTGGGGCTTCTGACTTTCATATGCCAAAAACCAGCAGATGGATAAAAATTAGTGCTCTCCATTGCAGAGGAACAAATCTTACATCACAATGAAGTTCCAAATAAATGTTTTCTGGAGAACACAGGAAAAAAGTAGATAACTGAAATGCTATAATTCTAATAGAGTACACTGAGACAGGCATATCTTCCTTGCAGGAGGGTTTTGAACAACCACAAATACCAACTCACAGTAGCATTTACAGGTGTTCTGTCAGTACCAGGTGTTCATAATTTTCTGGTTCTCTCTCCCCACACATGACCTTTATTCATTCTTTTTTCAGCTGTTACAATATGCAATATTTCTCGCTGGTGAAGGAGAATAACCTCCCTTCACACAGAGTCACACTGAACAACCAGACCATATATAATGGGAGGATGTAAAGATTCAATCTTCCAACTGAATTTTAAGCTAAAATAATATTTTCTTAAAAAAGAAGTCCATATGTGTCATCCTGACCCACATTCAGTAGAGTGTGGCTTCCTTAGGCACAGCACTGCTCAGCACTGCAACTCCTAGTAAGTGTGTTTCTGGGGTCTGAGCCATAAGACCTGGAATAAAACCAAGGATTTGAACCACTATTAACATTTTCCCTTCCCAGTGTTGCATTTCTGTCCTTTTCCTCAGTAGTGCCCTAATGTCAGTGGTGGTGAATACTCAGAGCTGGGATTTTCTCTGGTTTGAAAAAGCTTGTCTAAATGGGAGATACTCATATTAGATCCCATCCTGACCTCTTCCTCATTCTGTTGGGTCAGATTCCTCTGTCCAGAGAAGCAACCCAAGACTCCCTACACTTCACAAATTCTTTCAGAACAAAAATGACCAGTGCCTGAGCGGGGCATCCAGAAAGGTGTTTCCACATCTTGTACGTCTCACCTCACCAGGGCCTCACTAAAGCCCCAATGACAGACCTCATGTTTTGGGCTGAATTTTGTTTCCTAACACCCACCCCCTTTTCCTAACTGCCACAGTTCTGTGTATGATAAAGATGGAAGAGAAGTGTAATTCTCAATCAAACATAAGCTATTCAAGTTGCTGAGGGACAGCTTGGGTCATTGGCTAGCCATGGGGTTCTGCCTTTTGCTACCCCAGCTGTTTCCCAGATTTCAATTCTTTCCTCAGGTGTCAGGACAGCCTCAAACCCTTGCTGCATGTCAGCCTATAGAGTGTTATAGACAGAGAAAATATGTGGACCACCTTCTCCAAATCATTCTGCAGTCTGAGCATTTGTCACCCCAAAACCAAACCAGTGGGTACAAATGGCCCACAGACTGTTCCCACAGAAAGCTGGCCAAATTCCCATCCCAACCTTTACTTTTATTTTTATATGTACTACTCACATGCTTGCAAGTAGTAGCAATAGAGTAGAAACCAGAGGGAAAGCAGAAAAATGAGGAGTAGGACGGGCAGGTAGAGCTGGAAATGAAATGTCCCTGATTTTCTCATTCAGAGATTTTGCTCAGTTTCTGACTCAAACAGAAAGGTTCTCTCTGACATTCATAAATTTCCAAATAGGTTTTGCCAAACTGTCAGGAAAGATTTGCAACTGAATCATGCCAACCAGAGCTCGGCACATGCCAGCCCAAGAGGCTGTGATGCAAAGTGCAGAATTTTAAAGATGTACAAGCCAAATTGGGGCACCCCAAGTAATTTTACACAGTATTTTTATAACCTTCAGGCAGTCAGGTGCAACAGGTGGACTAATCACTAGCACCCACACTATCCATTGCTGGTCACAGTAAAATTTTGCAAAGCAGCAGGATTTCTGCAGCAATGTTGCTGCTTGTCTGTTGGGCCAGATGTCCATGGAGTCTGTCTCACCTGCGATGTCAAGTGGTATTGGGAAGTTTTCCAAGATATGTCAGAGGGACTGGGATGCTGCTGTTACTTCAGTCACATGGCAATATCTTTTATACTTCCTGGACAGCTCTAAGCTGCCACAAAGCAAAGTCCCTATTTCCAGGGCTGGACTAAAGTTTCAGGTAAAAATCCACTTTTACAGCATATTACAGTGCACCTATATAAAGCAAAGTTAATACACTTCATTACTTTAAATACTGGTTAGCATAATAGTCAGGGAAGAGAATTTTTATAATGTGCTGTCTGGGTCCCACCAGCCAGGCATCCAAAAAGCCAGTCACAAGGTGATGGAGAGCCAGCCAAGATGCTCTGCTGAGAGGGTCAATCCCTTTAGGGATGAGATTTGCTGCTGTAAATCGGAAATTTCCATGGCAGCAGATGGGAAGTGTGGCTGCACCATACTCATCTATATTCCCCCCAGATCATAACATACATCCACAAAAACATGGAGTCATCCACATGAAGCCACCCTGGTTGCAGCCTGAACTTATTTCTTCTTCTGCTGACTGAGTGGGACCCCAGAGATATGGGAAGGAGCTACTGATAGTCTTTCCAACATGTGACAGGTGGTGGCCCTGACAGTCGTGAGGGCTTGCTCTTGTGGTGAGAGGGCCCTGGAGACTCTCTTGTTGCCACATGCATGGAAAAAACCACAAGACATCCCTGAGGAGCAGGGCCCTCCATCCCACCACTCTTCTGAGTCCCAGTTCTGTGTCAGATGTGCAGCAGCCAAACCTGGCCAAGACAGAGCTCCCATCACCAATGCTCTTCCCAGCCCCAAAGAAAACACCACCAGGCAGGCCCCTCTGGAGACCCGAAGAGAAAAAGGCAGGGAGGGTTTGTCAAGGCAGGACTGGGCACATCCCTGTGTGAAGTCAGCCCTGCTGACAGAGCACTCAGCACTGCCACAGTCTGCAGCACTGCTCTCTGCAGGCAGGGTTCCCCATGCCCTGGGCTTTGCAGTGCATCTTGGATGAGCTGATCCACATTGCTCCAGGACTGGCAGCTGCACAGGGTATTCAGGCCTGCTGCAGAGGACACCTGCATTGATCCCTCGGCTTTGAGTGAGGAAGCTAGACCTTGCTCATTCTCAGGACTGTGCCTGTCTGCTCAGGACAACAGGCACTGTGTCCTCCCTGCCCTGGCCCACCCCACAGACACAGCTCCTTAGGGCAAGAAGCGACCTGCTCAGCACCAGCCATGGGGGGACTGCCCAGTCAGAGCCCTACTCCCCCCTGCCAGCATGCAGGTCCCTGTATGGCCAAGGATGCCCTTGGGAAGGGAAGTTCAGGGCACAAAACACCCATCTCCTCCTGCTCTGTTTTTTGTGTCCATGGGTTGTAAATCCTTTACAGAAATGTATTGCCAGCTGTCTTAGGTTATAGGAAAAAAACTGGAATGCTTTCTTGCTTGTTTCCTGGCTCCTCCTTTTTCTGGACTTCAAATAAAATTCTCGCTAACAAAATTACCCGTAAGTTTTAAACTCTTTTCAAATAGTTGGTGAGCTTTGCATGTGATGGATTGATTCCAGAGTGAGACCCCAAGAAAATTACAGGCAACTAACAATAACACCCTGAAAATTGGCCTTGCAGACTTATTCCAAAGCTGTAACAGGATCTGTGCTGTGTGATCCATGATATCCACCTATTTTCTTTTTTCAAGATGGGCAGAAATTTCTGTCAAGAATAAAAAGCTTGAGACTTTCAATTTCTCCAGCAGCTTCCAGGCCTTGTGCAGTGCAGGGTCTCAGCATCTAAGATATCTGTGCAAGAATGGCTGGTCCCTGGGGAACTTTGTGCCTTATTTCTATAGTGGGAGCTGAAGGCACTGGCTGCTCCCATGGGTTTCACTGTCCTCCAGCAGTTGGAAGGAGAATAATGCATTTGAAATTTGCTTGGAAGAAATATCCAGCCACTCCAATGCTAGTGTGGGTCAGGGGGTTGATGAAGGTTTTATATTCATCACCTGGTTTTTCAGAGGTGGCTGCTGCCCAGTCACATGAGGTCCCAAAGTGCTGCAGATGGGCAGTGAAGCCCAGGGTGAAGAAGGACCAATTTCAAGATGCTGCAAGGTCCATGTGTGGGGACTGTCTCCCACTTGATGTCTCTCTCCTCTCTCTCCCCACTTTCTTTCCCATCTCTCTTGTCTGTTTCTTTACCTAATTATTGTTAGATAAAATCCATATTAATGACTTTCACATACGGTCTCATTTGCAGCTTAATTTGGGCAGAGGCATCTGGCACTTATCAGATCTTCCCAAAGCTCATCCCTGAACAGTGGCTTTAAGGAGGTTTGTGACCCTCTGCTCCATTGTCCCACCTTGGCTGCTGAAGGAGAGGATAGCTCCAGCAGCAGCTGTTGAGCGGTCCCCACACCAGCTTCCAGGTCAACAAAAAAGTCCCCTTTTGCAGCCAAAACTCCTACAGAAACACTTAATCAGATTGACAAGTTTTGGGGACAGGAAGCATTATCCTGTAGAGCTGGAAGAAAACAGCAGAGTTTTCCATTGACCCAGCCCTCCCCTGGGGGGAATATGCACGGGCAGGAAGCAAAGGCCATGAGAACCACATCCCTGCTCAGGGCAGGTGACTCCAGCTCCATCTTTTGTGTAGCCCCACTCTATAATGCCTTAACGTGCATATTTACAATCAAGTGCCCAAGTCCTGTATTTTACAGAGATAATGCTGCAGTGCATCCCTTTGTTTGCAGACATCACATTTTGATGTCGTTAATTGCATAGTGAGGATTAATAAAACATGAAGTTTAAAGATGCCTAAATCACAGTGGGGGAGCTGATAATCTCTGCCAACAATAATATTTGCACTTTATTATCATCCTAACATCCATGGAGTGAAGCTTGAGCCAGGGAGCAGCACTACTGCTAATGGGCTGGGTGAGGATGGCACAGGGATCACTTGGACATCCTTGGGATGATGTGCCTGTGCCCACAGCTAGACCAGTGATTTAAGGCTGAGTTTAGCAGGACTGAGGCAGGGAAGAGGTGTGAAGTGGCCTTTCTGCATGTAGAGGTGATATCCCTGCAGGAATGTGTCTGTCCTGCACTAACAGCATCTCCTGTGGCCAGCCATGGCCCGTGCTCTGAGGACTCACCCCCTGAGTGCACGTCTGTTGGAGTCCGGTCCAATATTCCCAGGAGGTTGTGCCTGTGCTGGCTGGCCCTGGCTGTTTGTCTATGTGGTAGCACTGGTGTTTTCACCCCAGTGGCACCACAGGCTACCAGGATGTTACAGCTGAGCCCTTGGAGACAAGCCAGGCATGCAGGAGCTCAGGGTTACCTTTGACTGTGAGGCTTCAAAGCGAGGGTGAAGGAAGGAGCTGATCCTGATGGAGGGTTTTGATTCAGAGTTTTATTCCTGGCCCAAGGGCCTCTGAGTCCAGTAACTGCTCCAACAGAATCCCGAGCACATGGCAGCCCAGGTCTTTTAACCTGGGAGAGGGGAGGGAAGGAACACAGGTGACACCAACCAGGTATGGGGGGAAGGTCCTAAGGGACTGAGGACACTTGGATGGCCCAGTGTCTTTGCAGGGCTGGGAAGCATCTTTTGGATTCTGCTAACCACTTGATGCCCTTCTGGAATGCCAGGGTTGACAGGCAGCACTCATCAGGGGCCAGGATGTGGAAAGGAGGAATTATTGACAAACCTGGCAGGGAATCATCTGGGTGAAGCCTGGGGTATCCTTAAACGCACCGCAACACACGTCCCTTTGGGATGTCCTCTCTGGAAGGGGCAAATGGTCCAGGGCTGTGGTGCTGGGAGATTTGTGAACCACCAAAGGTGTAATTTGGGTTTTGCACAGTCTGCTTGTGTTCCCCCCCCTTCCTGCTACAACCCCCAGTGCCAAAGACCTGGCTTGCTGGGACACCCCAGGGCTGAAATTGAGGCTGGGGATGTGCTGCTTTCCTGGCAGGGCTCTTTCCTCTCCATCTCTTTGCTGCCTAGCAAGCATCCTTGTCAAAAGAGCTTATTTCATTCCAGAACAAAGTTACCTGAATACATTTGGAAGTTGTACTGCACTATCAGGGTAATCAGAATTTAATTTGATGCAGTCAAGGCTCTAAAAAGATGTTATCAAGAAGAACATCAAAGCTGGATTCCTACACTTGGAAAGGCAACTGGAATGCTTAGTCCAGATTTCTCATTTTATTGGAGACTTTCAAAATATCAGTCTAAATAACAAAAAATTATTATTGAGAATATTTGCAAATTAATGTCTTTTGTAGATGAACAAAGGCCCACTTCCTTTGCATGTCAGGGACAGTCTCTTATTAAATCCTGCTAATTATACCATTTGTTGTGTCTAATCATTTCTGCACTTGCAGAAATTAAAGCTGAAGCTTATTTTCCTATGTGTTGAACCATGCTGTTCTTTGGAGTCTCAATCCTGCAAAATGAGAATGCTCCCACTCGAGAAAGGGAGAGCCTGTGGGTATGGCAATGGGGGAAAGGGTGAGATGGGGACCTGGGCTGTTTCTTTTGTGCCTATGCCTCTGTTACATACTTGAGATCTTCTATCATTCCCAGCTCTTGGGATAGCTGATGAAAAGCTACAGCTCTTCCTAGACAAAGCAATTGTGTGACAATTCCAGGTTTTATTTTCAAAGTACAATTTAAGAAGAAAAAGGTGCCTCTGGGTCTTTTGAGTGCCAGGAAGGTTGAAAATGTGACCAAAAGGTGACCCTGGAGATGGGATGCTCCTTTCGAGGACATTTTATTTGATGTGTTAGAGCACCATTTGGTGCTGGGGCAGGGGATGGTGGAGCAGCAAGCTTGACCATTTTCACTCCACACACCATGAGTTCTGTACTAAGCTCAGGCCGTTGGTATGTCAAGGTGGTTGCAGAGGTGAGTGATGGTAACCACTGCAGCCATAGACCCCCTCTACTCCTTTATCTCCTGTTTGTGCAGAGGCTGATCCCAAATGCCATCACGCCCCTGCAGAGGGGACACAGGAGACAGCCCCAAACCCAACTGTATCCCTCAGAAATGTGTTGAGGAAGCTTAGGGGGAAAGGAGGCTCAGTCAACTTCGTTAGGGAAATAGTATGGATCTTGTGTTCAAACCTTTGAAGTGTTAATTAAAAAGAATTATGCAAAGGAGCAAGGATTTGAAACATTCATTTGAATCTCAATAAGGCATCTGTATTAAAAATAGCAGCGGGATCAACTACAGATACAGCAGTTTTGGAGCAAAACGACCCTGGCATCCTTGGTTCTGCCGGGTAGAGCATTCCTGCCTGCTCCCTGCCCTGGATGGGTACTGCAGAGCAGAGCACAGCACAGGGAAAATATTTTGTGCCTGATATTTAAAGATCTTGAGAGTATTTCACTTAAAAAAAGACCCAGTGGGGTCTGGCGTGGCACTTAGATATAGAGCATGGGTAGGTAGAGCAGATGTATGGGTTGGTATGGTGGGTGCAGAGGCACTCAACATGGGGCACTGGACATCCCATACATCGACCTCAACCCTCCACCCAGCACAGTCCCTTCCAGGGAAAACTGGGAGAAAGTGCTTCTCCAGCCCGACTCTTAATTAAAACCCCCAGCATGTTCTGGCCCTTGCTCATTCCAATAAAAGAATCCAGGGTATTAATTACCAGATCAGTGGATAACATCATTAAGTTTACTTTTGCACTGTGCGAAGCCTGGGGGAATGTCAATGCCTCCTGCCCTTGGCATCAGCACTGCAAGGGCACGAGCGAGTGGGAGCCCCAGCCTGCACTGAGGGGGCTGTGCCAGGCCAGCAGCACCACTGGGGTGCCAGCACCAGGACCCCAAGCCTGCAGAGAACCAACACCCTTTGGTCATTGCCAGCATGGGAGCAGGTGGATGGCGAGGGCATGGGGCCTTCAGTGGCGATGGCTTAGCCGGGGAGAGTGCCAGGGGGTCGCAATCAAGGGCTGAAAGCAGCCTGGAAGGGGAGAGCAAGGAGCTTGGCTGGGGCTGCAGTCCCACGGGAAAGGTGACAAGAGGCAAAGCTGGAGCCACACTGCAAAATTCTGCAATGATTTCAAAGGCTGAGGCTGTAACCTCAGCTGCGGATTTGATTAAAAATGGATGAATGACAGCCTGACCTTGGGCAGGGCTCAGGCAGGCACACCCCCTAGACCCTTGCTGTCGGGAGGAGGTGATGGTCTCAGCCAAAACACGGTGTGTGGATAACCCTGTTGCCTGCTTTTCCACCTCAAAGAGTGGGAATTCCATGGGTTGGGACTCACCTGTCCCTTTACAATGCCTGAAGTCTTCAGAGGGGAAGCCAGAACCAAGGACTGGGTTGTTGAGTCCCCTTGGGATTTTGCTGGTACTCGGGTGGATGTGTGCAGGATTCTCCATCCCCTGAACTCCTGAGCCAAAACCAACCCCAGTGACATCAGCTTAGGAAAGGGCCCTTTACTCCTGCCAGGTGACATGAGGGTCAGAACGATGGGGAAAGTCAGAACATCAAAATATTCCTGCTCTGCTCTCCAGGAGACTAGCACTTCACTGTCTTTCCATAGCATGGAAATAATTCCAGGGGCTACAAAAGTCTTTTTTCTATTGCACTGGAGCAAACCCTTTGAGCAGTACAGCTTGGAAAAACAGCAGGGCTGTGGGCAATGAGGTGTGTGAGGTGCAGGTTGGCAGAGCAAATAGTCACTGGAAGCCATCACTGAGCCCCAGTGGGCAGGGAATGGAGAGAGGGGGGCATTTTTTGGTCTTTCTACAAATATATTTGGGACCAACAAATATCAGGTTGGGTTTTGCAGGGAATCCTTGCTGATTTTTACTCAGTAGCATGTACCTTGCAAAAGAATTAACGCTGTATTGGGCTCCTTGAAACATGGTTCTCCTTGTAGGAGCTAGTTTGGGACAGGATGGATTTGCTACAAATACAGACTCAAACCTGGTGGGCAATCTCTGAGTGCAAAATCTTGCTCTTGCAAGTGAAAATGATGGCTGGAGAAGCTCTTTCCCCCTCCACAAACCTCAAAGCCTCCCACCCACTTACGCAGATCCCAGTATTTTCTCCTCTAGGCTTTTCCTCGTGTGGTTTTTGCATCTCCCAGCCCTGCTCTGGGTGATGGCAGCCCCCTGCAGCCACACTGTTCACCAGAGACCTGCCTGGGAATATGAGTTGGGGGTGGGCTTCCAGAAACGTCCTGCTCTTTGATCTATAATTTAAAAACCATTTTGTTTTGTCTTGGTCGCTTTAACCAGCAATTTGCTATAGCAAAAGAACACAATAACCCTTCAGGAAGAAGAAATATACTCATTCTTTCAATTAAATTTCTCCTGACTTCACTAAAACTTTTCCCCTGTTCCCTCTTCTGAAGAAGCAGCTTTTCTCTTTTTTTTTAATTTTATTTTTGTGATCTCCAATTCCACTGAGACAGAAGAAATCAGCATATCAGAGAAAACAACAATCCTTGTGATGCCCAGCAGTCATTAATTAACAAATTATATAAAAAAAGAGTTCTGCAGATAGGATTGTTTCCTGGTGATGTTGCCTTTTCTTTTGTTGGCTCTGTGACAAGGAAGTTCTTTATTGCTGAGATAGAGCAGATTAAACCATCCCTCTCACACTGGACAGCTTTGTATGGCTCATTCTTTTGGTCCCCAAATAAAACATACTGCCCCTACTTTTACTCTGTTGGACGGGTTTCTTCCTTGATGGCAAAGAGAGGCAAGGGCATGTTTGAGCCACAGCATCTGTCCCCCAGCTGGACCAGGTGTCCTTTCCATCAGCATGAGCATCCCCAGAGGGTGGGGGGCTGAGCTAACCTGTGTGGATTCAGTTTCACTGGAACATCTGCAGATCACCCAGTGATCCACCTCCTCCCTGAAACCCACAGCCCCAACTGGCAACAGCCTCAGGAGATCTCTTCAAGTGGCCCTGCTCTCCTTCCCACCATCTTCCCAGGCATCTTCTCTAAATTTCAGGATTATTTTGGCCTTTCCCTGTCCCTAGCTCTCATATCCCTGCTCAGGTAGGAGTAGGTTCTGCTGGGAGCTATTGGGACTGAGCTCTCTGTTCATACACTGGTGACCAAAGGTGCCACCCATGGGTCTCCAACCTCATTTCGGTCCATGGTCTCCAGTGGTGAGGAGAAAAATGAGACCCCAAAGTCAGATGTTACAGACTCGTCCCCCAATACTCAACATTTGGGTCTCAGACATTGGTCCAGCTCTGCTGCAACAAAGCAAAGGGCAAAAAAGTTTCCTGGGCTGTTAGAGCAAGCCAACTGCTTGTCTTTGTCCAAAGAACCTTGGACTCCATCTTTGCCAGGGTCTGAGGGGCAGCATCCTTTCAAAGGATCTGAGAAGTGTTGCCTGCAGCCCATTTGCAGTGGGGATGAGTTGAACACATGCTAGGGGACACTTGACTCTCCCAACACATACACCATCATGTTTCTTTTATCTATAAATGCTCCCTATAAATGCTGGCATTAGCCTGACCCAAATATGGCTGCAGGCAGGAGCTCCATGGTGCCCAAACCTTTGTTTGCTGCCATGGGCACTGTGGGGCCACAGAGCTTCGAGGGCACAAAGCAGGGGACATGCACAGCCACAGTACAGGGATGTTGCATCAAAATACACTTTTTTTCCTCCTCTTTTTATTAATCATGCAGATTCTCCCACTCAAGGGCCACAGGCTTGGGCAGGCAGTGCACAGAGTGACAGAGGGCACCAGCAAAACAGGACGTGGAAATCTGCCTGTTCTGCACAAGCAGCTCCCCCATACTGTTCTTGGTGACCTAGTTAAATTAATTTTGGTGGGTGGTTGTTTTTCTGGTGAGGCGCTGGCTTAAAGTTAATTAGCCAAAAGATGCCCTGATTTCTTTCTTCACAGCAAGATCTGTCATTTAATTTGTCAGCTGGTGTGTTTTTACCCACCACCATTGATGGTCCCAGGCACCACGGGTAGGAATTAGGGACCAGCTCTGACCATCCCAGTGGGACCTGTCTTGCCCTGAGTATTTCTACTGGAAATCTGCTGGGATTTTCTGAGCCCTGTGAAGCCCTCAGTCTATGGGTATGAGTGCAATGACATGGGCAGTGACACATGAAGTTCTGGGTGCTTGCATGTTGCTCAATGGCACAGAAGATCTCCCTTCCATGCTTCTCCAGAAAGTGGAAAAAGAGCGTTTCCTCTTAAAATATATTCTTCTCCCCATGGCCCTGGAGAGGGCAGATAATGGAGCAGCTGCCTCACACATACTTCCAGGGAAAAGTGTCAGTTCTTTTAAAACTTCAGAAGTCATTTTTAGTAGTTTTTCATTCGTTTTAATTTGCCATTCATCAACATGCAGCAAGGAACTGAGAAAAGCATCACTTCCTTCTGGTGGAATGCTTTCCCCATGCCAAGCTATGCTGTGCTAAACCAAGATGTGCAGACATGGGCTGTGCAGGGACAGACTGGGCTGAGCTGAGCTGTGCTATGCCTCTGAAGCACCTCTGCTGATGGAGAGAGACTGCAGGAGTTGGGGTTGTTCAGCCTGGAGAAGGCTCTGGGGAGACCCTAGGGAGCTTAGAGACCCTTCCAGTGCCTAAAGGGGCTCCATGAGAGCCAGAGAGGGATTTTGAACAAGGGCCTGGAGAGAAAGGATGGAGGGGAATGGCTTCACACTGCCAGAGGGCAGGGAAGAATTTCTTCCCTCTGAGGGTGGTGAGGCCCTGGCATAGGGTGCCCAGAGAAGCTGTGGCTGCCCCATTCCTGGAAGTGCTCAAGGACAGGTTGGACGGGGCTTGGAGCACCCTGGGATAGTGGAGGGTGCATGGGAGGGGGGTTGGAACAAGATGGTCTTTGGGGTCCCTTCCAACCCCAACCATTCCGTGATGCTGTGATTCTATGCCATGTCCCGCCGGACCAAGCCGTGCCAAGCCGTGCCAAGCCGTGCCAATCCACACCATCCCACGCCAAACCCAG
>VZTB01014619.1:0-60517 GCA_013397245.1 Thryothorus ludovicianus | reverse complement strand
GTGTTGGGGGATGCTGCAAGGCAATAGGGCTGGGGGAGAGCATTAGGGTTGGGGGATGCTGCAGGGCAATAGAGCTTGGCAGGGATTCTGCAGGTATTAGGGCTGGGGAGAATATTGGAGATATGTAGGGCTTGGAGATGCTGGGGATATTAGAATTGATAGGGGTGTTCAGCTCATGGGGGCTAGGAGGTCGTTAGGGCTGGTGGGGGGAATGCTGGGGGTGATGATGGGCCTTGGGGTTGTTTGGACCCACGAGGACTGTGAAGGGATGCCAGGAAGCAGTGAGGCTGGGAGGGCATTAGGAACTGGGGGTGATAGTGCTGCAGAGGAGAGTGCAGGGAGCAGTAGAGCTGGGAGGTTGCTGGGAGCATTGGATGGGGGATATCAGGCTGGCCCTCAGTGGTTGCCCACATCCTGAAGGCAGCTCCGGGACCACCACCTGCCCTGGCTGCGTTGGACAGTGCCAGGCAGGAAGGGGAGCTGGAAGGAGAGCTCTGCCAGAGCTCGCCTCCTCTTTGCTGGTGTGGGGATTGGCAGCAGTGCTGCTGGAAATAGAAACACGGTGTTGAGCTGATGAAGCACTTGGGGCTTCGGCTGGGCTGGTCACTGGCCTTGGCACTGTGGCCCATGGCCTGAAGGAACCGGCATCCTCTACAGGGGCAAGTGGAGGATTTTCGGTGCCAAGGATTGACTGTGATAGGGAGAAAGTTGTTCCCTGAGGAGCAGGTGCCCTTGTTCTTCCAGCGTGTGGGGCTGGCAGTGGGTTTATCTGGGATAAGCTGTAAATTGGAGTGATCCTATTAATGCGTCTTGTGCAGGAGTGAGCCTTGGACCCGGCAGTGCTGTGCAGGTAATCCTGGCTGTTTGCAGTGGGCTCTGGGCACAGCCAGGCGAGGGCACTTCGGGAGGTGATGGTGCCACTGAGCACCATGGCAGAGCCATGGGACTGGGTGCTATGGGCACCATGGGGCTGGTCACCCAGCCCGCTGCCACATCCATCACCTGTCAGTGTGCAAGCTGTGGACATTGGAACCGCCTGGGGACATCAGCATGTACCCTTGCCTAGCGGGAGCCCTTGGCTTCAGGGTGTCTGCTCTTCGTGCTGCTCTCACTGAAGGAGCTGTTGGAAGTGCTGTAGCTGGGGGATGATCTTGTGGGTGTGAGAGTCTTTAATACCACGGAGTCCCCAGCAGTGCATCCATCCATTAAGCTGGTTGTTGCCCATCTGAGCCCACAGAATCCCCTTCTGTGGAAACTGCTGCAACACTTGTTCTGAAATGAGAAAGCAATATGGGGACCCACCAGGGTGAGACCTGACCCTGCTGGCAGCCACAGGGCTGGGGTGCTGAAGGCCCTGTCCCAGTGCCTGTACTGCAGCCCCTGCAGGCAGAGCAGCAAGCCCTGGCACAGCAGCACATGCTGCCATTGGAGCAATGTCAGCAGCTGGTTGCATGTCAGGATCGAGCATCAGGGCAGTGTGGTTTTATGAACGCTCGTGAGACCCCTGCTCTTTTTGCTTTAGCCTTGTAGAGCCAAGTCCCTGTGACCACTGATGGTGGTGGCCATGAGGGACAGGGTGTCCTGCTTTGGGGCTGTGCCACTGGTTTTCCCATGCGCCCCGGATCTCCAAGCTGGCATGGCCTCTCAAAGCCTCATTTTTGGAGTGACACGTGCCAGGGGTGTATTGCCACTCTGTGGACAGGAGAAGGGATCAGGCAGCTGCCCTCACATGGTGCTTGCAGAAGCCAAGGGATGATGCCAGGGATGTGCTCTGGTGGCCCCTGCTGACTGCCTGTGCTATCCCTCCTGAGAGGGCTTTCCCATCTCCGGAGGAGCTGCTGGTGCTGCCACTGGTTGCTGATCGTTCAGGTTTGCTAGTGAGAAGCTGGGACAGGTGAGCAGGAAGCTGCTCAAGGACGAGTTTGGCAACCTGGCTCTATCTGCTTGGGCGAGACACAGTGCCTTCACTGGCAGCCCAGCCCTTCCAAAAGAACCTTACATTTCCTTGCATGGGGCAGGAGGTGACAAGAAAAGTGAGCTTTGGGGTCAGCACAGAGGGTACAGGTCTGGCTGTGCATCACATATAACTGGAGTGATGCTCTTAAAGGAAGGAGAAAAATATCAAAGCCCCAAAGTCCCAGGCCAAAATACGACCTCTGGCTACTGGAGTTAATGGGGGATTCCCGTCTGCTTCTCCCACAGGAAATAGCTCAGATTTTTTTTGGCAATTATCAATGCCCTGTACTTCCTTCAGGAATTTTGTCAGCAGCACCCCAGCATCCAGGCTGGAGGAATGCATGGGCACTCCAGCCGGATGTTGGCTGCAGGGCTGACCCCTGGGGTGGGGGCAGGCCTTGGTGCTGGTATCCCCATCTTGGGCACTGCTGTCAGGGCATGGTTATTGTGTGTGCTGCCAGCTCCCATTTGCAGATACCTGTGGTGAGTGGAGGTGGTGGTTTGTCATGGAAGAAAACGTGAAATGTATCCTGCTGCTCCTGAGTGACTGGGCTGAGGTGCAAGTGGTAGGTGCAGTGGGCAAGGGGCTGTGTTGTTGTTCCTGCTTTGCTCCTCCAGCCACGTGTGTGGCTGTGCTAACACCTTACTGGTAGTGACAAAACTTCTTCAGGGCTTTGAGGGGGGAGCAGAGATTGGCCACCACCAGAGACCTTCTCAAGGACTGGGAGGAGGAGAGGAAAGGACCTACTGTGAACCCCTCCCGAGAAGGAGATAGCAATCTGTGAGCTAAATGTATATTTATTGGCTCATTCATTGGGAAGAGCCCAGCTGGAAGCTATGGGGAAGGGCATCTGGATTGTGGCCAGAGCAATGGCCACATTGGCCATTGGGGCTGGGGGTTGAGAGCAGCCCCAGCTGGAGGTTTGCAGAGAAGGTGGCAGCTCTTTGCAGACTGGAGTGAAGCTTCCCAGAACTTTGCTTTGCCCTGTGGCAGCCCTGTCCCTTCACAGGGCATGTAGAGTTTACATTTCTTGAAATGTTGTCTTTAAAAAGCAGTCAATAGCTGCAGGAAGCTGCAGTGGTCCCAGGTGAGCTTTAGGAATTGTGGTCATGGGGATTTCTGGCTTGCTGTTTTGATGCTTAATTTCTTGGTGCAGGCCCCTTGGTTAAATTTGCTTCAATCCCTAAAGTGGTGGAGCAATGGGTTGGGCTGGGGTATTTCTGCCAGAGAGTCCCCTCAGATCAGCTGGGGCATGTGGGACCACCTCATGTCCCATCCTGGTCCAGGAGCTGCTGCCAAACATCACCCGAGGAACTTACCTAGGACACAGCAAGGCTCTCCTTGCTGTGGGAGCAAGGGAAAGCATCCCTTGAGGTGGGATCCTGTGGAGAAAAGCACTGGGCACATGAATCCCCCGCTTGGGAGCAGACTGTGCTGTGCAGTATTTACATTCATCCACACAAACGGAGTTTTCTGTCTTCACTTTGTCTTTGCTCTGTGCTGGTCTAGATGGTTTAAGATAATTAACCTCAGTGGAATGAGTAGGGGACCAGCGAGGAGCATCACTCTGCTGCTGCACAGCCATGTGGGTGTCATCTTCCTTTGCCAGCATGTCCCTCCTCAAAGCCAATCTCCACCTCTCATGAGGGCTGAGATGTCCATCCTCATTTTCTTTAAATCTCTTAACATCAAATGGAGCAAGTGCCAGTGGGTGATTGGTGTGGGCCCAGGATGGGTCCTGGAAATGTGTCATTTAGTACCCACCTGTGTGCCAGAGACTTCTGCCCCAGGAGATTGAAGAGGCAAGTCCAGATGCCTCCTGCCCACGGGTGACATTCCTCTATGGGGTGTGCTGGGGTCTGGCACTGCCCCTGAGCCCTCCAGGTGGGTGCTTGTGGTGGGCACCACAGACCTGTTGTTGATCTGTTCCCACAGCCCTACAGGCAGATTAAAAACCTGGTAGCCTAGAGGATGCTTTGAGGTGTAGATCCCTCTGGAGATGGCTGGAAGAAAACTTGGGCAGGATGTTTTTAACAATTTTTAATTTTTGGATAATTTCTTGAAGTTTTTGGTGATGTGTGTAGGTGCTGGTTGCTGCCAGGGTTGTGTGTCCTGCTTGGCTTGGATGTACTCTGGAGGAGAAACCTTCTCCTGCAATGGATTCACAGAGGTTGTACAGACTTACTTGCTTCTGAGAGTAAAACAGGGTGCCTGGGCCTTGATGGCCAGCAGCAGACTTTTCAGTCCCACTTCAGATCCCTGGATGAGGCAGGATGGATACCTGGGGTCCCAACCATGGGTTGTGCCAGTAGCTGTATAGGAGCCCTTGGCTTCCTTCTCCCTTGCTTTGAAAAAAAAAACTAAAAACAAAACAACCAAAAAACCAACCAACCAACCAAAACCAAGAAAACACCCTCAAAGTTTTTCAGCAGGTAGCTGTTGTTTGGAAGAACACAGAGGCAGTTGGTCTGGCTTAGGGAAAACCTATAGAGTGGGAGTCTTCCAGAGCAAGATGACACTGGAAGATGAAAACACTGCAGTGGGTGAGAAAGATCTCCATGGTTTTATGTGGTTGCTGTGCTGGAAGATGCTTCACGCACCTTTAAAGGGACGAGTGCATCTCTGTGCCCAGGTTTTGGCAGTGATCACATTCTGTCTTTAGCTCCAGCTGTGTCTGTGTGGATGTGCCTCCTGTCTCGGAAGCCACCTACTACCCAGTACCTGGGAGAGGTGACCTCGCCTTGAGGCACTGGCTGCCAGGTTGCTCATTTGCTGCTGGGCTCCAGCCTGGTAGCACCAGAGGACTGGCCCTGGGCAGTGGAGACAGCTCTGGCCATCACATCAAGGTGGAGGTGGCTCCCTGGAGATGAGCAGAACTCCCATGATGACAAGGATGCACAGATGAAAGGGCCAAACCCAGCCCTGCTGCTAATTAGCAGCAATCCTTATGCCAGGTATTAACCCTGTCCACTTCATGGAGGCTCAGTGCCAGGCAGGCTGCATGGCACCTCGATGGCACAATGACACCAGGGCTGGTGCCACTCTAAGGCATGTGCTACCCTCCCTGCCTGCCCACTGTGGTGAGTGCTGCAGGATGCTGAAGGGTTTTGGATGAGGCTTGAGACAAGCTGCTGCTCCATACCCTGCTGCTGGGCTGAGATCCCAGAGGGACACTGGTGGCAGGGGTGGGCTTTTCCCTGGATGGATGCTGCTGCTTGGACTTTCACAAGGGGTGCCATGAAGGATGGGTTTCATTCATGGTAGGGTGGATACTGAGTCCAGTGGGATGAGTATTTTGGCATGTCTCCCCTGGCACTGGTAGGATGGGGCTGTGCCCACTGTGGCTGTGCTTTGGGGTCTGTTTGAGGCTTCCACCAAAGCTACACTCCTTCCCACTGGGCTGGATTTCTGCTTGTTTCACTGCAGGGTAGGAGACAGGGATGGAAAAACCTGTAGGAAAGGCAGGATTATGTCTCCCTAATTAGTAAGGGCCTGATTATCATTTCTTCCCAGAGCTCTGGTAATGATTAAATATGTGGGAATTATCTTTTATTATTTGTATTGCATTATTATTTAGAAGGCTGGGACCCTGTTTGCTGTGCAGAGAGGGAATGACAGTCCTTGCCAGGAGGAACGCTGTCTCTGGCGTCCTGCTCTGGGTAGATTGGGGGTTGAGCTCTGTGTGCCTGTGGCATTACCCAAATTGCTACAGCAACTCCCCACCCCGGCACTTAAAAGAATTTAAAGCATTGAAGTGTATGTCTTTTTGCTTGCATGTGAGTCACATCTGTTTCAGTATGGGGAGAAAAAAATTAAGTGTATTGCTGTGACCTCTAAAATCATGATTTATATAGAGATTTAAAATCACGTATATGTATTTTTGGCACCAGCATTGTCAAAGCCCAGGCGTTGTCCACCGCTTTTAGATGCTCTGGCTTTATTGTTGGAGGGCTACAATAAAGCAATCTTGTTAGGTAAACATAATGATGTTACGAGCCACCATCTGCTGAAGAGCTGCTGCAGGGAGCAGTAGGAGCTGCCTGCTGTACTGCTGCTCCCCTGCTACTTCCTGCTGGCTGGTGTCAGATGTGTCCTAGGAGGAGCACGAGTGGCTGGTGTGGATGGAGAAAAGGCTTTTTCTTATGGCTTCCTCCCTCTTAATCAGCTGGGATATGAGCTGTTGAGCCCTTCCAACTGGACCAATTCCCACTGGAGCGTGGTGAGGCTGTTGGGGTGATGGTAGGGTCATTGGCAAGTTTCCTGAAAACTGGGCCACCACATTGCTGAGCTGTGGAGACCCAGATGTGTTGGAATGCTCTGGTCTGTGAGGGCACCACAAGATGTCCCTGGGTCCCACCTTGCTGCCACCCGAGCAGTGGGACTCCACCATCCTGGTGGCAGCAGGGACCCCATGCCTCCCTGGGTGCAAACTTGCATGAAGGATTGCACTTGGTTGGCAAAATATGTGAGGAACTTAGCTTGTTTAAAATGCCTTTGGGGTTTGGGTCTTAAATAAACATCCTGGTTGGGGTTTTTCATCCTGGGAAAGGCAGGCGTGGGGGGGAAGGGAGCTGCACCAGTGCCCTGAGCCTGCATGCACCTCTGACAAGGTTAAAAATTGGCTTCATTAGAAGAGGATCACTGGAAATAAATTGCTCTGCACCCTTTAGGGGAATTGCTGGGCTGTAATTTCATCTTGTCTTTCTGGGGAAAAATGCCAAGAAACCCTTTAAGTGAAATTACAGCATTTTTACCCTGAGCTAGAGTTTGGTATTTTTACCCCCCAAAATGTGTTTACCTCCATGCCCCCAGATGAAATTCATCCAGGATCTTCTGGAACCGTAGAATGGCTTGGGTTGGGAGGAACATTAAAGATCATCTTGTTCCAGTCCCCTGCCATGGGCAGGGACACCTTCCACTGTCCCAGGTTGTTCCAAGCCCCATCCAGTGTGGCCTTGGACACTTCCAGGGATGGGCAGGTGGGGGGGGGTAGCTGGGGTTCACTGCATGTGCCAGTCCCCTGCTACCCCTGCCCCACAGCTCCTTGAGAGCTCCTGGGAAAGGAGCATGCTGGGCATCGGGACCCTTATGGAACAGCATGGCCCAAGCAGAGTCCCCAGTGCTGTTACTACACATCCACAGGCAGGAGCGAGTGGGTGGTGACCTTTAACAGGACATAAAACATTTATTAAACCTGTCAGAAATAGTGTCAGGCAGTTTTGGGTTTTTTTTGTTTGTTTGTTTGTTTGAAATGAGAGGGGGAAAAAAGACATTTAAGAGAGACAAGCATGACTGGTGTCATGAGCTGATCAACCTGGTGCATCCCTTCCCATGGTGTCACGAGCTCTTGGAGTGAAGACCTGGCTCTGGGATGGACCCAGCATCCACCTTCCCATGGCTCCTTGCTGGATCCTGCTGCATCCATTGCTCTCACCTTCATCTGTGCCCCTCAAATACTTATTGCTTAGGTGGACTAATTTTTCCCCCCACCTGTCTAAAGGTTTATTCCTTTGGAGGTGGAAGAGTGAGATCAGACCCACTTCTCATTG
Source organism: Thryothorus ludovicianus (assembly GCA_013397245.1). Taxonomy (NCBI): domain Eukaryota; kingdom Metazoa; phylum Chordata; class Aves; order Passeriformes; family Certhiidae; genus Thryothorus; species Thryothorus ludovicianus. Next base: position 53,011 of record VZTB01014619.1, on the reverse strand, counting down.
GTACAGCCACCCACCAGCTTTCCCTATGTCACCCGTCTGAAGATTGTGTGCTGTCTTGAAAACTTCTTTGTTTCCCCACATTTTCTGTTGTAATTTATGTACAATACCACTGCTTGTTGAAAAACAAGGTCTTTATCTCTGTGGGAATTACACTTGCAGAAATTCAGCCCTATTGCTGCCTGCACAAGGTTTTCCATGATAAAAAACACCTCCAGGACCACTGCTGTAATGCAAATGTTTCCTCTGTTTTCACATCTGGCAAGGGTGATGCTGGGCTCCCCTCTGATCATCAGCTGCTCAGGTTGAGGTTTGAACCCGAAGAAATATTCTTCCCTCCCTTGATTTATTTCTCTCCCCTGGCAGCATAGGATCCTTGAATATATTTTTTCTCCTTTTGGTTAATTTTTTGGTTTTTTTCTGCAAGCAAGATGCATATTTCAACACTTACTGACCTTTGGGTGCGTGATGGGCCTGACGTGGTGATGCCTGTGGACAGAGCAGAGTGTGTCCCTGGGGGCCAGGGGTGCCTGTGGCCAAGGCTGGCAGTGCACTCCTGGAAAGGGCTATTTTTAACTGCTGGGCTGGTGCTGGGTTGCCGTCAATGCATTTGAGCACGTAGGCGTCCTTTATTATTTTAAACATGATCATTCAAAATAATGTGGAATTGTCTCTGCTGTGGGGAGCTGCTGCTGTGGGTGCTGCAGAGTACGGCTCTCACGTGTTGTGGGGGTCTCCTCCGTGTCCAGGCTGGCTGGACTTTGCTGTGGCATTGTCCCCGTGGGGTGTGGAAGCTGGTGCCTGTTGGCAGCTTGAGCTGGCACTTTGGAGGTGCAAATGTCTCCTGTCAGGGCTGCAGGTGAGGAGAGCAGCAGGAGGGTGACTCTTCCCAGAGCTGGCTGATGCTTGTCTCCATGTGCTGCCCCAAAACCAAAAGGGCAGTTTCTGGTGCATGCAACATTGCTTGTCTGTGAGCCAGGACACCTTGCTGGGGTCTCTCTCTTCTTCCTCCTCCCCATAACAGTGTTTGTGCCTGGGTCTGGTTCAGGGAGTGCCAGGCTGATGAGTCTGTACCCCCAGCGTGTGCTCCCTGCCTGAATGCCATGGTGATACCTGTGGAAATCCTTCCAGCAAACACCATGCCTCTCAACCCTACGTGCTGTGGGTGTGCTGATGGATTTTCTGTCCTTCCCCTTTAACTAACCCACTTTTCCCTGTGAGGCTATGGTAGGCATTTAAGCCCAGAACCTTCCTTCCCAGTATTGATTTTGCTTTCTGCTTGAGTCTGTGCAGTGCCACTGGTATTTGGAGCAGCTCAAAGGATACTGTAGAGAGACAGGCTGCCCCTTTGGGGTGCTTTGTGTCCTCAGCAGCAATGCAGTGAATGTGGGGGCTGGGGGAGGTGTTCGTGGGCATGGAGCAGTATCCCTCCTTGGAGGTGCTGGTATCTGGGAGAGTGAGTTTGGGGCTGTGAAAAGCACTCCTTGAAGATGCTGGAGAGATGCAAGATCACACTCAGCTCCTGGGCAAGGCCTCTTCAGCGTGGCTGGGCTGGTTTCTCCTCCCAGTTCCAAATCACTGCCCCTGGGTAGAGGTTAAGGTGCTTCCCCCCATCTTGAGGAAAAACAGCATTTTGCTTTGAATCAGTTTTTGGGGCTCTGTCTGGGTCAACAGTTTATCAGAAGATGAGGCAGAGTGGCTGAAATAAATCCTATTTAAATATTTACAAATGAGATATAAAGTAGTTCTGTGTTTACCTGCTCTGGCTGCATGTGGAGTGCTGTGCTGAGTGCTCACCGAATCCCTGGGCACAGCATTCACACCCTTGCTGCACCCCTTGCTAATTAGTTCCCACCCATTTTAAGAGGAACTGATTGAGAAATGAATTCACAATCCCAAGAGTGCAAGTGTAGAGGCTGTGATCACTGTGGAGTGGGGATGGATGAGGGCGAGTGTGCTGCTCCCTGTGCTTTTGGCTGAAGGAAGAGGTAACTAGGGGGTCTTGGTGTTGGAGTGCTTTGATGTTTGAAAATTCCTGTTTTTTATCAGTTCTTACAGGGTTTGTAGCACATGAGGCTGTGTGGGTCTTGATGGGGTTTGGGTCTGTGCTCAGCAGTGTCCTGAACTGGGGTGGTGATGGAGAGGCTGAGTTGGTCTCTGGTTGGTGGTACCCCCTCATTGCCCACCCCTTTGATGACGACGTTGGACGGTTCCTATTTTTCAGCTCAACAAGCCCGTGCACAAAAACTAAGCTGTGAACCCCAAAAATATGCCATATGCTCTCTGCCTTCCCTGTCACAAGGTGCTCTTCCTTTACTCAGCCCCCAAGATCTCTTTTTTTTGAGGGCCCAGACCCGCCATCCCTGGTATAACATCTCCTGGGAGCATGACAAGCAGGCCAGGCGCTAAGTCAGCACCAATCCACCTCTCACACACACTCTCGTGGTTTCATGATGCAGATATATTTATTTTCTGTTATTTATGAGGTACCTGAGCCAAGCTCTTTGTTTGCCTGGAGGCAAGGAACCGGGGTGCTTTATGGCTGCTTTGGCACTCCAATCCTGCCCTGGGCACCCCAGGAGGTGGTGGGTACTGGACCTTGGGTGCTGATTTCCCTGCCTTTGCATCTAAAGTAGGCTCTGAATTTGGGACGCTGCTTCTCTTGGCGCTTTGTCGGGCGTCGGAGCTGCCGATTAAGGGAAACGTGCCACAAGGCAGGTTTGCTTTGCAGGATTAAAAGCAAATAAATATTTATGCATTATGCAAAGCAGCTCTGATAAGATATGTGTGTCATTGGGAATTTGAAGCAGTTTCAACTTGGCCCTGAGATGAAGGGGTGTGCATGTCAATGTGGTATGGGGACTTAAAGGGACGTTTTTTTCCTGCTGCAGAAAAATAAAATTAGAGAAAAACAAGGAGTTTCTTGCTTCTTGAGCTGCTCTGGTCTTGGGTTTCACCATCTCCTGCATCCTTGTGTCTTTAGCTGCAGAAATGGAGAAGAGCCAGGGAGAGAGAGCAGTGCAAGCAGCATTTTGGATGCAAATATAATGCTGGCCCTGCTCCTAATATTCACTGTGTTTACATGTAAATGCAAACAACTGTTGACTTAGTTTCAATAGATAATGTATTTCATAACACAATGGAAATGAGAATTAAGCTGGAATTTAGCAGGAGGGAACATGTGTTTCTGCAAGACCTTGGGCTCTGCTGGCCCCATGGTGTTGGGGGACACCTCTGCCAATGATTTCCTTGGCTAATCCTTTCTGAAACAGTGTGAGCAGGACAAGGGCAGGGCTAGGTGGCTGCAGGTTCAGGGAGCTGAGCTGACCCACTGGTGAGCAGGGTTATAGGGAATGGGGCTGATCTGGGTGAGTTTTTTCCTGGGAGAGAAGGGCCTCATGTGCTCTGGGGTGGGCTGAGGTGTCAGGGAAGGGAAGTGCTGTCCCAAGCTGCCACGTTCGAGCCGGAGTGATGACAAGTCCTGGGAAGGAGGAGGTATCAACAGCCAGGTCACCTTGTCCTGATGTGACTCCAAGCAGAGACATGTGGGAGAGGACCTGGCTTGTTTTTGGGCCGGATCCTGGCCAGCCTGGAGCCATCCTCGCAGGGCTCCCTGGGGCCAGCCCAGCAGCCTTTGGATCAGGGCTGTGATCAGAGCCACTCCCACTGCATCTGCCCTAGGCTGGCACCCTCCCCACCCCACTGCAGTCCAAATCCCTCTGGGAGCACCAGGTGAGACCCTGGCAGCTCAGCAAACCCCTCAAGATGCTGTGCTGTCCTGCCCAGGATATCTACACAGTTCCTCAGAGCCCCCACAGGCAGAGGTGTTGCTGGGGGGTTTGCAGCGGGCAGTTGTCCCTGGATGTGGGTCTGTCCCACCCATCTGTCTCTGTTCCTGGCTAGCTGCCATCAGCACAGCAAGGCTTATGGCACTCAAGGCTCAGTGTTAAAGAAAGCCAAGCCTTTGTGGATGTGTGGGTAATCTTGCAGTGTGCACCCAAGATGTATTAGACATCGGAGAATCTCCCCACAGGAGCTGTGGGGATGGTCACACTGGTGGGGCCACTTGGCTGGAGGTGGCACGGCTCCACCGGCCAGGGGGGTCCCTTGAGCTGCAAAGCAGGACCTGGTGTTGCTGCCCCAGCTGGGGGATGCTGGGCAGCCCCGCTGCCATCCCCAGTGGAAGGTGATTCCCTGCCTGGGGCTGGTGGGGCCGTGGCACCCTCAGCTTTGGCTGTGGCTGCAGCAGTGATACTGAGCCTTGACAGTACCACGGGACTGGCAGGGTTTGCATGGGAAGGGTTTTGGGGCTGCTGTCATGGCCAGAGGCTGCCTGGGGAGGAAATGGGGATCCTGGCTGGCTGCGCCTCCCGGGCTGCGCTGTCAGCACCTGCCTCACTTGACAGGTCACACCAGGGCGGGTGCATGCTTGGCTTCACCCAGGACTCCTCCATTGCCAGGTGAGTCACCTGCCCTGTGCAGGATGGCCAGTTCTGGGCAGGCACTGAGGCTGTGGGAGGCAAGGAGCTGCTGGCAATAGCTCTCTACACACAAGCTCCCAGCTGTGGTGTTGGGATGACCCAGGACCTGCTCTCACCTTTGTGACTCATCCCATAAAATGAAATGAAATAGGAGAGAAGGGAGCAGGGAGCAGACAGGAGTGGGAAACTCAGGGCATAGGATGCACCCATTTCTGAGTCTTCTTTCATCCCTTTAAAAAGCCATTTTATTTCTTTTTTAAATGAGTTTATTTATGTAGACAGTCTGGATTAGCAAACAGCCCATCCTGTAACACACAGAATACTCAGTACTGAGACACCAGTAACCAGAGAGAAATACTAGAGATAAAATTAAACATAATGAGATTATGTGGTATTTCTCTGTCAGGGACCACCTTATGCAGAGCAAACTAATTGCCTGTGCAGAGCAGAAAGTGGGTGATGAGCAGTGTCTGGGAGCTGGGGAGGGGCTGGTGCCATCAACAGCAGTTTTGCAAAAGAAAAAAGAATTGGAGTTGAGTGCAGAGGAACAGGATGAGGAGCCCCACAGCATTTGGGAGACTGGGATGGAGAATCCTCTGCTCAGCCCTTGTGGTCTTGTCCCTAGCAATGAGTTGCTGCTGCAAGGTTTTTGAATATTTGCCTTTGAGTAGTTTGAGTAGCCTTTTGCTAGATAATTATTAATAATAATTCATAATAATAATTAATAATTGGAAGCAGTGTCTGGTTAGATGGACAAGGTTGATGTGCCAGTAGGGGCAAGAACCAGAATAGGACACTGAGCACTGTTCAGAGAAAGCAAATCCCCTACCAGGGTATGGGGCCAGGGCTGCAACACCAGGGGCATAATATATATGGGATTTTTCCTTAATTTAGTGAGGAGAAAAAATATTTTTCAAAAGCAAAAAAGCATGTGTCTGTGTAATATAAAATTCAAGTTAGGCTCTTAGTGATTTCATGGAAAACAACAGGCTTTTTATATTGGCTCTTGGGGTAGGAGGAGAGCAGGCTAGAATAAAGATTTACAGTCTTTGGGAGATTAAAGGCCCTTGGTACATTGTTCAAATACCACGAGATTAGTTTCCAAGGAGACGGATACCAGTTGCCATAGGCACCGGGGGCCAGGAATTAGGATTGCGATTTTTTATCCTGATCACGCAACCAGTAGCTGAATGCTGTTAAAACTGGGCTTTAAATAACCCCAGTGTTAGTGCACGCTCTGCTGAGCCAGAGGCAGGGAACAGAGTCCCCTGCTCCAGCACCCACTCAGGCATGCGAGGTGGGACCAAAGTGCTGGTTGAGGGGTGCAGGGGGGTACAGGGCTGGGAACCCAGGTTGGTGCAATCCCAAGACCTGCCTTGTAGGTTATTCTATGGCTTTGAGTTAATTTCACCTCTTTTTTTCACTGAGCGAGGGATTGCCAGCATCTTCTTGCAATAAGCAGCAGTCGTGGTGGTGCAGGAGCTGGGATCATCATAGATTCATGGAATCGTGTGGTTTGAAAGGGACCTTAGAGGTCATCCAGTTCCACCCCCACGGCTGACATGGGCAGGGACACCTTCCACTAGACCAGCGGGATGTACCAAGGGGTAGAATTATCAGCCTGCTAATTTTGGCTTCCCCATGCCACTTGCTTCTGGGAAGTGCAACCTGAGCCCTGGCGTTTGAGGTGCCGGATCTGCGTCTCCTTCTAGGAACTGCCAAGCAGCTTTTGTACGGGAAGGAGCGCTGAGCTCCATGATGCAGGCAGAGTTTTGGGGCTGGGCATCCCCTTGGGGAGGGAGGCTCAGCTCTGGGAGACATGCAGGCACCCAGGTCCCTGTGGCTGGGTGGTTCTGCTCATCCACCAGCCACCGTGAAGCTCATCTTGGCCTCATTGACCCCAACCATTCAGGCGAGGCTGCCGGGGCAAGATCCAGCTTTCCATGCATGGTGCTTTCAGCATCCCTCCCTGCTATGGTGGGAATGCTCCAATTAACATTTTTTTTTTCCCCTTGTTTTTCTTGAAAATTTCTTTAATAAATGAAGAAGCAGTTGCTGGAAGCAAGAGCTTCTGCACCTGCCTGCTGTGAGATTGCAGCGTGGAAACTTGTCTGGAACTGAAAGCAGTGCTGCTGGAGCTCCACAGGCAGAGTGATCCCTCAGCAGCTGCCATGCCATGCAAGTGTTTATCCTAGGGGAGATGAGATACAGCTTCTGAAGGGCACTTGATCCTCTTCTCTCTCTCTTTGCACTAGACAGAAGCCTACTGTAATTTTGCTATTTTATGTTAAGGTATGCACCTATGCTAGGCTTGAGGAAATCAAGGTGGCAGCAGAATGCAATGTCCTGGTTGGAGATGGACAGTGAAATTCCTGTGGTAGACACTTTTCCCTGTGGGAGCCCCCAGTTTGCTCTTTGCTTCTTTTGTAAGTGGGACTAAACCACAGCAGGTGCCAGATTATCCAGGAAAGCAGAGCCAAGGCAGCAGTGCTGGTGAATGTTATAGTGCCAGTGTGTATGTGAAGAGATTTTCCAGCAGGTCCCTTGGGATTTGTGAGTAAAATAAAACATGAAAGGAGGTGTTTGGTCATGAGACCTTGCTCTGCCCTGTACTATCCACTTGGAAGGAAACAGGCAGGGGAGATAAAGAGTTTGGGAGAGCCAACAGAGGCAGCAAGGTAAGAGCTACTGGCACAGTGGGGGTGCAGGCACACAGCAGTGCTTGCATCCTCACTGTGCCAGGGCACTGTGGCCCAGAATGCGCCAGAGGGTGTTTGCCACCCAGCTCTGCTGCTTTCAGTTTTGGAGAAAGGTATCACTTTGAAAAGCTGATATCAGCTTGATACCTTTCAGTCCTGAAGAAGCTGGCAGCCCATGGCTTGGACAGGAGCACTCCTCTCTGGGTTCAGAACTGGCTGGATGGCTGGGCCCAGAGTGCTGGTGAGTGGTGCTACCACTTGGCAGCCTGTCACCAGTGGTGTCCCCCTGGGGTCTGTGCTGGGGCCAATCCTGTTTAACATTTTCACTGATGATCTGGATGAGGGGATTGAGTCCACCACCAGTAAATTTGCAGATGACACCAAGCTGGGAGCCTGTGTCAATCTATTGGAGAACAGAGGGGCTCTGTAAAGGGATCTTGACAGGCTGGGTGGGCTCAGTCCAACAAGATGAAGTTTAACAAGTCTGAGTGCCAAGTCCTTCACTTTGACCAGAACAACTCCTGCAGTGCCACAGGCTGGGGACAGAGTGCCAGGCAGGAAGGGAGCTGGGNGAGTGTCCAGAGGAGGCAACGAGGCTGGGGAGGGGCTGGAACACAAATCCTGTGAGGAATGGCTGAGGGAGCTGGGGCTGTTCAGCCTGGAGAAAAGGAGACTCAGGGGTGACCTTGTCACTCTCTACAGCTCCCTGAGAGGTGGCTGTGCTCAGCTGGGGTTGGTCTCTTCTCCCAAGCAACCACTGACAGAACAAGAGGACTCAGTCTTAAGCTGCTCCAGGGGAAGCTTAGCTTAGACATCTGGAAAAAATTCTTCACTGAAAGAATGATTGGGTGCTGGAATGGTCTGCCCAGGGAGATGATGGAGTCACTGTCCCTGGACGAGTTTAAAAGGAGCCTGGACGTGGCACTTGGTGCCATGGTTTAGTTGATGAGGAGGTGTTAGGCTATGGGTTGGACTTGGTGATCTCAAAAGTCATTTCCAACCTGATTCATCCTGTGATTCTGTGAAAAGCAGCAAAATAAAAGGGAATTTTTGGATGTGTGGAGAGATGTGGCAGCAGTTGTGGGACAGCAGTTGGACCAGGTTTGGGGCTGGAGGTGCACAGACACCCACGTTTAGGAATCAGATGTGTCCTCAGCAGATGCTTCTCACACCGGGGGTGTGTGGCAGCGTGGCACCTGGGGTCCCTCAAAACCCAGAGCTCCTCGCTTGTCCCAGGAGGGCTGTGCTGCTGGGGCACCCACACACAGGGCATTGTTTAGGGCTTTCCAGGATGTTTAGACACTTCAGGGTATTTGTGGGCATTTTGTGAGTGCCCTGGACCACGGTTGTGTCTGCTGTACCACTGACACTGGTGCTAATGGAGCAGCTCACCAACCACCTGTTAGGGATGCAGCAAATCATCCTGGCATGGGTGTGATTTGCTTGGCTTGAGCTGGAGATATTGTGGCCTCAGAGGCTGAAGGCTGGCACTGAATTAGGTGTGAGGGATTAGGGTTTAGCTGGGCAGGACAGGTGGGTTAAAGCAAATTGCCCATGTGGAGCAGGTATCTCCACTGCTGCAGCAAAAACCCAAGGGTGGCTCTTTGGCAAGCATGTGACCATGTCACAGTGCTCCTGCATCTAAGATAGCTTTACTCACATTTGCTCCACTGATACCAATTTTTGCTCAAGCAATTAGAAAAAAATACAAATGGAAATAAAGCCTGGTCTCTACTCTAGCTTTTGCTCTTGCTGTGGCTGATGTGGTTTCCAGGGCTTTTTGCTCAAATGGCTCCAGCTCACAAGGCACTGATCACGACTACCTGCAAAAAAGGGTCCTCCAAAATCCCTGGGATGGAGTGGGACAGGGAGATACCCTCTGAGTCCCTGCTCCTTCCCCCTTGGTGAGATAACCCTTTGTGTGGGTCCTGCCCCGAAGCGATGTCCCTGGATGGGACACAGGGATGAGCCCCTCACTTGGAGCAGGGACACTGTCCTGCTACTAGCAAAGGACATTATTTCTCCTTCTGCCTCCTATCAGGATGATTCCTGATTGATTTTAAAACATGTTTAATTATAGCCAGGGCTAATTGTTTAAGTATCTTCCAGATCCAGTGTAAGCTTAAAAAATTCCTTTAAATGTTCCCTCATGGACTAACAGCCAATTACAAATAAAATCACTGTCATCTCATCATTATGTTCATGGGCTGGTGGTGTCCTCCCAGCAGGTGGGCTTGAGGGCACTGCTCCTGCTCCCTTGGTCCTGGAGGATGGAGATGGTTGAATGGCTATGGTTGAAGGATTTCAGGTGGCCAAGAAGCCCAAGTACCTTTAAAAGTCTCCAACCCCAGCTGTGCTTTCCCCTGCTCTAATATACCCCCAGGCTACCCCTCCACTACCCAGGAGGGTAAAGGGCCTGTAATCCATCTGAAAACCGACTTCTAATATATATATAAATAAAAAAATCTATATTTGATCAAGATTTTTTTACATATATATATGTATATATAAAATACATACTTTTTCTTCTTATTTTGCTGGAACTGGGTTTGGTTCATTTGGGCCTCCCACCATCTCATCAGAACCACTGAGGTAACAGGTAGAATTTTCCTGGAAAAATGAATATGCAGATAATGTCCTGCTACTATTCTGTGGAACTGTGGGCAGGACCAGTGCAGTGGTCAATTTTTAATTTTTTAATTTTTTTTTTTTTAACCCCCAGCATGCTGAGTAGCCAAAGCTCTCATTAATTTTGATTCCTGTTTAGCTCCCTGAACAGGAAACTTTTCCATATCAGAGGCTTTGTAAGCATTCTGGGTGGATGGGGGGAATTTCGTGGGGCTGTCAGGATCTCCACAGGGCAAGCAGGCAGCAGTGGCATCTCTTCAGGGCTCTCTGTGATGGTCCCTGGCTTTTTGCTTCTCCCTTGCTGAGTGCTGGGTCTGAGCCAGAGCTCTTTGACTTGCTGCCCTTGGGTGTAGTTGGTAGCTTGAGGGCTGAGCTGGGATATGTGACTGTGACATCCCTCAGTGGGTTTGGGTCGGGGCACCAGACTGAGGATGCTTTTCCCTGAGATGGTTTTGAGGTCTGATGTCCTTCCCAGGTCCTCAGTACAAGAGATGCTTCACATGGTGGGAATGGACAGAGTTATATTTGTAAGACACTGTAGACTAACAGGGAAAACAAATTAATTAGTTTAAACCAAATATGTTCTAGGCCAGATTGGACAGAGCTTTGAGCACCTGGTGTGGCAGAAAGTGTCTCTGCCCAGGGCAGAGGATTGGAATGTGATGGACTCTTAATGTCCCTTACAAACCAAACCATTCCATGATTCTGTGATTCAATATTGGTAGCAAAACCCCCAGTACTGGTAGAAGTCAGTGTAACAATCAGCAATTGTGGGATGTGCTCCATCTCTCCTGAGGATTTAGTTGTCCCATCTCACAGCATCTCCCACTCTGCACTGGGTTTGGCCCTGGGGAATTTTCAAAAAAAAAGGGATCATTGCCTTGCCTTTCTTTTGCTGGCAAAAATGGCCCAGTAGAGTGAAGTATGGGGGGAGCCAGTAATTCAGTCCAGATTTGCAAGTCCTGGACAAATGTTCAGCTTCCCTTGAGGAATGAGATTTTGGAGATTTATGCTCTAAAAGGCTTTCACACACAGCGAGGTGAGGGGCAGGGGGTGGTGGTGGGTCTGTTTCAAGGACCATGGCAGTGTGGAAACAACAGCTCAGCTTAATAAATATGATGCTGTTGCTTCTGGGTGTGAGATGGGGTTGAAAATCATTGTAAGACTTTGGAAATAAGGAAAAAGGGGGATGGAAACTCTCCCATTCTTAACACCAGGAGTACCCTGCAACTTCAGCCTTTGCATGGACCAGGGACATACTGTGCAAGCTGCTGGATCACATAAAGCCCCTCTACTTCTCCTAATGGGACCTGTTTACTATTTGAGGGGTTTAATAAAAGCTTTCTGGCAGGAAATTTCCTTCACAGGGTTGTCATTGGCTTACTGTGGGTTGGTGTTTTTTACTGTTTTGTTAGCTCCATAGGATTTGGAAATGGTGATGTGGGATGCACGGCTGGGGGATGTTTACCTTGGTGAGGTGCTGCCCCATGGAAACGCTAGAGGGACTGGTGAGGGGCTGTTCCTTCCTGTGGGTACAGGGCTGGGGGGCCCTGGCCCATTCTACAGGAGTTCATGAGCCTCCCAACGTGCCTGGTTTTTCCTTTGCTGCAGCACAGGTGATTCACGAGTGAAACTGCCCCGGGGCCAAGTTTCTAATCTTTCCCAGGATTATCAAGGGAGATGTTGCAAGAGCCAAGGAGGAGATGACATCCTGTGCCAGCTGTTGCACAGCACCCTGTTCCCCTGAGATTACTCTGTGGATGAAAAATAATTTAAAAATAATACAATTGGATAACTTTTTTTTTAAAAAACCCTAAAAAATGTTAGAACAACCTGCAAATGTTTGCTTTGGCCCTGTGACAGTGGTGTGATGGTCCCTGAGCCACCTTTTCTCTTGGGATTGATACTCAGTGTGCAGAATTGTGATGGCGCTGTACCTGGACCCCTGTGGAAGGTGACATCAACCCTTTGGTGGTGTCCCAGGAAGGGATTTGAGTAGGACAGGGGTGTGGAGCCCCAGGAAGTGGAGCAGGCTGCCCTGCACCCATCCTACCCACCTTGCTCCCTATTGCCAGCCTGAAATGCTGTAAGAATGGTTTACCCTAGTTTTCTCTAAGAGTGCTTTCCCTTTAATTAGACAAACAACTTCAAGCCCTATGTCTTAATTTGATTTAAATAAGCCTAGCACTTGCTAGTGAAGTTTTCTTTCCTTCCTTTTATTCCACCCTTTTGTAAATCCACTGTCATGTTCTTTGTGACCATAAATGATTAAAAGCTTTACTGGAATATTGTCCCCTCCATCCCTTAAAATTCCATTGTGTTACTTGGGTCATCTTTTTGTTATGTTTTGGTGGTTTTTTTTCTTGTTGAGTGATTCTTGCTTTTACTTATTAGACAGTCAGCCAGGGGAAAGGGATTTTTTTTGGTCCCAATCTCCTGCAGGATAGGAAGGGGATGCAGGAACCCTGCCCCACTTCCCATTGGTATTATCCCTGCCTTTCCTATTGGTTCCCTCTCTGCAGCCAGATCCAGATTGTGGCTTTACTTTTTGCAGCCAAGAGAGGAGCATCTCTTCCCTGGAAGTGCTGATTCCTGTGGGAGGCCGTGGCTGAGCAGGTTGGTGCAGCTCGAGCTCTCCAAGTGGATGCAACCAGCCCCACCAAGGCTGGGACTGGTTCTCCAAAATGCTGCTGGAAGACAACAGAATGTCCATGTCATAGCAGCTGTATTTAATAATAAATAGGGTGCTCAGAAACGTGTTCAGGCATCAAAGTAAAGCAGTTTTCTAAGCAAGTGCTTGGGGGAATTAAGAAGGGAGTGATGCTCCCTGGAGCAGGGCAGTGGCTGGTCCCCAGCTCAGCTTGGTGCCCAGCATTGGCACCACCAGCACCTCTCTGTTTCCTGCCAATTGCAAGGAGGCACCTCTTACTAACACAGCATCCATGAAAATATAGAATTTCAAGTTCCCTGCTCCTGCAGAGCTGTGCTCAGGAAGCTGCTTGGGAGCTTGCAGATTAAATGGGCTCTTGTCTGTCCACCTATGGATGCACAAACTGCAGGGCTGGAGCAAGGCAGATTGCTTTCTAGAATTGCTACAGCTTCTTGTGATGGTAAAGCTGAAGGTGCCTGGCAGAGACAGTCCCCAGCATGGGGACCCCCGGGGACCATGCCCAGCTGCAGTACCATATGTTCAGTTTCCTGCTTTATTTTCCAAGCTGATGCCTAGTTGGGCCAGGGTCTTTCCCCCCAAGATCATCACGGAGGAGATGTCCATCAGCTTTGTTAGAAAGTGTCAGATGGGTGGAAGAGGATTTTCTGGCTGACTGTTAGTGTGACTGAGGTTCCAGCTCTGCCATCTGCAGGTGCCAGTGGAGCCCCTGCATTGCTTGGCTGCTTTCAAGAGCTGGCAACATGGGGAAAAACCTGGAGAGCTCATCCAGAGCAATTCCTGAAATTCAGTCATTATTGTTTATTGCTTTGTATTCCCTCTTCATTAGAGGGGAGACCCTTATAAAAGTTTGCTCAGAGAAGCTGTGGCTGCCCTGGAAGGGGCAGGGTTGGACAGGGTTTGGAGCAGCCTGGGATGGTGGAAGGTGTTCCTGCCCATGGCAGGGGGTTGGAATGAGATGACCTTTAAGGTCCCTTCCAACCCAAACTATTCTGTGATTCTTTCATTACATGTGAGCTCAGGCACCTGCTGAGATGCCAGTGTGTGTGATCTTGTTATTTTGGGCCAAAACACACCATTTCCCCAGTTTCATGGGGCAGCACAGCTCTGCTTTGCATTCCAATTCCTTCTGCTTGGACACAGATGCAAACTAGGGCAAGAAGGTGAATTTGGGGCTTTGCTGTTGCCTTTAACCCATGTTTTCAGTGAGGCCAGGCAGCTGTGGTTATCGACTGAGCAGCAAATTGAGTTATGTGCAGGCAGCTTCATTCATATTCCCTGACTTCTGCCCATCCAGCCTTGTTAGGGATTCTCTATCCTCTTTCATCCATTTGTGAGCACATGATTTATGATCTGCTTCAAGTGACTTATGAGCTAACTTGCCACTCTTTATTTGCAGGATTAAAGCTGGGTGGTGTGACACTGCCCTCCAGATGGAAGGGTCGAAGCTGGGAGGGATGTGTTGGGTGCTTGGGGGTGGTGCTGTCTCCAGTGTGGGTGTCCCAGCATGAGCAGGGTGAGACCTTGCCTTAGTTTTCCTGCAGCACTGGCATTACCATGAACAATGAGGTGCAGAAACCTGATGCTGTTGCTGCACTTGCAGCTGGGTTGCAGCATTTTTCATTTTTCCCCATTTGGCTGTGAGGGATGGAGATTCTGGGGCTGAGCCTCTTTTCAGATAAGTGGTCACTGCACGCCACCTCGTTCTGTGTCCTCTGACACTGAGAACTGCACAGTGAGGTGATTTCATTAGGGAATCCCATGCCATGAGCTGCATCTCTCCCTTGGGATGAAAGCAGAGCACCTTGTGGCTTTGGCCTGTTTCAGGGACACTTTTGGGTGGCAGGCTCTCCTCTTGCCCAGGATTTAGGGTGGGAGGCACAAGGATGGTCATGGTGGGGACAGAGCCATCACCCCCTGCTCACAGCTGCCATCAGAGCTTGGACACAGGAGTGCTCTGTGTCCACTTCAGCACCACATCCTCTGGCTTGGCCACAGGCTGGACATCTGGAGTGTCCCACCATGGAGCTGGTCCAGTGGCCCCTGTGCAGTGGTGGCATCTCCTCGAGGGCGAGCTCCAAATGCAGGGGTGATCTGGCCACCATTGGTACACACAGCATTGGCTCCAGGGTTTCATTACAGCTCAACAGGTTCTGCAGTTACCAGCCTTTAGAAGGCATTGTGGCATACCATGGGCATTGTGAGGTTCAGGCTGCTCTGGCCTCTCTGCATGCCTCAGTTTCCCCTGTGTACCTGTGCCAGCGTTGCTCCCATAGCACACAGTGATGATGGAGCTTCTGTGGTGATGCTCAGCTCCAGCTCTCCTTCAGTAACAGTGATACATAGCTCTTTTATTTTTTTTCTATTTTCAGGTGAATATGGCCTTGGCAGGGAAGCCTTTAGATGTGACACTCACCACCTCCAGAGCTGACCAATGGAATATGGTTTTTCCCCAGAGAGACGAAGTCATCACCAGCTTAGTGTCTGCCTTAGACTCCATGGTAAGAGGCCAGTGGCACCCCTGTCCCCACCCCCTCCCTCCTTTGGCCTCCATTTAGCAGGGCTGTCTGGGTGCAGGGCTGGCACAGGATGCCTGCTGAGCTCATTCCGCTCTCCGCTGCTGCTGGAAAGCCCAGGGAACTGCTGAGAAATAAAAACCCTTTCCTGCCCTGACAGCCATAAGTATCATAAACTCAGCACAAGTTAATCTCAGATGTGTATTGTTTTCCCATTAATATTTATGTTGGTATCAACTGGCTGTAGGGTGGTTGGCTTTTTTTTTCTTGCTGTTTTACCAATGTTACCGTGAGCATTTACACAACAGCAGAACAATGGCTTTTTATCTCAGAGAACAAAGAAAATAACTTTCATATCTTTTGACGTAGAATTCCCGGTGGAAACCTTGCCTAAGTCAGCCGTGCTTACATAAACAAGATAACTGTCTGGATTAAGTCTCGTGGACCAGAGCTAATCTTATTTTTAACTGTGAATGTGATCAATAAGGGAAAGCGGATGTGTAGTAACAAATGTCTAATGCAATGAGATGTGCTAAATAGCTCTCTCTTTTTAAAGTCAAGTCATATGTAATGCATTTATCTAGGATATGTTTTCCTCTCTATGCGGGTAGAGGATTTTTCATTAATACCAATTTCCTTCTCTTTGACATCACCACCCCACTAAGGAGCAGGTTCCCTGGAGCCTACACACCCCAAGCAGCTTTGGTGATTTATATACATGCCATCCTGTACAGCAAATTATGTTACCATAGTTTGGCTTCTTAACGAATGTACATTATTATGCAGTCCCTGTTAGGTGCTTACACGGGGGCCAGGGAGCCAAGCTGTTCCTGAAATTCAGCCTTTATCCCAGCATTTCACCAATGGCAGGCTCTGTGCTCACTGAAACCTCACTGCCTGTGTGCCTGGTAAATAAACCACAGGGCCATATGCATTCACCAAGCAGGCTCAGAGTTTGGATTTGTTCTGCATCCAAATCACACATATCTTAGTTTTTGTGTTTATTTTTTGAGTGTTGGACTTTTTGAGCAAAATACTTGTTTTTGTGAGTGGGTTTTGAAAGGAGATTTCTTAGAAATATCTGTTTTGTGGGATTTGATTCAATGCCTCCTTGAAGAAGATGACCATGAGGTAAAATGACCTGGTAGAGGAGCTGGTTTAAGCCCACACAAGTGAAGCTCATTGTACATGTGTGCAGGGAGCTGAAGGGACCTGAGGGGGTTGGTCCATGTAACCCCCCTGCTCTCCTGCTCCCTCCCTGGCTATCAGCATCCTCCGACTCTTCTGTGGGGTTTTGATGTGTCCAACCAGAGCTGATGCTGGGAAAATTCCCCCTGTTTCACCCATTTAAATGATGACCTGGGGATTGCATCTTCCTAGCACCAGTGCTGCAGCTATAGGAATATGACTCAGGCTGCTGGCACTGAGTAAGTATTATAATACAAAAAATACTAATAAAAATGCATATACATGTGTATTATGTAGAGCAGGAAGGGCATGTTATATAAAATGGATTAATGGAAGAAGTTTTTTCCATCTCTTTATTGTTTTGCATAACTGTACAAGAAGAATCGTTCAGCTAATCTGGACTTTGACCATATTAGTGTTCTGCAGCTGAAATAAGATTCCTGTGTTCCTTATTCCATTAGAGCTGGTGGAAAAATGCAAATTGTTATCGGTTGTGGTGTGGGTTTTTTTGTTAGATTTTTTTTTTACAGGAACGTTTTCTTTTAAAGAAACGCAATAAAATGTTTATTTTTAGGGTAGGAAGAAGTGAAATAAAATGATGGGTAAACAGTTCTTGTTTTCCAGCCAGGATGTTTTTGCAGAGCTGTAAAGTCACCGAAATTTTTAAGGGATGCCATAAACCCATGAAATTCTGACGTAAACCAGAACACTGCTTTCGATGGAAGAATCTTTTGATGGGAAGAAAATAAAATGAAATAATCCCAGTGGGGGACGTTGGTGGGTGGGAAGCAGGGATGCTGGCCCGCCCTGACCGGTGCCTCCCGCAGTGCTCGGCGCTGTCCAAGCTGAACGCCGAGGTCGCCTGCATCGCCGTCCACGAGGAGAGCGCCTTCGTGCTGGGCACTGAGAAGGGACGGGTGTTCCTCAGCGCCCGCAAGGAGCTGCAGGCTGACTTCCAGAAGTTCTGCAGTGAGTATCAGAGCCGGATGCCACGGCGAGGCTGGTGCTGCAGCTGTGCCAGCTGTGGCTCCTGCCGCGCGCGGAGGGGCTGTGGTTTGGGGGGCACCACGGTGCTGTCTGTCAGCCCATGGGCTGAGTGGTGTGGGAAGTGATGGAGGAATTGGGAGGGAACTGCAGCCAGAGCCTCTTCCCTGCCAGGGAGGGCACTGCATGGCCTGGGTGTTGTCTCCTAAAGCATCCCTGAGGGGGCTCAGGGCTGGATGGCTGCTCTGCTGCCCTGCCTCTAGCACTGCTGCCAGAGCAATGGAGTATCTTCTGAGGACTTAGCAGAAATAGTTTATCCTAGTGATCCTCACAGGAGTAGAAGGGCTTTCTTGGTCCAAGGCTTTTTTCCTGGTTTTGGAAAAACAGGAATGGTTTTGGTAGCTGGAAGTGTTGGTTATGGAGTTGCTTATATTTTTGAGGGATGAACAGTGGTAGCAGGATACCTTGAGCAGGAGCTGTGTTCTCCCAGTCTCAGATCAGATTCACCCAGTATCTGAGGAGTACCTGTGTGTTGCAAGCCTTCTGTCCCAGCTCTGTACTTCTGCCAGTTTCCAAAAAACAGTCTGACAGCTGAAGAGAGGGAGGGAGCTGTTCTGTGAATGGGGACCTTGTTCTTGTACACCATCATCCCCAGGATGCTAGCTACTGCTTTCCTCACTCCGTGCAGAAGCTGGAATGGAATCTGGTTTTAGTGGTGCTGAGGACGCCAGACTCAGATCTGTTCTGTGGTGGTGTATCAGTGGAAAGAAGTACATGGTGTTGGCAGAAATTACATAGGTGCTCAATCCATTGGAGAGTTTGTTCAGGAGGGGTTTGCTCTGGTGACACCAGTGCTGCCCAGGTCATTGTCTACTTGGGTTGGTCACTGCCTGGCTCTACAGGAGCAGCTCTCTGCCATGGCTCTGCCCAGCCCCTTGTCCTGCTGCCCTGGGCAGCTGCTGCCAACTCCACTATTCCATCCCCGTTCATTATCCTCCACTGTGTTCTGCAGGACAGGAGGCATTTGGGGGATGTTTCCTACGTTCATGGGCAACTCTGCCTTCCCTTCCTACTACCCACAAGATGTGGATGGCAGTGGCTTGTCCAAAGGAAGGGAACTCCCTTGTGTTTCCTCAGGCTGAGAGAGGTTGTTCAATCTGGAGAAGAGAAGGGTCCAGAGAATCCTGAGAGCTCCTTGCAGTACCTAAAGGGGGCTTATAAGAAAGAGGGAGAGTGATTTTTTGTTCAGGCAGGTAATGATAGAGCAAGGGAGAATGGTTTCAAGATAAAAGGGGAGAGGTTTAGATTAGGTGTTAGTAAGAAATTCTTCTTTTGACTGTTATGAGCTACTGACACAGGTTTCCCAGAGAAGCTGCAGCTACTCCATCCCTGCAAGGGTTCGAGACCAGATTGAACAGGGCTTGGAGCAACCTGGTCTTGTGGAAGTTGTCCCTGCCCAAGGCAGGGGGGTGGAATCAGATGGTCTTTGATGTCTCTTTTGACCCAAACTGTTCTCTGATTCTGTGATATATTCTGGTTGATGACTTACCGCTGTGGCAAAGGGCAAAGCACCTGGCACCAGATCCTGATTCCCTTCTCTTTGGTTTCATTTATACCTTTGTCAAAAAGAAACACTCATGTCTGGTTGAAAACAGAAATCTTGAGCATGGGGTTTGTGTAAAGTGGATGATGCTGCAGACAGGGTGAAATGTGATAACTCTTCTTGAATTATACAGGCCCAGGCTCAGCTCCACTCCCTAAAGCCCTTACAACTGGCATACAGTGGAAAGCTTCCCTGGAAGTGCCTCTGATTTCTTGCTGCCCTCTTAGAAAGATCTGAATTAATCTAAAGCAGACATCACTTGGAGGTATAAGAAGCCTCTTATCTCTCTGGGACACAGAGCTCACTGGAACACCCTCCTTTATCTGCATCTCTGGTTCTGTCTTTTTTGATGCATGGGGGAATTGACAGTGATCAGAATTAATGTCAGTGCAGGAGGGAGAGGCTTGGAGGATGCAGATGCAGATGCATTTCAGAGCCTTGGTAAGACACCCCAAGAAAGTTTTCTAGGGCTTGTTTCTCCATGCTGTGGAAGGCATGTGGAGCTTTACATGGTGACTGTTTACTGTGTCTAGTTCTGTGTGTGTCCCATGTTGCTCTTGGTCCATTCTCCTGATGTCCCAGCCACGGACTTTTTCCACAGAAGAATCTGTGAGTTCCTTCTTGAGCACTCAGGCAGCATCCAGGCCCGATTGCCAGTCTGTTGAGGATGATGAAGGAATTAGTCCTTTGTCACTGAAAATCCCTTGCAAATTACTGTGGATAGAACAGCAATAATGCATTTGTAGTGTTTAATTTTCTGTGCATTTAGAGATGCAAAGAAGTCAATGCCGAAGATATGCTTTATTTGAAGTTTAATGGGGGAAATTAGCAGGAAATAGCTGGTATTACTGAGCTACGTGATGCTGAAGGGTAAAAAAGCCTCCAAGAAAGGCGGATTTTCTTTTCCTGAAAGATTGAAGGCTAAGCAGATTGAAACCAGACTAGAAATGGGCTGCCCAATTAGTCATAACTGTTTCAGTGTGGCTGAGTGGGAAAAGGGGGCAGGCACTGGATGAGTGACCCTGCTGCTGGCACCAGTATTGCCTATTGCCAGTGCCTTTCCCTGCACACTGGGGGCTGCTGGGATCAACCCAGGGTGATCTCATCCGAGCTGGGGCCTGAGGTGGGTGGGAGACCTGGGACATGTGCCTGCTCACCACAGTGATTCCCATTTTCTCCTCTCCCCCCACAGGAATCCAGCAGAGGAAGGAGCAGGATGCAGAGGTGCAGAAGAAGGCAAAGGAGTGCGGGCAAAGGGTGCTCAGGGTCTCCCCGGACCAGGGATCAGATGTGTACCTCCTCAGGAAGATGGTAGAGGAAGTGTTTGATGTGCTTTATAGTAAGAACCTTCATGCTTCCCTTTGGGGATCTGGAATGTCCCTGGGGCTCACTGAGCTGCCCAGCACTGCCACCAGGTGCAGCTTTCCTGGCCAGCCCAGCTCCTTGGCATAGGAGCAGGTGCCTGGCAGGGGCAGCATGGTGAAATGTGCTTCTGTGTAGAGTTGCTGCATTGAGATGGGATTTGGCCACTGCTTCTTAGTTTTCCAGTGCCCCAAACTGATCCAAAAAAATCCCTGTGCTGGATGAAGCATTTAGTCTCCCCTGACTAGGGGAAGCCTCTGTGATGCCCTGAATGTGATTTCCAAGCACACCTTTATCTCTGCCACTGCAACCACAGCACCTCTTTCACAGCATTGTGTTGGAGCTCTGCAGATTCACTCCCCCTTTTCCCTGACAAGTCTATTTAAAATGAAAACAGATGATTTTATAGCATGTGGCCCTGCAGCCCCAACTTCGAGACATGAGGTGGTGCCGTTCCAGCACATGCATCATCCCTAGCAATAAAGCTTCTGCAATTAAATATAGATGACCATATGGCTGTTGGTATGGAACCCAGTGGGTTGCAGAGCTCCTTCCAGGCCCAATCTGCAGTGGCTTGAGCAGCAGCAGCACCTTCTTCTCGCTCACAAGGATCCACTGGAACCCTCATGGAGTGGCTGGCGGCAGTGGCCATGCTGCTGGCTCATCCCCTGGCAGCACCTCTAGAGCTGGGCTACTCGGGGTAGGAAAAGCAATGTTGGCTTGGGAAAACAGAGCCCCAGTTATTCCCCTGTGTCACTGAGTGGGCTGTGTTAGTTCTGCATGATGCTTTGGGGGAATTCAGGCTCTGTGGCTGGAGCAGCTGCAGAACTGAGTGTCTTGGTTTTCTGGCTGCAGCTCCCCATCACCATCTGAGATTCAGGGCCTGGTAGAGCCCTGCTGGGGCTGTGCAGGCCTCCTTGAGTGCAAAGTGCCCCTGTTTTTGTGTGTGATTTGGGAATGGCCATTCCCACACAACAGAAGGGGGATAACAGGAGCTGCCACAGCTACGCTGGGCTCACATGCAGGAGTTGTGAGGCTTCACAACAGAAGAGGGAGATAGCATCCTTTCTCCCCTGGGATAGACAGTCACTGAAATGTTCTGAAGCCACTTAAAGTACTTAGTGGCAATATTCCCTTTAATGGGAGCAATCAGATCCTATTGCTGCCTTCTAAAGGCTGGGCCCAAGGATGAAGGAAGGGATAATGCAGAAGAGCCAAGGGAACAGAATTGACTAACTGGGTGTTTTTTGCTGGTGAATTCCCACTCCAAGCTGCAGGTATCATTGTCCTTCTGCGAGGACAGTGCCAAACTTCGCTGTCCTCTTGGGAATATGTGAATTATTAAAATCTGACATACAATAAATATGTCATTGTATTAGAAAAGCTTGATCAGGATGCATCTGCATGGTTTATGATCCAGGCAGCCCATCCACTGGGTGACTAGCAAGGCTCTTTACAATTTCAAGGTGTATGGAGGTGCATGGGGACACACTGGCCACGTCCATAACCCAGCATTGCCGTAGCAGAAGAAGGTTGGGCATCCCTGGGACAGTAGTTTTGGCTTTGGCAGTGGGTGTAATTCTGCCTTTGCTGCTGCTTCAGTAATATCAGCTGTTTCCATCCTTGAGCTGCTCTGTGACAAAAGCTGACAAAGCTGCTTGCTTCCCTCCCTTCATTCCCACTGGGAAGAGCCTCTCCTGGTTGAGTAGGGAGAAATACACAGGAGATAGTAGATGCCCCAGGGTGATTCTGTTTGTAACACTGAGAGGACTGTGAAAGTTCAACAATTATGATTCTTAGGGTTTTGGTGTTTTTTTATACAATCATCAGTAAGGATTGGAAACAAAAAATCTTTTAAAATGTTCATTCAAAAAGATTCCCTCCAGAGCCGGGTAATCTCTGCACCAACAGGATGACTGATTACCAGTGGCTTCTATTAACCAGGCATTAATGATGATTATTGTCTCTTTAGTCAAACCATGAGTCTCTGTGCAGCAGCACAAGGCTTATGAAGGTCACCTTGACAGTAACACGGTCCCCATAAAAATATGTTTGGGGATTTCTTAGGCACTGGGTTGATAAGGAGCCACTGTGGACATTGGGAGCTTCTCGCAGTCATGAGGAGAGGAGATGATGTGCTAGAGCCAGCACACTGGTGCAGGGAAGCTGTCAGCTTGCAGAAAGTAAACTCATGGTGTCACGGTTCAAAAGCTTATTTTAAAACTTCAGTTATTTGCTTAATTAAAATATTATCAATCCTCCCTATAAGAAGCCTTAATGGCTGGTGCAAGTTGCACGTCGTTAGTTATAATGCATTCCTTCAAGGGACATGTTGAAGAAATCACTTTGAGTAAGGACTTGCTGGCAGTGTCACAAGATCTGCAGTGTTTCTGTAAGATCTTTTGGTATTGGGTTTTTTTGAGTTTAAGAAGAGAGAAAAAATAAAAGATTGAAAAGAAAAACCACATTATAAAATCCCTCAGCCACTTAAAGGAACCATAATCTTCTCTGTCTGCCCCTCAGTCTGGAGATGAAGGTGCAGGCACTGTATCATGCCACCAGATGTTCTGCATCTGGACACTGCTTTGCCAGACAGGTTGCATTTCTGCATGGCTGTTTCTTGTGCTTCATGATTTCAGCACCGTATTTATTGATCACAGTGGCTTGGGTTGGTTTCCAAAGTAACTTTTCCCTAGAGAGTAGCTTGAGGGTTTTGGCCATTCCTTGAAATCCTTCACAGCAGGCTGTTTTTCTGATGGTGTTTTGCTTGCAAAGCATAGTAGGGCAGCCCTGGTTTGGGCACACAGGTCCTTTCTCTCATTTAGAAAATCCCTGTATAATAGCAATGCTTGCTGCTTGTCTGCTGCTGCCAGGGAAGAGAAAGCAATTTGTACCTGACTCCTTAGGGAGATTTTGGTGTCAGAGGTAAAATGGAGCCAGAGGCCCATGGTGGGACCATGTTGCCAGTGT
This sequence comes from Thryothorus ludovicianus, assembly GCA_013397245.1. NCBI lineage: Eukaryota > Metazoa > Chordata > Aves > Passeriformes > Certhiidae > Thryothorus > Thryothorus ludovicianus. The sequence goes on along the minus strand of VZTB01014619.1, from coordinate 29,915 downwards.
TGAGAGGAGCAGGTGAGAGTTCTGGGCTGCTGGAGGTGATTGTGCAGTCAAATGTGTTGATGTTCAAGCTGTCTGTGTATAGCGGGATGGAGGGAGATTATTGGGTCTGTTTTTTTTCCTTGTCTGTCAGAGTGAATCAAAGCTGCTTGACAGCAACAGCAATCAAACTGCTTTCCGTTCTTCCAGGAGGTAAAATAAGAAAACTGACTAGAAATGAGGTTCCCAGAATATCTCAGTAAGCATGAGATAAAAATCATTGCGAGCTCCTCTGCCTTCTTTGTCAGCCCTTGGCTCCCTCCCACCTTGCTGATGGCCATGTACCTCACTGGCATATGGCTGGGCACTCCCAGGGGTGGGCTTGTGCCAAGTGACCCCAACTGAGGATTCTACTGTGAAACCTGAATGATGAGACATCTGCTTATTGGCTTTTATGAGCTTTTCATTAATTAGTGCTTTTAGAAAGGAATGGGAGTGCCTTGCATGCTAAGTGCGAAGGTAGGAATGGGTTTTTTCTCCTAATGATTTTGTTTGCATTTCTTGCTCTTGCATTTACCCCTCCAGCCCAGCTCAGCCGTGGCCAGGGGCACAGGGTCCTTGTCAGTGTGTAACTCTGTCCCCTCCCCAGGTGAAGCCATGGGGAAGAGCAGCGTGGTCCCTTTGCCGTACGAGAGGTTCCTGAAGGAGCCAGGCTCGCTGGCAGTTACTGGCTTGCCTGAGGGGATCAGCTTTAAGAAACCCCTGGAGTATGATGTGAAATCCCTGATGGCCATCCTAGAGCACAGCCACAGCATCCGCTTCAGGCTAAAAAGGTAATTTTGGGGACCTCCAAGGAGCAAGAGAGCAGTGAGCCCTTGGGATGGGGTATCTTACAGCACTGGCAGATGATGATTTTGTGTGGCACCAGCAGGAGGGTCCCTCCCATGTCCCAGCTTCTCCTTGAGACCCACAAACCTGGGTCCAGCCTTGCCAAATCCAGCCTTGCACAGAGGTTTGTTCGTGTTGGGGGGCTTGAGTCCGTTTCAGACTGATTTCTATAAAAAGTGTGTGTAAACATGCGCATTAACTGCATCTTTTTATGTGTTTCTGCCAAAATTTCCACTGCGGTAAGCTAAGTGCTTTTCTGTCTCCAGAGGGATTTCCAGGGTAAATGCTGCAAGTGTCTTCCCAGGCTGAAATGGGATTTTTAATGCCAGACAAGGAGGGAAGTGGGGGACTGCAGCAGAGCAAACTCCCCCTTTTGGCCACATTTACGCAAGGGGTTCAGTAGTTTTAGGTGCATTTCCCCTGCATTTGCCTGGCTGGCAGCACCTCAGATCCATTCAGAAAAATGCTGAGCATGACCAAATACCTCCTCTAAAGGCTTGATGCTTCTGGAAAATCAGGCTGAGACAGCTAAAAGTAGGACACGCAGAATTTGAGCTGTCTGTGAGCTTGTGTCTCCCTGTCTCATGTGGAGCACATTGGTTTCTTCAGTCTGAAACTCATTTGTGGGCTGACTGAGCTCCCCCTTGAATGTGCCGTGGGTGCTGGGGGCTGGCATTGGCTATAGAGCCAAGTGATTGTGGTCAAAAAAGATTTTGCCCCTTAAATGCATCAGGCATGGAGCTGGGCAGCTTGGTCCTAGCTAATAAAAATGCTTTGAACTACCCTAAAACTGATCAGCTTCACTTAAAGAAGACAAGAACCATTTAGGTGCCTGAAGATGCTCAGTAGTTTGAGTGATGGATGTAACTTCTGAATCATAGAACAGAACTATAGAATGGTTTGTGTTAGAGGGGACCTTAAAGACCATCTCATTCCAAGCCCCTGCTGTAGGCAGGGATGCCTTCCACTATCCCAGGTTACTCCAAGCCCCATCCAGCCTGTCCTTGAACACTTCCAGGGGTGGAGCAGCTTCCCTGGGCAGCCTGTGGCAGTGCCTCACCACCCACACAAGGAAGCTCTTCCTAATATCCAATCCAAACCAACCCTCTTTGAGTTTAACGCCATTCCCCTTTGTTCTGTAACTCCCTGCCTTTGTCAAAAGTCCCTTTCCAGCTCTACAGCACCTTTGGGTAATGGAAGGCCACAGTATGTTCTCCCCAGAGCCTTCTCATCTCCAGGCTTGACAATCTCAACTCTCTCAGCCTTTCCAAATAGGAGAGGTGCTCTAAGTCTGTAATTGTCTTCGTGGCACTCCTCAACAAGGAACCTGGCAGCTGGTGATGCAGCATGTCCCACCCTCTCAGGCATGGCTCTTCTTCCCCATCCACATCCTTGCTTGTTGCAGCTTAGCAGTGCCATGGGCTCAAAGGAACCTGTTTTTCCCTCCTCTTCTCCCTTCCTTCCCCTCAGGCCAGCAGATGAGCCCAGCCGAGAGCCCAACCCCAACATCGAGTTAACTTGTTCCTCCCTCGCCTCCAAGGGCAGCCGAGACTCTGGTGCCAACGGCCCTGTGGCCAAACCCAGCGCCCAGGACGCCCCCTCCGCCATTGCCATCACCAACTTCCTGTACGGCGTCTCGCTGCCCGCCCCTGTCACCATCGACCTCAAGCAGGAGGTGTCCCCGGGGCTGCCCGGGCCCACGGCGGCGGGCGAGGCGCTGCTGGCCCGGCCGGCGGGAGAGCTGAAGGTGCCTTCCTCACAGGAGTACAGCGACTGCTGTGGTAATAGCCTGGAGTCTGCTCTCGCATGAGGGCCTGGTGCACAGCCCACCCCCGGCCCTGGCAGGGGGCAGGCTGGGGGTTTTGGTGTTCCTTGGATGAAAACAGGTGTAGAGCTTGGCCTGTATGGAATTGAGCAGAGCCCTTGCCATGCTGCACTGCCCCAGCCCTTCCCTGGGTGACTGCAAGGTGCTGACCCCTGTTTTTGCCCCAAGATGACAGTGGCTGCACCACCAGGCCAGAAAGGCAGCCGGAGTGGGGATGGCAGGGGTTGGTCTGGCCAGCACTGTGCCAGGTGTCACAGGCCAGGTGCATGGAGGAGAGACAGAAGGGTTGGCGGGGGACAGCACCCAGGGTCTTGTGGTGGTGCCTGCAGCACTGGTCAGGCTCTCATCAGCCTTTTCTCCTTGTCTCCCCTCTTGTCCAGGACAGAAATCATCAATCTCCGGAGGTCCCCTCATCCAGAATGTGCACTCATCCAAGCGCATCCTCTTCTCCATCGTCCATGACAAGACAGGTCTGTGTCCTGCTCCAGCATTAAAGGCAGCTGGCAGCCTTAGTGAAAGGTTTCCCCTCACAACATCTCTCCCTAGCAGCCTCCCAGCCCTTTCCAGGCTCTGCAGGGACCTGGCTGGAGGTGATGCATCTTGCATTGGAGCCAAGACCTTCATCTCTGCTCCAGTCCATCCCTGCCATTCTAAGATGCTGCTCGTGGTCCTTGAGCAGTGCTGGCTGGCTGGGAATTCCCATCTCTGCTTCCTGCACAGGGAACCAAGGCATGGCTTTGGGAGAGGCTGTTTGCTCCAGCTGCAAACAGCACATACCTGCTGAAAACTTGGCATTTTTTCAAAAGGACTGAAACCCACTAGTCCCAGTGGAATTCTGCAGCAGTGCCTGGGGGGATCAGCAGTGCGGAGGAGACTGCCATTTCCCCACCTCCACTGCACCCAAGGGAAATGCAGCCTAACAACCCATGCCTGCCTTAAAGAGGAGAAAAAAAAAATGGGTGGGAAGGTTGGGAAAGAGGAGATGGAAAAGATCCACTTGTGAAAGAGCTGTACCTTTGAAGGGTTCATTCCAGGTGGAGTTGGCTCTGTCCAAGAGGGTCTTTCATTCCAGGGCTGAGAAGTTTTATGGGGTCATTTCTCAGGAATCTGCTTTGCACATGCCAAGGAGAGTCCTTAGGTCTGGGGCTGGAGAAACCCAGACCTTATCTGCCAGCCTGGCAAAATTCACTCAGGAGCAGGAAAATAATTTTTAAAGTCTTGTTCCTGCTTCGCAGCACTTTGCAGGAAAAAAGTGCATCTGCTGTGTATGAACCATATGGAAGTTTCTTATTTCTTGTATTTTGTTTTGATAGATAAGTGGGACAGTTTTATAAAAGAAACTGAAGACATCAACACCCTTAGGGAGTGCGTGCAAATTCTTTTTAACAGCAGATATGGTGAGTAGGAGTTAATATCCCATTATGCATCTGCAGTGCTTGTGGATTGCATATCATTATATAGCAATCATTTTTGTTCCCTAACACAGCAGCAGAAGCCATATGCTAGAGCTCCCTGCTCTTCCTAACACATTTAGCTCAGCAGCTCCCAGTCTCCTGAAGGTTATGTCAATATTTCTGTTTGGAGCCCCACACCATTGTCAAGGAATTTATAACTGGGCTGTAAAACAGCCCTGTCTGGGAATGTGGCATGCTGGATTATAGCACTCAGGCACCAGGAGTGGTGGCATGTGGCCCTTTTACATACATGTGGCAGGTAAAAAAGAAGGTGGTTGTTGTTGCAGCTGCCTTTTTCTCCATCTGCATGGCTTGCATGTGTTGTTGGTACTCCTTTTGCCATGGGCAGTGCTTTTGGTGTAGCTCCTGGGCATTTGGGCAGGTGGAAGCTCGGGAAATCATTTGGGGCTGGTGGGATGAGTTACAGATGGGCTGTAGATGTGTGCTGTGTCACCTGTGAGTTGTGTATGGGCTTGAGACAAGCCCTTTAACTTGTGATTTCTGTATGTGGTGCTGGAGTATGTCCAAAGGGTAACAGAGCTTAGGAAGAGTGGAGCATGAGTCTGATGAGGAGCAGCTGAGGGTGCTGTGTGGGCTCAGCCTGGAGAAAAGGAGGCTCAGGGGGAACCTTCCCTGCTCCCTACAATTAGCTGAAGGAGGTTATAGTCAGGTGGGACTCAGTTTCTTCTCCCAGGTGACAAGTGATAGAATTAGAGGAAATTGCTTCAAGCTGCTCCAGGGAAGGTTTCGATTGGACACTGTGGAAAATTTCTTCACTGAAAGGATGGCCAGGCACTGGCACAGGCTGCCCAGGGTAGTGATGGAGTCACCATCCCTTGAATTGTTCAAAACAGCATGTGAATGGGGCACTTGGGGACATGGTTTGGTGAAATGGTGCTGCTGGTTAACAGCTGAAATCAATCTTAGAGGGTTTTTTCAACATCAGTGATTTTATGATTCCATGTGCTATGCAGCCTTGAATCATAGAGCTCACAAACCTGCTGTGGTGGGTCACAAGGAGTTTGGGAATGATATTTGGGCCAGCTCACTCCTGGCTAGAGCATCACTGGGCATGTTTGGGAGTTTTGGAAGACACTTAGCTGTGTTCACTGCTGCTTTCCTTTTTGTCCCATTTCCCACGGGAGAGCTGCTCCTGGGGCTCACTTTCTGGGATGAGTGGAGAAGAGGGCAGAAGGCATTTGCTCTGCTTGAGTTCAAGCCCTTACAGCTTTATTTTGGCATCTGTAGAAGACAAAGCACTTGTTAAATGAAAACCACCTGTTGCCCTTTCAGCTGAAGCCTTGGGGTTAGACCACATGGTCCCTGTCCCTTACCGGAAGATTGCCTGTGACCCTGAGGCAGTGGAGATCATCGGCATCCCCGACAAAATCCCTTTCAAAAGACCTTGCACCTATGGTGTCCCCAAACTCAAACGGATACTGGAGGAGAGGCACAACATCCATTTTGTCATCAAAAGGTGGGTGCCAAGGAAAGCAAAAGGAAAGTGTGTGGCTCAAGGGTGTCAGGGATTTGAGCTGTGCTCCCTCCATGCTCGCAGCGTTTGTTTTGACACAAAAAATCATTTCATCCTCTTTCATAAAAGACAGATGAAAGCTCTTTCACCCTGCAAACCGCTGGTTTTCATCTTTCTCTTTTTGCAAGGATGTGGCAGAGCTCACCCTCGAGGTCTGCTGCCCTGTTTTGAGTTATCGTGGGCACCAAACTTTACTGATGCCACCTCAAACATTTGAAGGTGGTTACAGCACCTTCAATGACATTTGGTGGGTGGGAGTGATGCCCCTGGGTGGAGGGAGGAACATCCATGTTCTCATAGGGATTCCCACGAGAATTCCCATCCACCTTCTTTTTCACTGATCACTTGTGCGCATCCTCTGTGTCTGGTGATGAGAATGTATCACCTACAGGCCAGGCACCATGTCTAGGTGTCTGCATTTCCACTGGGGTAGAAGGAGTGGATGTATTCCCAGTTACCACTGTGCTGTACAATCTCTCTTTGCTCCTCTGTCAGGAAAATCTGCTCTATAAAACATCGATATATCCAGTCCCTCCTATGCAGCACTTATGTTGTTCCCTTCCTAGAGGTGTGAAAATACAGCACAGAAAAATCCTGGAAAAGGCTCCCAAGGGGGCTAAAAACACCAACACTGATGGCATCCTAAAAGGGATTAGCCTTCCAGATGTCAATTGGTGGAGGAGCCACTTTGTCCTGCTTGGTCCAGGCTGCACCAGGCTGGATCAGGCTGTGAGATGTGGTCCTGGATATAGTTTGGTCCTAGGAGTAAAGCTATGGGTAGCACCAAAATACAATATTCAGGAGACAGGTGACATCATGGTCAATGGTCCACGTTGGAAATTGAAGATCCAGCAACAGCTATTTTGGTCTCACTGTTTCTTGTAAAGCCCAGCCTGTTGCAGCCTCATTTAAAAAGTTGATTTAAGATAATGATTTACAAGCAGATTTAGAGGTGCTTTAGTTAAAAATCATATAGTTGCCATAAAGTTGCTTGGTTGTACAACTAGCTAAAAGGCCTTTTTTTTACCTGAAAAAGCCATTCCCTTCTTTTAGAGAATGAAAAAAATTACTGGTTTTACTTGGTTTAATGCTATTCATTAATTAAACCTCCAATTCAGTCATTAGCAGCATCTAATTATTTTTTTTTTCCTTTTCTCCTAGGATGTTTGATGAAAGAATTTTTACAGGTATGTTCTCCAAATCCTTTGATTTATTGCCCACAAAATTGAAAGGTTATCCAGAGAAGCAGAGTTGAAATAATGTCACCTCTAAGCAGAGGAAGTGCAGGACACATGCAGTTATGCTCAGTAGGGAGAAGCCTTGTCTGTGCCCTACACCAGGACATGCTGAGATTGCCTTTGCCTGGTATCAGTGCAAGCTCTGTACTGCCCTTAAAAATTGAATTTTGAAGGTTTAAGTGAGAATTCCTGGTGTGTGAGGCTGGGCTGGCTCCTGAATCAGGCTGAGCCATAATACAGGCAGTACATGGTATATATCTGTACTTTCAAGAGGATGAAAATCACTGCTGCACAGAGGAGCTGCAGCTGCCCCATCCCTGGAAGTGTCCAAGGCCAGGTTGGACAGGGCTTGGAGTGATCTGGGATTGTGCAACATTTCCCTGCCATGGCAGGGGGTGGAACAAGATGGTCTTTAAGGTCTCTTTCAACCCAAACCATTCTGTGATTCCATGATAAGTGCTTCTTGGCAGATACAAGGAGACAGGTACCCATGCTGCCAGACTCATCCCACACTCCAGCAATACCTACATACACCTGGAATATGGCATTGCATCCAAATTTATCATACCTGGGTCCTGGATTGCCTGGGCTTGGCTCACAAGTAAGGACATGTTTTGGGGTGGTGTTTTGTGTTTTTTTTAACTCCCCTGAGCTGCCAACCACACGTGCTGGTAGCTCTCCAGACACCTTCTTCCCAGATATCCCTGCCAGCCAAATTATCACTCTGGCCCCACGACAGCCCCATCCCTAGGAGTGCTTCCTGAGTGTGATGATGCTGGAGCCACCCAAAGGGCTCCTCCAGCAGAACCTGGTCCCACCTACATGGGGGATTTCTTTGTCTAAAGCTGTTAATGGCTTTTTTTTTTCCTCAAGAAAAGGATTTCTTTAAGCTGTAGCCCATCCCCAAGGGATGGAGCACTGAGCTGTGTTTGAGATGCTTGGATTTTCCTTTCATAATAACTGCACAGTATGTGGGAAGAATCATGTACATCTGCACATCAGCTGATGGAGACCACTGTGCTTGTGGATTACATGGTAGGGAGGTGCAAGGGGATATTCAGAGATGAGGAAGCAAACCCAGCAGAACTGAGGTGGGTGACAGGTCCCACTCTCCTGACAGGTCCCTGCAGGGCTACCAGAAGCAAAACCCATTAAGCCTGGCTCTCTGTGGTTTGCGTCAGCACATCAGCCTGTGCAAAAAAAAAAACTGTGTCTGCTGAGTCAGGAGGTGCCATTTCTGCAAAGACATTATTTTCTGAGTAGAGCTGTATTTTAAGTTGCAGTTTGCAAAGTATCCCAAAGCTTCCCCATAAAGTTTTGCTCACCCTTTAATTAAAATTCCCACCACTGCTTAGAAACCTATTTTTGTTACTCCCCTGGGTAGTGGCTTCAGGCAGGCTCTGCTGGTGCAAGAGCAAGATTTGGTTCATAGAAAGCACAAATTAAAAGGAGCCTTTTGGACTGTCAGTAGATAAATAGTGCCTTTAAGGTTCTATATTTCTGCTGATGCTGTTGCCAGAGCCCTGCCCTTTCTTGGAGGCAGGAACCAAAAGCAAAGTGGCATCAGGTTCCCATAGATGGAATATGTTTTAGAAGGGGGAGGATATTGTGATGCTGCTTTGAGACCAGCAAAGGGCCTTTGACAGCAGCTGTTTAACAAGACACCTTGTGGTTTCTGCAGCCTCATGATGTAGTCTCACTCCCTCCTTCCCCCAGCCCTCATTCTTCAGCTCTTTGCTCACCTTCTCTACTTCTCAGAGTATTTCCTACTCTGCCTTCAGATTACTCTTTCCATCTCCAAGGTCATTGCTGAGGCTTCATTTCAGCTCCTTTCAGGCTGCTGAGGAACAGGGAAGAGAGAGAGGAAGTTTTTCATGGTGGCAGGATGCTTCTCTCCCTCTCTGTGTCACTGTGACAGATTTCTCCTGCTGCTTGGTGGGTTTGGAGCTGTGAGACGGGGCTGCCTGTGTCTGCTACTCTGTATTTTGTCAAGCTCACATCCACCCCTCCCTTGGGACAGGGCTCTCCCCACTTTGGGGCTTGCTCCTGCAGCAGTGATCCGTGGGCCTGGGTTTTCTGACCTCTTGGAACCCTTGTCCTGTCAGACAGCCCTTTCTGGAGATGCTCTTTCCCAGCAGGGCTTCTCAGCACACACATAGTTATGGAGAGGTTAAGCAAATGTCTTGCTAATATTTTAACATGTGAACCCAATGGAATTGGCATCCTTGTCTTTGCAAGCAGGTGACACTTGAAAACCTATTCCCTCACCCTGACCCCAGCTCTGGGACTAGGAGGGGAGCAAGCTGCAACATTGGCATGTCTACTTGCTAATCCTGGTTTTCCTTTTTCTCCCCAAACCCACCATGCACACCTGGCAACAGGAAGCAAATTTACCAAAGATCCAACCAAGCTGGAGCCCTCCAGCCCTCCCCGGGAGATCTCCCCCGAGCCTCACCGTGGGGCCACGCTGGAGCTGGTGGGGACCTCTCAGGCCAACAGCAGGTGAGTGGGACTTCTGTCCCTGTTCCCTGTAAAGTCACATCCCTCAGAGAGTTATTTTGGGGCTATTAATGTGCATAGGTTACTGATGTGTTCATCAGCAATGTCCAGTGGGTGCAGGAGGGTGCCATGAGTGCCATTCAGTAAGCTGGAGTATCAGGGGTTTTAAGTCCATGATGGGAAGGTGAGTTGCTAAAATTGCTTAAGTTGCTTTCCTGCCTCCCTAAAATCCCACTGCAATGATACAGTTAGTCAGCACAGGAGGAGGCCAAGCAGCCCAGTCTTTTTGGAAGCCAAAAGTTTGAAGTTATTAATTTTGAGCAAAACTGTTGAAATGAGGGCCATGCCTGGGATTATATACTGGAACTGTCTCTGGTGTTAATGCATGACCTAAAGGATTTACCCTCAGCCCACACCATAACAGCATCCTGCTAATTAAGTGTTGCTTGTTTAGAAAGCTCACAGGGAGCCTAACAGTGCATTTAATAAAGGTGGGGTTATACAATCCAGCAGGGCAGTAGTTTTTTTATCAGAGTTCCTGTTTCTGTTACAACTGTGCCATGAGCTAGATGGGTCCAAAACATGCTGGCAGCACCTGTGAAGCATATGTCACATAGCATACAGCTTTCCAACCCAGACTGGGAGATCCAAAAAGTGTTTTTATAGCCCCAGTTGCCTTTATTCTTAATTCAGTGGAAGCAAGGTGAAATTTAGCCTTTAAAATCACTTTAAGGAAGAGAGGCAGGGCAGCAGTTTATAGGATTATGAACTACTATAAGGCAAGGAACCTTCTCCCAGCCTTGCTTCACACAAATGGAGTGAAGAATGCTCCTCAGCTTCTCTGGCACAAAGCCTCACTGCCCAGCACTGACAGCTCCACCAGCTGGGGCTTCAGACAGTGCTGTGTGGCTGCTAAGCCGTGCAGGTCAGGATGGGGAAATAAGGTAACTTGTCTTTGTCCCATCCATGACATCTCTTGGGTTCCTTTCCTTCCTTGGCTCCTCAGTGACACGAAGCCGTGACAGGTTGGAGTCTCTCCTGGTTCTCCCCAGTGCTCTTTTCAGGTTTGTCCCCTTGGATGTGGCTGCTGCATGCCCCTAAAACATGTCTAGGGCAGCAGAACCTCCAGCATTAGAGCAGGCAATGAGCCTGGCAATGTGGCCAGTACTGAAATACCACAGCTTTGGAGAGCAGAGACCTCCTGAGCTGCCCAATCTGCAGGGCTGGCATTTGTCTCCAGCTTTCTGGGCTTCTTCAGCTTCAAAAGACAGTTTGTGGGAGATTGTTTTTGGTTTTTTTTCTTTCTGCAAATGAGGAACCTCTGTGCCTTGGTAGGAGTGATTCCATAGGAATGGTCCCCCAGGTCAGAGTTCTGCTCCAGGGATAGTGCAGCATCCAATACTCCAGGAGAAGGGCCAGACTCTTCAAGGTGTAATGCACTCTCCAGGGAAGCCCTCCCCCCTCCAAATTTCCTTGGTGAAAGGTTTACTTTGACCTGAAGTGGGAGAGTTTAAAACCCTTCCCAAGTCTCCCAATTAGTACATACAGTACCTTCTAGACCAATGACCCTTTTTGCCTTTCCACATTTAGGAAGAACATTTCAAGAGCACTCCTGGTTTGTTTTGTGGTTTGTTCTGCTGATGCTCCTGAGTGGAATTAGGCAAGCAAGAAGTGCTTTTGAACATCCCTCCTGAGCCAACAGGCGCTGGCTCAGAAGGATTTTCCTTCCCCCTGAAGGACCAACATTGTGAAGGAGTGGGTTTTCCAGAGTGGTGCCTTGGGTCCCTTACTGCCAAAGAGCTGTGGTTGTCCTTGTTGAAGAAAGCATCCTGAGAAGGCAAAGTAATCTCATTTGGATGCAGAACAAGTTGTGTAAATTCCTGAGCATGTGAAGTTAACTGTAGATGGGAATTTGGGATAGTGCCCAGTTTTCAGTGAAGAAGAGCTTTGAACAGAATAAATATTTACCAAATCAATTGATTTTTCCTTTCTCCCTATTTTTCTTAGCTCCCTGAGTAACCACATTGTAGTAATACTTATGCACTGCTCTCTACTGAGAGAGAGGGATGGAACCAACCAAGTTCTGAACTTAAAAACAACCTCTATTGTTTTCGGTGCTCTCTGCTGCAGTTCCATCTGTGGGTGTCTAGAGGCAGGGCTGCCATCAGCAAGGGTGCAGGACCAGGGTGGGTTTGAGAGCAGGGTTTATTTGCAGAGAAACTCGCAGACCTTGCAGCCATGGACGCTCTGCCATTGCTGGGACCGTGGGTGTGGTGACCCTGGGGACCCCTCTGTAGCTCTTGCAGCCCTTTGTGGTACCAGGCACCATTTCTTCCTCCTGCCAGGATCACTCCACACACCACTGGGTTTTAAGCTCTCTTTTTTCTTACACCATGACCACCTTTCTTGTCTGCCTTTCCCTTTCAGGTCTGAGAAGTGTAATGTTTCTGAAGGCTGTGAACCAGGTGAGGAATAACTCATTTTCTGTTACAAGACAGTGTTATGGGGGACACACTAGAGAAACATTCCTGCAAATTAACATGAATGTGTGACATTAGTTGCCTGATTACACCACAGTGCAGTTCTCTTGGGACCTTATCCCCATTTGATTGATACAGAGATGAAGGCTCTTACCCTCTGACCCTCCAGCTGGGGCCTAAAAATGCATAAATTGAAATAATGAGACTTAAGCATGTGCTTAAATGCAAAGCTAAGGGAAGTCTTCACTCTCTGAGTTCCTTTGAAAGTCACTGCTGAGAAGTCAGCAGTATATTGAGCACCATGAATGAAAAGGAAGTGCATCTCCACAGATTTAGGGGCTTGGACCCATTGAGACACCACACCAAGCCATGCTGTCTTGCCTTTCCAAGCTGGAGGCCGGGACTCAGCACCTTGCAGTGGATCTATCCCACCCAAACTGAGGAAATTTATCATGAGAAAAGAGGAAGCTGGGCTGAGGACTGTGGGCAGCCTCTTCCTGGGACAGCCTCCTCCTGGGGCAGCTGGTCAGCACAGGCTTTCATCTGCTGGGGTTGAAACCACACTGAATTTCTCCAGGGTTCAGCTGGTCTCATCTTGGTGTGATGCAGCTTCAGTCAGCCCTCTCAGAATAGGGGCAAGTTCCAGGCATGAGTTTGGGAGCATTAAAATTGCTAGGAGCTGCCCACTGGAGACAGCTCCTCCAGTGTCTTCACCAACACCCATTGGTGGCCCAGTTCAACTGAAGTGAAGAGAGCCAGGAAATGAGCCTTTAACGAGGTCCAGGTGCCAGTTTGAGGGCACAGCAGCTCCTGCCAGCCACGCTGTTTGCAGAAGCCATGCCCACAAGTGTCCCTTTGGGTACCTGCATGCCGTGGGCTTCACGCTGCTGGCCCACTTGACTGAAGCCTTGTGTTTGTGGCCAGCTGAGCTGGTGCTGGAGTGACAGCTGCTCACGCTTTGCCTGCATTGGTGCTGCACTGGGCAGATGAGGCATTGCTGGATCCTGTTGGCGACTGCCTTCCGTTGCCTTTCCCCGTAGGTACCTCAGGAGAGCTAGGTGGGATCAGGCAGATCAAAGTCGAACCAGACGAGCTGAACATCATCCAGATCACCGTACCAGGTAGCTGCTGGGGTACCATTGGTGTGCAGAGGTTGCTGTGCAGGCAGGGTTGCCACGTCACGTTTCAGCATTTTGCTTTCAGAAGAGGCACTTGCAGGGAATTTCCCAGCACGTTAGGTTCCCGCACGTACCTGCAATGGTCTTCCTTAGCTGACACGGGAACATACTGATATTTCCTGGGAGCACTGGAAAGTGTTTTAGGGCTCTGTTGTTTTTCTCTCTCCTTCATTGTTTTCCTATCTTGCCTTCCCCCTGGAGAAAGCGAGCCTGGTTTGCTGCTTTGCTTCATGTGGAGGATCCCAGGTATTGAGTACAGGATGCTTTTGAAGAGGTCCTTCATTTAGAAAACCAGCCTGGTTTTGAAGAGTTCATAAAAACAGGTCTAATAGTAGGCAGGTTTAATATTAAGCACGTGCTAAAAATGTGTTGAAATTATTGGTGGGGGAAATTCCCCACGTTTCTGCCCAGAGAGGTCAGTGGCAACGGGTTGTGATGGAGATGACATGCCTGAGGGGCAGCTGGGAGAGTCAGTTTTCCACTTACTGTCCAGGACAGTGCAGCAAATGGTAGGATGATCCTCAGGGTTTAATGAATGGATCATAAGCAGTTTGCATTTTCAGTGTGCTTTACAACCATTAATTAATAAGCTCCAGAGAATGAGGACAGCAACAGAGCTCTGAGGGTGAGTGATTCTGGGGACAGCAGTGACACCAGGCTCCACTACACCAATGGTTGTACCCAAATTATAACAGTCCCCTTAGTTAGGTGGTAGTTGAGGAGTCACTTCAGGATTGGTGTAGAATAGACTTATCTGTGCTTACTGTAGGGGAAGGACAAGGAACAAGGCATAGTGGTAGATCAAACATTTTCTTTTTCAACTTGGCAGCTAATGGAAGAGGAGAAAGTTGGTACCTGGTAAGCTGGAGGTCCATGGGAGGAGTGGGAAGAATTACCACTTATCCAGTGCCAGGGAGATCATACCTCAAGGCCAGAGTCCACCTTTTCTTGCCTTATTTGAAGATCAAGTTCAATCAGAGGGAATACAGCTGAAGGCAAGGAGGAGGCTTAATAGAAAAGAGGTGCTCACCTACAGGGAGAAATTGGTGAAATTTGGATTTTTTATCCTGTGAGGTCAGAAGCGAGCTGATTGAAGTATATAAACTAGCTGAAACTTCATTTAAAGCTGAATTTGGGTGGGTCTTTGAGGGCCTTGGACAGCCTAGCACTTGAGGAGACAGGTTTAATGTAAGGGAAACCAAAAGAGGGTTGATTTTGTTGAGGAAGGCAGCATTAGTGGAACTGTTTCCCCCCCATGCAATAGCTAAATCAAGCAGCATTAGCTTTTTAAGTCAAAATTGAGTGTCTAGATGGAATTAAGCCAAGTAAGTGATATGAACTAGTTTTGCTCTTCACCTTCTGTGGAGGTTAGGAAGAGATTGTTGCTTCTTTCTCCGAGAGGTCAGTTCTGTGTCAGGGATGAGCTCTGGGTGGTTCTGGGAGGAAGAAGGCAGATGCATCCCCAGAGCATCCATCTTCTGGTGGTATGTGGGACTCATGGGAGTGGGGGGCCCTTTGCTCAGTGCTTGCTGATGGCTGGGACCCTCTGAACGCTGTTTTGGGGACAGTGTCCTGCTGGCATCAGAACAGAAAGTGCCTATGGGTTTTTGTCCGCAGACCGATCACCTGGTTCAGTAGAAATGCATGACCCAGTGCCCACACACGTGGCCTCAGATGAGTCAAGATACATCCTGGAGACAGTAGCAGGTACCAGAAGTGAAGCATCTGGGAGACTGCACGGTAGGATGGGTGTTCATGCATTTGTCAAAAATGAGTAAATACCATTTATGATCCAGAGTGGTGGAGTTCGAGACCCAGTTCCAGAGTCTTGGCCTCAGTGAGGCCAGCTGGGAGCTCTGGTGGGTTTTCTGGCACTGCTGCTCCTTCCCATCCTCTCTTCAGCTCCAGCATGCTGCAAACCCAAGCCCCTTTGCCCAGTGCACACCTGGAATTTACCTGTGTGATGTTTGCTGGCCCTGTGGCTGCCCTTGCTCCTGCTGGTCTCTCCTCTCCCAGGGAGTCCATGCTGAAGGGTGGGCAGCCCTCTTGTACGGAAGCACTGGGTTTATTCTGCCACTGCAGCTCTTGCCCCAATGCTGGTACCAGCCCATCCTCTGCTGGGACACATGCTCAGAGCTTAGTGAGGGGAGGGGGCAGTTGAGTGGCTGCAGGACACCTGGAGAACTCCTGCTTATGTCTTGTCTGGTTTTGCTGGTGCCTGCTGCTGCTAACCCTCTCCTTCCTCAGCAGAGTCAGAGAAGGGGTCCAGTGAGGAGTCTCGACACGAAGAAAAGCAGATGGAGGGATCAGGTGAGTGTACAGTGAGCTCTGAGCATTGCCCATCGTTGCAGGTTTTTGGAAGGATGGATGCACACAGATGTATTTTAGACTGGTCTTTGTGAGCTTCCTACATTATCAGCCAAGCCTTTAGCTTTTAAGCTTTTGGCCTTTAGCCTCTGAAACCTCTGTGCACACACCATTGTGTTTCTGGGCTCTGTCCTCTCCTCTTGTGCTTGAATGTACTTTTCCTTTTTTTTTTCACTCCTGACTGCTAGCATGGCTCTGTAGCAGGTGCATCCTTGCCCTTCCTTGTTAGGAGATCAGTCTGTCAGAGGACTAGTGCTGATTTGAGGGCATGGAGAGTGAATGGCTGTCTCTTCAGAGGTCAGGCAGGGGCTGCTCACTTGCTCAGTGCTTGCCCTGGAAGCAGCTGGCTGCTCAGAGCATTCCTCTGTATTGTTGTTTGGTTTTTTTTTGTTCTTTTGCAGATGGTATAGGGGACATTTTAAGTCATTTGAGGAGACAAGTTGAAATTTTGTTCAACTCACGATACGGTAAGATGGTCATTAACACATGTTCATCATGCTAAGTGCTGGCTTTGTCACCACCCATTTCCAAACCAGCAGCTGAGTAAAGGTGCAATCTAATTTGTTCACCTGCTGTCTGCTGGGCTCACAAATTCATTTGAAACTTCCTCCAGCCTTGTTACTGCAGCTCTTCCCCTTGGTTTCCTTGAAGTTGTTTCACTGGCTGCAGCCCAGGAATTGCTGCCATGACCTTCAGCCTTCATCCTGCAAAAGGAAGGTCTAAGGTGGTTCCCCATCACTTATTTGAAGTCTCAGAAAGAGTTTTCCACCCACAGGGATCATTGCATGGCTCAGGAAGGCTGCTGGCACCTTGATGGTGGGGGCTGGCATTCAGCGTGCTCTGCTCACCTCTACTTAGGTTATTTACCTGAGAAGAAATAGAAGTGAGGTCCCACTTGCATTTTGAGAGCTGGCAGACCATTTCTGCCACTTTTAGGACCAGGAGAGGTGGCTTTGCCTGACAGTCCTCAAAAGCTGGGCACACAGCTGAGCTGGTAGAGCCCATTGTGACCAGGGAAAGGAGATGAGCCAGGATGCTCTCAGGCAGGGCTGGGCACTGAGGATGCAGCTGGAACAGCCATGGGAGCAATGGCTCTCCCCATGTTAGTGCAGTAATAGGATGGGAGTCATTGTCTACAATGATGAGGTGGGGTTTTAACCTTGTCATGGTTTGACACTGGCCAAACACCAGGTACCCACAAAATTTATTCACTTACTCTTTTCTGTTACAGTTGGGCAGAGGAGAGGGGGAAAAAAAATTAACAAAGGGCTCACAAGTCTCAACTCATAAGGACTTGGAAAAAACACTCTAAGGGCAAAACAGGTTCAAATTTAAAGGTATAAAGTAAATATATTATTAACAGAATAGAAGAGGATAATGAGAAGTACAATAAGCCTTTAAAACACCATTTTTCCCCCCCAGCCCCTCCCTCCCTCCCACCAACAGTTCAAGGAGACAAGGCATGGGGGTCTTGGTCAGTTTGTCATTTGAGATCTTTTTCTATTCACTCAGGGAGAGGAGTCTTTTTCCTGCTATGCCATGGGGCCCCTTCCATGGGCAAACAGTCTTCCCAAAACTTTTGTGGCGTGAGTCACTTGTCCACAGCGTGCAGTCTTTTAAGGCCAGGCTGCTCTAGCTTGGAAGCAAGGGCCCTCTCTCTGGGTTTCCCACTGGATCCCACCTTTCTCTGGCATCCACCTGCTCTGGCAGGAGCACTTTTCTCACAGGCTGTGAGTGGATCTCTGCATCCCCCGTGGACTTCATGCCTTGAAGGGGGACAGTTTGTTTCACCACAGTCCTCACCACAGCTTGTGGAGGAATGTCAGCTCTGATGCTTGGAGCACCTCCTCCCTCTCTTTCTTTTCCACCAACCTTGGTGCTGCTGTGTTGTTTTCCCTCACATGCCCTCACTGCCTCCTTTCCTCTGACTAGAAGAAAAACTGCTGCCCGTAGGTACTGTTGCCAACAAGTTCCACTAATTCATAGATTTCTGCAAGACCCCACAGTGCCAAGAAGTTGGTTTTGTCCAAGTTCCTCCCTGAGGAGTCACCCACCATGTTCTTGCTGGCAGCCCTGTGTGGGTGGTGGCGGCGGCCCTGGTGCTTTTTGAGGCCTCTCCTCATGTGGGGCACCAGGAAGGCAAAGCTGCTGCCCCTCTGCCCGTGGCACAGCTGGCCAGGGGTGGGCAGGCTGGCAGGGCTCGCCACAGGCCGTGCCCAGATGGCAGCAGCAGCCACAGCGGGGTCTTCCCACCTCTGGGGAGAAAACTGCACATGTGCTGTTCTGATTTTCTTCCTAAATATGTCATCACAGAGGCATTACCAGCCTCTCTAATTGACCCCGTAGTGTGTTCATCCTCAGAGCCATCAGAGATTGGCTCTGTGTAACACGGTGGAAGCTTCTAGCAGCTTCTCAAAGAAACCACTTTGGTGGCCTTCCCTTGCTACCAAAAAGCAGGCTGTGCCAAATCAGCACAAACCTGTTTTTTCATCTATCCAAATATCACTGCTTGGCATTGGCTGTTTTGTTGCTTTTGGCACTACTTAGCAGAGCAAGGGGAGTTCTCAGCATGCTGAGCTGTGCAGGCTGATGTGGCACCCTCAGGCACATTCCCTGTCCCCTCACTTAGCACAGGGGGTTCCATGGGGGTCTGGATGTGGGGTTCCATGGCATTGTGGAGAGGTGCTTGCAGCCTTTATAGGAGTGCAGGCTGTGATAATGTAGCAAATGCAAAAGCCAGCTGCAGGTGGCTGCATGGCTCTGTCCCTCATCTCATGTCTGCCAGTGTCAGGGACATCCCCATGAGGCACAGAGCAACCACAAACTCCCCAAAAACCTCTTCAATCCCTCCAGCAACATATCATGTTGCTGTTGCTTAGACCTGACCTGGAGATCAAGCAAACTAATGAGATTGGGTCCCCTGCAGCGAAAGCCATAGGAATATCAGAGCCAGTCAAAGTCCCCTACTCCAAGTTCCTGATGTACCCTGAGGACCTATTTGTTGTGGGCTTGCCAGAAGGCATCCTGCTGCGCCGCCCCAACTGCTTCGGGATTGCAAAGCTGAAGAAGATCCTGCAAGCCAGCAACAACATCCAGTTTGTCATTAAAAGGTAAGGCAGGTGGGCTGGCTGGGAGGATGTTTCTGCTCAGAGCTCCTGCTGCTGTGCAGTGTCCTGGGGAGCACCCATCACTTGGTCACCTTCAATAAATTTGCTTGATTAGAAGCAGACAAGGGTTGTTGCTTTGTTGGAGCCATCCGTGGGAGGCAGCAATGGTGTTGTCATCTGTCCCTTCATGTCTTGGCTTTTTAACCTGCTTTTGCAAAATTTGGCCACCTCAGCAGGATGGGTGAAGAGGCCTTTAAACTTCAGTTTAAAGGGTGCCCTGATGTGGAGCTAGACCAGGGGCTGGGAGCTCTGGAAGGTTTTCCTACAGAAAGTGGCTCCAGCTGAGGTCCAGATGTACATATGTGCACATGAGATGCTGCAGACATGAGGAAAGATGCTGACCCTGTGCTGGGAAAAAAGGATTTGTAACTGTGTGAGGGCTGTGAAAAGGCACAAGCAATGTAATGCAATAGCACTGCCCTGAAAGAGGGAATAGATCCAGCAGAGATGGATTTTAAGATGTCTTAGGAATCTTTGGGGGCAATTTCTCACGCAAATGCTGGCACAACCAATGCTGCAGTTGACTGAAACAGAAAATAAATATTGGGAGCATGGAGATTTTGTGGTGTCAGAGCAGCAGCTCTCAGGTCAGCCCAAGCATATTTTGGGATTTCCTCGTGTCCTGATCTCAGACCCATTCCTTTGTGACACAGCTTCAAAGCACCTTGTTAACAAGCCCTACTACCACCCCACTATGCAGCTTTAGTATTAGGTACCCAAATGGCAATTTTTGGGGTCAATTTTATGTTGAAAGAAGCCATGCACGGCTTCTCCCATCCCTAAGAAATGTTCAGGACCATATCCACTAAGAATCTGTAGCTGCTGACTTAAGCTGCTCAGTCATCACCTACTTAATCTCATCCCAAGGAGTGACACATCTGCTCAATAAAGAATCTGTCAGCATGAAAACTACGTCCAAAGTTCTCTTGCTGTGTTGCAGGAACTTTTAAATGGCATTATCCAGACAGAGTGAATGGTTTGTGGCTGTAGGAGTGGTGTCCTGAGGATGCTGGGGCAGCAGGTTGTCGCTGGCAGGGACATCACTCACCTGCCCTCTGCTTCTCCCTGTTTTCCAGGCCGGAGCTGCTGGCAGAGGGCGTGAAGGAGTCGGTGTCAGACAGCCCTGCAGCCAAAGGTAGGCTGAGAGACAGCCGGCAGCTGGGCTGTTAAGGTGTAGGCAGGAGAGGAGTGGTTTCCTACAGGCTTCCCTCCCCACCTTGTTCCTTGGCTGGAAACCCCCTGCCATGCATCCCCCTTGGCAGCACTGTGAATCCTAATTCCTCTTCTGTCCCCTGTCTCAGCCGCCGACGAGAGGGACTCGAGCGAGGTGCTGCTGGAGGACGCTGTGAAGAGACAGGGCTTTCAAGGTGTGGGGCTGAGGCAGAGCCCCTGGCCCTCTGCATGGGAAGGGGGTACTGCAGGTGTTGGGGCTCGGTGGGTTGGCAGAGGAGCAAGGCAAGGCTGGGAAGAAGGAGAGAAGGAGGTGGGATAAGAGGATGGAAAGCACAGGCAAGGTGCACAACCAGGACAGGCAGTCCCGCGGGTCCAAGAAGAGGCTTGACGTGCTCTGCATGGTGCCCTAATTAACCAGCTTGACTTATCTCCCTGTCTGACCTTGTGAGATGCATAATTAAGTTTCCAAGCCTAGGGGTTTGCCTTTTCTGGGGCTTCTTCCACCTGTGTGATGTTTGTATAAATGCCACTCGAGTTTAGCTGGCAGCAGCATGGTGGCTCCCTTGGGGGACAGTGAGGGTGGGAAGCCTGTGGGCTGGACAGGCAAGTGCTACCCTGCTCAGGCATCTCTTCTTTGGCCCTGGGGGCCTGTGAGGGTCTGCACAAGGATGAGGAGCTTTTACAAAGCCTTTGGCTTTTCTGAGAGGCTTTGGAGTGTGCTATATTTTAATGCCAGTAATTATCACAACTAAATCTTCAATTTCACGTGGCTTTTATTCTTAGCAAACAGGCGAGGGAAAAATAACCCAACATATTTCTGTTTAGATTATTTTTAAGGACTTTGAATGACCCACTCCACAGATTAGCTAATTGCAAGATAAGGGCTTTCCTATAATTAGAAAATGGCATTACTTAAAAGTCACAGAGTGCCTTTTAATATACCAGCAGAAATCTATAATTGTTTCTTTATTTTACAGAAAATTATGATGCCAGGCTTTCCAGAATAGACATTGCTAATACACTGCGGGAACAAGTCCAGGACCTGTTCAATAAGAAATATGGTGAGAAACCAGGCTTGTTTTATTCCCCCCCTTACTCCTGCCTAATTTTTTTGCTCTTTATTTCTCCCCTCTGCTCCTGATTCCTTCAGGTACTTTCTCTCATCTCCCCCTTGAGCTGCTGGTACTTAGGAGAGCCAGGAGGGAATGGCAGATCTGGGATTTGGCACTGTTTGCTGTGGGAGCACAGGGAGTGCTGAGAGATTGGGAAGGGAATAGAAACAGGCCATAGTGAGCACTGGGGGACAGGAAGATGCTGCTCCTCCTGTTCCTAGAGCAGGGAAATGCTGTTATCCCCATGTTGGGGTTTAGGAATGTTATACCCCAACTTAGTGTTCACCCTGAGGCACTGCAAACCATGCACTGCTCGTTCCCTTGTCCTTTCCCCTGTCCCTCCCCTTGCAGTGGGCTGGAGAGGAGACTTGGAGGCACAAAGGGTAAAAATCATGTATTGAGATAGGAGTTTACTGGAAACAGCAATGGAATAAGAAAACAAACAATAACAGCAACAATATCAATAACAGAGGGAACCAGCACTACTTGACTACTCCCTTTGCCACACTTACTTGACCAGAGGGAATTTTCTCACATTCCTGGAAAATGGTGTGAGGTGATAGAGAATAAGCTCTAGCTCCTAGCCTTGCCTTCTCCTGGCTACTGCAAAAATTAACCCTGTCCTGGCCAGAACCCCTTATTCTATAACCTTACATCTTGCCAAAATTCTACACTTTCAACTATATACATGTGTGTGTGCATGTGTGTGTTTATACACAAGCACAGATATATTTTCTATAATCACTGCTGGCCCTTCAAGACGTTTGTTGAGTTCATTTAGCCCGTGATTGTGGGTTCTATCCATCTTAGAGGTCTTCCACAGGGCTGCTGTGCTTTTGGCTGGTGCCTGCATCATGAGCTCATGGCTGGTGTATCTGGAGCAGTCCATCCTCATTGGCCCTGGCAGTTTTGGCAAACAGTGGCAGTGTCACTCAGCAACCAGTATTATACAGTTCAACATTACAAAGTGTTCTCACCCAAAAATCACATTCCCTGGAGGGACACATAGGGTTTCCCTGTCCCTCTGCATCACCCACCAAATGCATCCAAGTCCTTGGGCAAAAACAATCCCATGGATAGGTTTGCCTTTGCTTGAGGCAGGACTAATTCAAATTGTCTTCCCTAACACATTTTCTATATGCACCATGGGGGCTTTACCCTCTTCTACAGTACATGGAGGTTTTGACTGGGCAGGGGCAGCATGATTGGTAGAGCCTCAGGTGCTAACTAACCAGGTGGCCTTTGCTTAGTGTAGATCCCAATGTGTGAAAGTTCCCCCACACATTGCTTTCAGTGTGAATTTTAATGGTGCATTGTACCATTCAGTTTTTCCAGAGGCTGTTGCAGGTACTCAGCACTGCTGAGGCCACACCTTGAGTGCTGTGTCCATTTCTGGATTCCCCAGTATTGGAAGGACATTGAGATGCTCAAATGCATCCAGAGAAGGGCACCAAGGCTGGTGAAGTCTCAAAAACACAAGCCCTGTGAGGAGTGGCTGAGTGAACTGGTGTTGTTTAGCCTGGAGAGGAGGAGGCTCAGGGGACACCTCATCAGGCTCTACAACTACAGACCAGGAGGGGATAGCCAGGTGGAGGTTGGTCTCTTCTCCCAGGCTACCACTGACAGAAGAAGAGAATAGTCTTAAACTTCATGAGGGGAGGTTTAGGCTGGACATTAGGAAAAAATTCTTCACAGGAAGAGTGATTGGGCATTGGAATGGGCTGCCCAGGAAGATGGGGGAGTCACCATCCCTGGATGTGTTTAAAAAATGATTGGATGTGTCACTTAGTGCCATGTTCTACTTGATAAGGTGGTGTTAGGTTGGACTTGATGATGTTTTCCCATGTAGTTAATTCTCTGACTCTGTGATAGAGAGTGTGACACACCTGCTCAGTCTCGTGCTTTCTGGCCCAGGTGTGAATGAGGCAATTTTTGAAATGAGTCCCACTGTCCAGCTCAATTCTTTCAGTGTGCCCTGTGCCACAGGAGCTGCTTGCTTTTCAAGGCCCAGGATGGTATTCTGGGCAGTCGTGTGAGGCACAGGGTAGATCTCCAAGCATCCAGAGGTGCCTTCTACCATTGTGAGCACACAGCACTTGCCTTGGCAGGTCTCAGGCAGCATGATGCAATTGATCTGGTAGGTCCCCTGTACTTATATTTAGACCACTGCCCCCCACAGGGGCTTCACCCACTTGGCTTCCTTTTATCTCAGCTCATGTTTCACAGTTGTGGATAATCTGGGAGATGGTGACCGTGGTTAAGTCCACACCTCGATCACGAAATCATCTGTTTGTTGCATCTCTTCCTTGGTGACCTGAGGTGTCAGGTGTCACTGAGCTAGAAATAATTCACCCTTATGTTTCCAGGCCAGATCCACCAGAAATGCTTTAGTGTTGGCAGCCCAATCCACCTGTCCATTGTTGCAGTGCTCTTCAGTAGCTCAACTCTCTTGTAAGTCTGTATCTAAAATAACAGGCTTTTACAGCTAACTTCTCTACCTGGCCAGTAATGTCTTGTCACACTTCAGCAGCCCTCTGTACTGCCAACTGGTCATTTTCCATTGGTCCAGGAGCATTTGCTGCCATCCATGTGTCAGTGTAAAGCACTGGCTGTTTCTCTTGCTCAGTGGTATCTAAAGACCCTTTTGGGTCCCTGAAATACCCTCTCCTGAGGTCACCTGTGCCAAGGATACACGGGAGCTCTGGCCCAGTCACAATGGGCTGGTTTTGCCTTTCATTTCCAGCCAGGCTCACTTCAGCTTCCAGAACAATCAGCTCTTGGGATCCTCCTGCCACTGCAGAAATGGAGCTGGGTTCTGCCCCTACAGATCTTGATGGAATTGGGGTGCACTGTGCAGCAGTGTCAGCTAAAGCCTTACATGTTCATGGGTCTGATGTGCCATGGATCCACACAGCCCAGGAGATCCCATTGTCCCTTTCCTCCACCTGGCTGGAGGCAGGGCCCCTCTAGTTCTGGCCACAGTACTCCATACTCACTTGTAAATGTGAACTGGAGATCCCTTCAAGGGGACCAGAAGCAGCATCATCCCTCCCATTGTCCCGAGGACCTCCTCACTGGAGACTGGAATGGCATTTATCCTTGAGCAATTTCCTTTGGTGCTTGTTCTTCCTCTCAACTCACACACCTGTGCTGCCAGGGCAGAGGTGGGATTTCCATCCCACTTCCTCACGTCNTGAGTGGGCACACGACGATGGCGTGCTGTGT
This sequence comes from Thryothorus ludovicianus, assembly GCA_013397245.1. Taxonomy (NCBI): domain Eukaryota; kingdom Metazoa; phylum Chordata; class Aves; order Passeriformes; family Certhiidae; genus Thryothorus; species Thryothorus ludovicianus. Next base: position 5,799 of record VZTB01014619.1, on the reverse strand, counting down.
CCAAACTTCTGCCACGTGGATATCCTGGAGCTCATCTGGATCTACTGGGGATTGCTCATTATTTGAATCCCTAGAGATTCCCTTCAGCACAGCTGATTCTCTCAGGTACTGGATGCATTTCTCCATGATGTTCCACCTGCTTGGGTGCACTATTAGGTCCTCCTTGGGAGAATACCTTTCCCTCACACTTGGCAGGAGCTGCCTCCAGAGGTTGACAGTTCCTGTCCTTTTCCCAGTCCCCTGTCAATGCTCACATCCCAGGACAGGGATCCCAGTTGCTTGGCTTCACTTCCATCTGGTTCCAGAGCATGGGCTGTGACATCCCAGCACTGGAGCAGCTGGGTCACCAGGGCCTCACATAACTGGTGGCTGAAATCTTCTTGCCTCACCCAGGAATGGGATCAGGTGAATGTCTCTGGCCCTGCCTCTTCCTCCCATTGTGAGGGCTCTTCTTCCTCTTCACCCCTCACTAAGTGAATTGGTTTGGTCTCAGATTTCTTCTTCCTTATAGAGGTGACTGCTAATGGCACGGGTGGTTGGTGTGGTTCAGCTGCAGTCTGAGTGGTCACAGTGCCTGCTGCTCTGCTCTCCTCCTCTTTTCCCTGAGGGTGCTTTCGAGGGACAAGCAGTGTCTGAAAAACAGCAGCCAGGGCCTGGCACACTGCAGTAAGTTGTTCCTCTCCAGAGGTGCCACAACACTCTTCTTGCAAATAGTCTGTCACTTTATCAGGGTCCTGTAGTTGTCCAAGGGTGAACTTCCAAACCACTGGAGCCAAGAATTTCCCCAAAACTTGGTCCACTTTCTACCACATTCCATGCCACTCATGACTATCCATCCTTGGGGCAGATCTCTGAATACCCCTCCTAGAAATCTCTTTCTTGACTCTAAACATGCTGTGGACCACAATGAGGAGACCTGGCAGACAGCAACAAGTGCATGGTTTCCTTAACAAACAATTGTAACAGCCTGAAGGAGAAAAAGGAGGTGGCAAGCTGGGGAGAATAATCCTGCCCTGTTTACCCCACAGGCTGGGTACAATTATTAATGAATTCCCAAAGGCAGCACTCAAGGTCAGGGCAGAGGAGCTGCACTGAGCACATATCCCAGATGACCCTCGTTGCCCTTGATGTTATCATGTTCCAAACTGACATCCCTCAGTACAGCAACAAAGCAATCCTGACCCCTCTCCCTGCTCTGAAAAAGAGCACCACGAGGAGCACATGGTTCATATATGGGAGTGTATACAGGATTAGGTATCACAACCCCGTGAACAAACCAAGCAATGTTGTGACCAGTGGTTCTCATAACCTCTGGGTCCTAGCCATACCCCCTCCAGGCTACTGCAGGAATTAACCCTGTCCTGGCCACAACAAGGACATGCCATTTTCTAGGCAGAGGTAAGTCTTGTCCAGGTAATTGTAAGGAAATATTATATAAATCGTGCAGCCAGGCCTAAGAGAGGGAGCATACCTGTGGAATTATCTCCAAATAACTAACATCCCAAAGCAAAGAGCAGCACCTTTCTATCCCTCAATCTACAGTGCATGGGCATCATCATGCAAAGCAGAGCACCTCCTCAGCCCTGCTGCACACATGTGCCTGTATTTGGGCCCCTCCACTGATGTCATGGAGGCAAGCCTGAAAATGATCCTTGATCTAATGCTGACCTGGTGCCTTGAGCAGCCTGCCCACACAGTGCTGTGCCTTGGTAGGGCTGGGGATAAAGCTAGAGCTGCAGGAGAAATGGCATCCCTGGCATCCTGCACATTCACTACTTAATTATCACTTGCTTCTCTCCTAGGTGAGGCCTTGGGGATTAAATACCCTGTGCAAGTGCCCTACAAGCGCATTAAGAGCAATCCAGGGTCGGTGATTATAGAGGGACTGCCTCCTGGGATCCCCTTCAGGAAGCCCTGCACCTTTGGCTCCCAAAACCTGGAGAGGATACTGGCCGTCGCTGATAAAATCAAGTTCACTGTGACACGGTATGTGGTGAGAGGTGTCAGCCATCCTGTGGAGCCAGAGAGGGGAAGAGGAGGGAGCCCTCCCTGCTCTGCAGCCCCATTGGGACAGGTCTGTAAATGCCTCCAGTCCCCCCAAGACAGCAATTAAGGTGGCAGCAAATGGTGCATCAGAAAGCAGGAGACCATAAAACAGACATTCGTGCTTTCTTCCCATCCACTGCCTGAGGGGATGATGGGGAAGGCAGTGGCAGGAGGAAAAGGTGCTTGGTGTGATTGATCTCCAGGCAGAGAAATCCCAGCCCCTTTTTTAGGAGGCTTGAGACAGATTATTGCTGATGCAGGGCAGTGCTCAGAGCCCTGCTGTGCTTTAGCACCCCCTGTTCGTGACAGGGTCCTCTGTGTTTCACAGCCAAAGGGGATGGACACAGGTGGGAAGGGAGGGAAAAGCACTTCTCCTGTGTATCACACTGAGTCAGGGAAAAAACAGGCTCAAGAGTGGCTCCCTCACCCTTTCACTGGACCATGCTGTTTGTCTTCCTACCAGTGGGGCACAAGGTAGATCCTGCTGCCCCGAGCAGGGACCTCATCCCCACAGAGCTCCTGTCAGTCCCACATGACTTGTGTGAAGGACAGGCTGATCTCCAGCCTTCTGTGGGCCACGGGAGGGTGTTCAGCCCAGGCAGACTTGCTTCCTGGTACCATTTCATTTTAAATCTCCTTTTTTCCTTATTTTTCACAGGCCTTTTCAAGGACTCATCCCCAAACCTGGTAAGAGATGATACCTTTTTGCCTAAACAATGTTTTTAGGTGTTTAGTGGTGGTCAGGGAGTTGTAAACTGTGGATGGCAAGCAATAACTTTATCAGCTGGAGGAAGGTTTTTCTGACTTCACCGTCCTGGGCTTCTCACTTTGGTTTTGTTGTTGTTTGGTGCATTTGTTGCCTGAGACAGCTGGCCTCAGCATCACCCAGCAGTACTGCTGCTGTCACCTTGAAATGATCATGTTTTTCAAGAGCTAACCTAGGGCAGGGATCTGTTTTCTCTATTTAAGAAAGCACCCACTTTCTTAAGTGTTTTCTTAAAATAAATCAGTGTTGTAATGAGCTGGTGGGTTGGGTGGTGAGAGAAGGTCGAGGTAAGGGGTGATTACCCACAAGAGTCCATGTTGTCCTGCAGCAGCATGAGAGTGAAGGTCCACTCCAGCTCGTGAAATTCCACAGGCAGGTGTATCAGGGAAGACATGGCAGAGGAGAGGACAGGGTGTCCAGGGTGTGCTCTGTACACAGCTGCTCAAATCATCAGAGCCGTGTCCTTCACTGTGAGTCCCTGCAGTAGCTGTCTCTCATTTCTTGGCTGCTCAGAAAAGAGAGCTGCTGTCAGAAACGTGGGTAAAAACCTGCCTCTATTTTAAATGCCTGTAATTACAACTGTTGGAAGAGCACAGATGGATGCAAAGAACCTTGTCATCTTTATTCATGGCTTCCCATTTCCTTGGCCAGCCTCCATGGCAATAGCACAGTTTAGGAAAGACAAATATGACAGACAGGAAAACATTTATATGCCCTTACTGGGAGTAGCAGGAAGGTGTTAGAGCTCTAACAAAAGGTGAGCTGTCAGTAAAATTCAGGCATGGTCCATGTGTTCACTTCTATGTCCCTGAGTAGGGCCCAGCCAATGACAGAGAGGCCCCCTGAGACCTCTGTGGAACTTGGCCTTAGATTTTTATCCTTTGGTCCTCAGCAGCAATGTGCCAGTTCATGTCAGCTAGACCTAAAATGAGCCCTCACTGAAGCACAAGTTTTGCAGAACTCTAGTTTTCCACACAATTACATGGCTATGTATGTGTTCCTCCAGCCACATCTTGTCTTTCCATTCCATTTCCATCTGATTTGTGTCAGATCTCTATAATTGCATTAGGAGCTGACACAAATCACACCATTAACAAAGGAGCACATCAGAAGGCAAATAATTCTGGCTGGGAGACACAGCCTGAGAAAAAGAGGTGTAGAGGAAATTTGTTTTCTTTTCAATGCACACTTTTTCCCTCCTTTTCCAGCTGAATGCTCCCCTCACAGACCTGCCTTCTAGCACAAACCCAAGGACATATTTTATGGGTATTTCAGTACCCAAGTAGGCTCAGCAGGTCACAGCATTCCTGCTAGGCTGGGTGCTTCACTCCCTCTCCTCCCACTAGGGTTTTAAATAAGAGCAGATACAGATGAGGGGTTCTTCTTACTTGACACCTCAATTTGCTATAGACAATTTCCCACATTTGCCAAATCTTCAGAGACAGTTTCAGGACTCATAAATATTTTCTAGTAGTCAGATTACCACTGGAATGTCTTTTCCAGAAAATAGCTGTTTGTATTTTGCCCCTCCTTAATTCCCATTGGCAGCAATTAACCCATTGTTTCCTTTTCCACCCCACTACACCAAAGTGGTTGGTGGCAATATAGTGATGCAGTCACTACCTTGACTTTGCTTTTCATCTGCCTTAACAAAATGGATGATTTCCAACTAGCCACAGGTCACTAAAAATTTAAATTAGAGTCTTCTTTTTACCTCAGTATTGTGTAGTGAAGCCCTTCCATGTAAAATGAAGAACAGCAGCATGCTTGGCATTAAAATAAAGTCAATGAAAATTACTTTTATTTCATAGAGGAGTGTTAAAATGAAAGCAGTAGTTACTCCCAAGTATGGCATTGCAGAGGTCTCTAAAAGCTGGAAAGCTCAGGAGCTAACATCATAAATGTAAGGGAAGCTAATGAGTTTTGTGGATCATTTTGGCTAAAAAATTACATGAAGAGTACATGTGTTTAGGAAAAAGGGAAATTTAATGTAATTCTAAAAAAAAAAAATTACTTTGGAGTGATTTTAGTTGCCTTTAAGTTAAACCTTTAACCTTTAAGGTTAAACTTTTATAGGGTTAAATATGCTTTAAAGTTGTGCACCTCCTGCATTGCAAGGTAACTGCAGGATCACAGACCTCTTTTCTTTCTCTATTTTTTAAGTGTAACAGAAACAGGTAAAAGGATTTCAATATAATCCGAGTGCCTCGTGCTTTTTTCTCAAGATACTCTGTAATTTGTGTGTTGAGGTGGTATTTTTCCTGGAATGGTTGGTGGGGGAGCTGCTAGTGCAGCAGCAGCTGGGGGCTGTGTGCCTGCAGGGATGCTGTTTGCAGGAGGTGGATTTTGCAGGGAATGAGGCTCGTTTTTGGAAAAAACTCATCTGCAGTGCAGGTTTGCAGCCTCTCAAAGATGGGACAATGGCCCTGAGGCCACCAGTGCCAGCACTTCTCCTGCATGGCTTCCCCAGGGCCTTCAACCCAGGAGCCCTCCTGGCATCCAGAAGTTTTCCTTTTGATTTCCAGTGCCTCTTCTCCACACTGCTGGTCTCTGCTCTGCAAAAGAGCAACCCCCTCTTCAACTCTTCAAACCCCCTTTTTAGAAGCACCATGACCTTTCAGCACTAAACAGGAGTGAGCAAGCAGGAGTGAAGCTCTAGTGCTATAAACACTACACTTATCCTTTGTTTTTTCTTTCCTGAGGCACAGATACAAAACTGGCTTAATATGAGCCTTTGAAAAATACTATCAAGCATAAGTAATCTAGCACACACACACACACACACACACACACACAAAAAATCTTTCTGTGTTATTTTTTATGTGCTTTGATTGAAAATGTAGACCAGCTCCATCTGTCCTATTCCCCAAGCTCCCTGCTACCATGATAGATTATTTTCCATACTCCAATTAATAAAGTAGGGCAGGCAGTGTTATTTAATTAAAAAACCCACACATCCAGGCATCTTTTTTATATATATATATATT